>OY856412.1:895791739-896391739 GCA_963693085.1 Alisma plantago-aquatica | reverse complement strand
GTCTTGATCTATATGTGTCTTATAGTGTAACTCATAATTATACCCTACTATCTAGTGTCATAGCTCATGTACCATGGATAGAACATGATTTTATTATGACGGTAGACATGCCCCCTCTAGTCTATTGGATCATAGTGCCACTATAATTTATCACTCATACTGACTGAACAAAAGCAGTCTTTATGATTCTGGTCATCTTAGATCTTATATGGAGCTAGTAGTGACTTGTAGTGGTCGGCTAGAAGTTTGATGGGTACGCCTAAAACTACCTAGGGCTTACTAAATGATAAAATCCATCCATGTAGTAGACCTATTAGGGTTTTTGGAAAAACATATTGGATGATAATTGTTGTTTTTCTATCTGTGTTACTATCATTTGTGATTTGTATCTTTAGATGTTTAGTTATATGTACATGTACCTTTATATGCATCTATTCATTTTGTGGAATCATGTTAGTTCTCTAACTAGTGTATCAACTACTTAAACTAGTTTAATTTACATAACCATCTTGTTAGCAATAAATGTTATCGATTGTTATATCATATCGCTAGAACTTGGGGTTCACCTCGTGGGTTTCCATGCCTTTTTAGGTGACCTACAGTGTGGGCAGACCTTTGGTGTGGATGAGCCTTGGTTCAGAGATCACTAGAGATGTTAGGTTGGTGTGTTAGTTGTAAAATTCCTAGAGGCATTCATGTACTCTTAGGTTTGGATAATGGATTTGTATCTAAAGTTTACCGACTCAAGTTTTTGGATGAATGTCATGTATTTTGTAAATGTTGTAATTACGTAACAAATATCTTTTGTATACAGGTCATGATTAATCATCCAACTCTTGTAAAGTTTCCTAATATAAACATATGTGAAGTTTGGGCCTTTGTGAATTTTTTCATGTGGAATGCCTGAAAGTTTTCATTTGGTTTTAATTCTATATATTTTTTGTGACGTGGTTAATTTTTTCACTATTTGTTTTTAAATGATCTCATTTTATGTGGCAGGTTGTCACATTTGTTGGCATCATAACTTTAGGTTTGCTGAGTCTACATGGACATAGGACTCATGTTGTTGTGTTTGTTCTTAAGTATCCAACATATCTAACAATGAAATATGGTTATACAAATATGTCTGGAGAACATGTCAAGGGTAGGTATGTGGCAACTAGAGGTAGGAGGAGGAGGTGGTACCTGCGGTATATGTTCCCGAGATGGGGCCAAAGAAGCACGTCTTGCACCTTTTAGATCCTACAACCATAGATGATCTAGCCTCTAGTTAGTTTTTGGAAGACTAATGGGGACAGCCACATATTTAGCTGACATGGAACCTATACCTCCAGATAGGATACCTTCTCTAAATGTTGAGTCACATAGTCCAGAAAAGACCTTTGAGAGGTTGAAGCATGTTGGTGCCATAGAGTATGCATATACAATGGGCTCAGGAGACACTGACATGTGGCTAACGGAGCCAAAGAATGCATATTGGATTGGGATATAGTTGAGGAAGATGATATGGGTCTATCTTCTAAAGGTTAGTGTTGGCTATTGGTGGGCCATAAAGGAGGAGAAGAGGTTGGGTGAAGTGATTGTCAGGGAAGAGTTTCAGTGGGATTTTGTGAGTCATTACTTTATTAAGACATGTTTGGAGGAGAAAATGGTTCAATTTTAGAGGTTGTGCAAGGATCGTGTTATGTGAATGACTATAAAGCAAAATTTATAGAGTTTATGAGGTTTTGTCTTCACATGAAAGATATGAAAAGGGAGTGGATTAGAAGGTTCAAGAAGGGGTTGAACGTTGAGTTGGCATAGATGCGTCAGCCTTGGAGTCATGTGAGAAGTTTTCCACCTTCGTGGAGGTTGTTATGAGAATAGAGAGGGAAATTTTAGACATGTGATATGCCAATGCAAGGAAGAGTTCAACACAATTATAGGGACAACAGTTTGAAAGTTCCAAGAAGTAGAGGTTTTTTGCACCGCAGTATCAACAATCACATTAAAGGTCATTAATTTCTGATTCAATAACAAGTTCACTCACAATGGTCTCCTAACAAGGGGAGAGGTCATAGTTTTCCATAGGCTGGGGTAAACACTTTGGGTTTTATGTCTATGATAGGACCGTCTAGGTTGCAGTATGATACAAAGGACATGCTTCAAGTGTGGTCAAGTTGGGTATGTGAAGTGGTCTTTCCCCATGAAGAAACAAGAAGTTACACAAAAAGCCAGATAGAGCCAGCATGGCTCACAGTAGTAGCGGTACGATAGTGATGGTGGAAGAGGTCGGGGCTAGTCATCACAATAAGATCTCCAGGACTAGTATGTAGAGGTTGAGGATGACAACACACAACAAATAGATTCCATGCTATGAGCTTGCCAGAAGGAGTAGTTAACTTGTACGTCATGACATGTTAGATATAAATTTTTCATTCTGACTTATATACATATTTTTATGTATCTATTTCAGCTAACCCACGTGCGACACACTCATTTATCACTAGAAATGTGATAAATAGTTGTAATTTTCCTATTTGTAATAAAGATGATAACCTCTTGTTAAAATCCCCTTTAGTTGATTTCATGTTGTTACTAGATGTGTGTCCATCACGCTTTCTTTCTTTCTGATGACGCAACATTTGAGTGGATCTTATGCCACTCAATATGCATGGATTGGATGTGATCCTAGGAATGGATACCTTAGAGAACTATGAGGTTGTTTTGGATTTTGGTTCCAAAGTTGCAATTTTGGTGATGGGTATATCTCCTAGACTTTCCAATGAGATAGGAAGATCCTCCTACATGTATGATGTCCACAATGATAGTAGAGAAGTTTATGAGACAAGAATGTGAAGCCTTCTTAGCACACATAGTGGATACTAAGGTGAGGAGTCCTAGTATCCAAGATGTACATGTAGCACGTTAGTTTGAGGATGTTTTTCTGATGAGTTTCCAAGTGTTCCACCCCCGAGAGACATTGATTTTGAAATAAATCTAGTCTCTAGAATGCAAACCACAACACAAAAAAACTTATATGATGGCTGCTATGGAGGTGAAGGAGTTGAAAAAGTAGTTACATGAGTTGTTGGTGAAGGGTTTAATATGACAGAGCATGTCACCTTGGGGTGCTCTACTTTTTTGTGAAGAAGAAGGATGATTCTATGAGGATTTGAATAGATTATTAGAAGAGGAACAAATTCACAATGAAGAAAAATATCTTGAGGATAAATGACTATTCTAATCAGCTAAGAGGTGATACCATGTTTCCCAACATAGATCTGAGGTCAGGGTAACACCAGTCAAGATCGCGATGGATGACATATTAAAGATTGCTTTTTATGACTATGTATGGTTAATTTGTGTTCGTAGTTATGCCATTTAGGCTAACCAATGCACCAACCATGTTTATGTAATTGATGAATAGAATTTTCAAGTGGTATCTTGATCATTTCATGGTGCTGTTCATAGATACTATCTTGATATAATCTAGAGATATTCAGCAAAATGAGCAGCTTCTTTAGGTGTTGGATATGCTAATATAGTATATGTTGCATGCTAATTTCAGCAAATGTGAGTTTGGACTGACCGAGGTGTCTTTTCTTAGTCATGTCATATATGTAAAGGGTGTTTGGTTAGACCTAATAAAGGTGGAATCAATGTTGAGTGAGTGAAACACAAGACACCGACAAAGGATCAAAGCTTCTTGGGTTAGTTGGTTATTGTTGAAGGTTCATCAAGAACCTTAGTGTAGTAGCTTCACCTTCAACCGTGCTAACTAGAAAGGGTGTTACCTTTGTTTGGCATGAAAAGTGTCATTTTTATTTTCAACTGTGTTGAAAGAAAATTTGACAACTGCCCCAGTGTTGGTGCTCCCAAATCATGGGAAAGACTATATTTTTTCCTATGATGCCTCAACGAATGTGTCAGGATGCGTGTTGTTACATGACAAGAATGTGACTTCTTTTACTCCTTTTCAACTTAATAAGCATGATGGAAACTTCCTATATTGTGATCTAGAGTTAGAATTTGTGGTTCTTGCTTTGAATATTTGGAGGCATTACCTATATGGAGAGAAGTATCAAATCATCACAGACCACAAGATTATTTAGTACATCTTTTCACAACAAGACATGAACATGAGGAAGAGGATATGGATGGAGTTGATCAAGGACTATGGTTATACAATTGACTATCACCATAGAAAGCCAAATATAGTGGTTGATGAGTTGAGTAAAAATTCATCTTCTTCTACATCATCAAATAACCCAAAATTGCACTATATGGCTTGTTTCAAGTGAGATATGTTGGTGTCACTTTGGTAGATAGTTAGAGGTATCCTCATTGGCATGTTTGATGTTATTGTTACATGTGAAACCAAAGTTGAAACAAAAGACCAGAGATGCACATAGGGATGATAATGTGTTGCAAAACCTCATTCATAGTTTGGCAATGGAAAGCACAATGGTTTTCACGAAATAGATGGTGGGAAAATGTTTTTTCACAACCAGACAGTGGCTCCTAATGTTGGTGGTTTGAGGGAGATGGCACTTGAGGAGGCTCATTCCTCAATGCACGTAGTGCATCTAACAGTACAAAGACGTACCAAAATTTTGAAGAATTGTATCGATGTCTAGGTATGAAGCATGACGCAGGAGAGTTTGTTGCCAAGTATCTACTTCATGAGTAGGTCAAGGCAGAGCATCAGGGACATTGCACCTTTTCCAATTCTACATTGTAAATGGGATCATATAACCATGGACTTTGTAGTTGTCTTCCTAAGACAACCAAAGGTCATGATTCCATTTTGGTGATGGTTGATTGATTGGCAAATTCAGCTCATTTTTGTTGGTCAGGACCACCTCTACCACAGAGAAGTTGGCACGTGTCTATGTTGCTGAGATAGTTCATATGCATGGGATACCAACTACAATAGTCTCATATAGAGGTCCTCAATTTACAATTAAATTCTAGGAGGGCCTATAGATAGCTCTGGGGACACAATTGAGGTTCAGTACCACCTTTAATCATAGATAGACGGCCAGTCAAAAAGGACCACTCAGACATTATAAGATCTTTTGATTGCATATGTATTCCAATTTCTTGGGAATTGGGGCATTCACCAAAGTTTGATTGAGTTTGCCTATAACAATAGTTACCCAAGAAACATAAACATATCATTATATAAGGCTTTTTACGGAAGGTGTTTCATATTTCCTCTTTATTGGTATGAGGTAGGTGAATACCAGTTGTTGGGTCTTGAGTTGATTCAGCAGACTACAAAGAAGATCAAGGTGACCATGCAACAACTCAAGGTAGTACATGACATGCAGAAGTTATATGTTGATAATCGTCATAGACCTTTAGAGTCCCAAGTTGGAGTCTATGTATATTGATTTAGCCCCTAATTAGGGCTTCATCTTGTTTTATTTTACTCGTTCATCATTTCAAAACATGTTAGGATGCATATTACACCCCTCAATAAATGGTTTATTATCAAATGCACTTATGGATGTTCTTAGCATGGTTTTCAGTACTTTGACCACCCTTTGGATGAATTTGAGAGAAGGAGGAGAATATAAGGGTTTTTCCACCTTTGGAGGAGCCTAAGAGGATCCAAGATCTCCCCCAACCTACCCCTAGCAGACAAAGGTTGAGCTAAAACAAAGAACTTCAAAGATTATTGAATAAAATATGAAAGTGTGTTAGAGGAGCCTCAACACAATCGTGGTACCATAGAACAACTGTGTTAACCTTAAAAAAATCACAGTAGGATCACAGACTTGAAGCAACTGCAAGCAAGTCTAGCAGCATGGTTATCCTAGTCAGTAAAGGTTGCACTAAGAAGAACCCAACATGACTATGCTAGCCAGAACAGTCGTGCTGCCAAGATGCCAGTAGGCCCATTCCAAGGAAAATGACTCATGACTAAGTCACCCATGATGATCATGCTTCCCAACATGACCATGACACCTCACAACCACCGTGGTTGTGTTTCCCAGCACAACCATGCTACCTGCCACCAAAAGTCCATCCTCTAGTGTCATTTTTTCCATTTCACCACCATTATTGTTCCCTCCTAGCATGCTTGTTATGCTTTTCCATCAACACATATGCTTTTCCCCAAACGCCCATGCTGCCAGAAAACCCTAGTATACTTTTACACTAATTTTTCTATTCTACCCCCAACTCACTGTAGATTTCCCAAACCATTATATAAACAAAAGTGGTTGTTGGGAACTAAAGGTTAGTCACCCTATCACTTATTACCACCTTTATCACTCCACTCTAGAACTTATTACTACATTCATTGAGCCACCTACTCCCACCTCATTTCTAACATCTTCCACCTAAAATCCTGCTTTTCTAGGGTTTTGACTACTTCCATCCACTTTTCCATACCATTTATGAACCAAAGAGGAATAAGGACAAGTTTCTATAGTATGAGGTAAATAAGGATGGGTTTTCACCAGTCTTACATGCCTATCCACTCCTCTTATAGTTCTTCTTTCTTCTTTTCTTTTGTCATGAGTAGTTGAGCGCCCCCCTATGTGGGTTGTTTGGGTTTAAAATGTGACTTTGATACCATGTTGGAGGAAATCAAATGTAAACTTTATAAATTCATTTACTATTGGTTATGTTCTACCTATATCTCATTTCCCATAGATTTCTTATTTATTTTTTCTTGAAACCACGTCGGTTCTAGGGGTAATGACCTATATGTGGCTATTTTAGGAGTTTCTCCTAGGTCAAACTAGTGGATCCCTAACTAGCTACCCATTTTCCCACATATGTATCCACTCTCCTACCCATAAGTGTGAGATCTATGTAACTATTTTAGAAGCACTTTGTGTAATTGGCTTGGATCTACCTAAAGACTAGATGGTGGGTGATGTGAGGTGAAATGCCCTCACCACCCTCCATTACTACCCTTAGCCCCCAATTTTCCCAAGATATTATATTCGATAAACCTAGATTTGATTATATCCTAGTTAAATTTCACCCAAACCCTAATCCAAATGATCCTCACAAGGTTGGATAGAGGGTGTTAGGGAGTAGTTCCCCTATACACACCCTATTTCATCCATGACCAGTTAGTAGTTTAGGGAAATTCTCTAGCATCTAACTTGTTGTTTGGTTTGGTAATCTAAATAAGTGAGTATTGTCTACATGTATAACCCCCAACCTAGGCGATAGTAACATTACCCTAAATGGCCCACACTTCCATTAACTGATTGTTATCCTACATTTCTCTCTCACTTAGTTAATGCTTGCTTATCTAGTCTCTTTACTTGCCCACTTAGTTGTTTCCCTTTTTATTGGTAGTTGGATCTTTCTAGGTTAGTTAGTGTGACTTTGTGATTGCTTGTGTTACTCTTAGCCAGTTAGTTGATAATCTAGTCTCCTAGTCCTCTTTCTTGCTTAATTGCTAGTGTAGTGCCTTTTTTATTTAGTTTAGCTAATTATACTCTCTAGGTTGATAATTAGGGTTTCTTTGTTAGTATAGTGTTAGTATTAATATTTCCTTACTTTCCTTAGTCTAATTTTCTCTCTTTTCTTGCTTAGTTTTCCTTCCTTATTAATCATAACTAAATTGTCTAAGGGTTCAACTTGGATTTGCTCCTGTTCTTTCTTAATTCCTTTCTTGACCCCTTAGAGTAATAAAAAATCCAAGTCAAGCCCTTCAGCCTTACACTTGTTATTAGGAACCAAGAAAAAAGACATAGCTCTAGTACTACCCTCTTGCTATTGGGTTCGACCCCTAATTCACTGCCTTCCCATGCTATGATCCAAACATTTGTGATTGTGAGAAATTGTTTGAGTATTTAGGCATATCCATTGGGGTATACAAATTTGTTAGCCCAAGTGTGTGTATCACACATGCACCATTTATCTCATAAGTTTGTCCTTGGAAGGGTGTTGAGGTTTGTGAAGAAGGGTAAGTTGGCTCCTAGTTTTGTGGGATCTTACCTTATCATAGTCTGAGTTGGGTAGGTTACTTGCAAGTTGGAGTTACCGCCAAAGTTGCATAGGTTGCACATCATGCTCAATCTTTCAATATTGAGGGAGTGTTACCCATATAAGGAGCATATGATACAACCTGTGGAGGTGAAGTTAAATGATGATGTCTCTTATGTTGAGGGTCTGATTTTGATCTTAGATAGGAGTGTTTAGAAGCTAAGATAGAAGGATATATCTTTAGTGAAGTTTTTTGTGTCATCACCATGGTGTAGAGCCACATGAGAGTTACAAGATGAGAAGTGTAGAAAACACCCATCCATGTTTGCATAGGATTTTTGGGGTGTGCTTTTATGGTTTTAAGGCACATAAAATTACTTAATTCATAAACATAATTACTTATATTAGTTGGATGCTTACTTTTGTAATTATATATTATATTATGTTCTAATATCAGTTGATAAATCTGTGCTCAAAATCTGAGCCAATTTGACTTCTTTTGCTCAAGTTATGCAATTTTATGTAGTTTGTGGGCTTATATACAATAATTTTCCATTCTTGGGGGGGGGGGGTTTCATGCCAAAAAAGTAGTCATCATAACATTACATCATATCATCATCATTCGCCCAAGAACTCTCAAAAAGAACATCCACAAAACAAACCCTCCTCATCTACTCAACGTGCACCACTTCATCTAAGTACGTCAACATCATTTCATGCATATCATCCTTCTCTCTTCTAACCCCCAAAGTAGTCAAAAAGGAGGTCAAAGTCCTCTTCCTCAAAGTCACCTACAAAAGTGTCAGCATGGAAAGACCTGTCCACATACCTATTTGAGGAGCAACAGGAGTGCTCTTCAACGCACCAATTCGGGGAACCATGGGACTCACCTCCCAAATGGTCCTCAAAGAAATCATGAAGATGTCTTTGAGGTAGACGCTTGTGAAGGCCAGCCAAATCAGTTACCCATCTAGGTCTTCCTTGGCATCAGATAAACTCTCCTTGTTCTGAAGTTGGTCGACGATGACAGTCATGGCACCACCGACCGATCCACCTGCAGACTCAAATGTTGGCTTGAAACCAGCCTTGGGCAGAAGGGCACCTCCAACTAGGTTGTTCCCCCTACACTCCTTCGCCAAGTGACCAGGCAACATGCATCAGAAGTAGGTTGTCAGGGATGAGTAGTGTCTCCTCTAGTGTCCACACTGAAGGCAGTGAGAGAACCAAGCCCCACGAGAGGAGGGGTGGTGCCTCCTATTCGACCTCCTAGATGTGCAATCTCTTGCCAGATGGCCCGGGACACGACATCAGAAGAAATTCGTCGGAGCAGAGCATTGATGCTTCCACTGACCTCGTTGTAGGCATCGAAAATAGGCATCATGGAGAACCCAAGGGCCATGATCCTCTCACACTGCCAAAATCGGGGAAGCTCACGATTGGGGACGTGAAGCCACGCATAGACCACCTCATGTCTCTGAGGTCACTGTCCAGGGGACACAAAGACCACCAACCCAGAAAAAGCTATCCAGGGAGCATTCAGCATCAAGGTCAGACCCTCTGACACCACATGTATCCTGCTAGCCATTGTAGTAGCAATTCTGGACCGGGCCATTGAGGCAAAACCTCAAATAGGTCACTTGCATCAACCACCCCCACCATCCTCTCCCCTTCCCTATCCGACACCAAGACCACCTTATCATTAGCAATCCCCTCAGACATGCCATGCCCATCCTGACCTCTAAATTTACCCCCTTCCTGTCCGCTCCCACCACCTGCAAGAGAAGCATCATCCTCATTCAGAGATCCATGCCAAGTTGTAGATCCAGGTGGACCACCCGCTTCGTGCGTTGTCCTCCCAGCCTGCAAGACGGCATCGTCACCATCCTTCAATGCCATGGCTTCAATTAGGGGGCCATGGGACTGTGTCCCCGACCCCAGCATGCCCTGGGTGTTCTACCAAGTAAGGAACCTTGCCCGCAAGGAGGAGATGGATGGAGAGTAGGGAGGCGGATATAGGAGGTGATGGAGAAGAGGGACCATAGTCTGATCTCGCACCCCCTCCGTCGTTGCCTCACCAAAACTAGTTGGCTTTTCCCCCACTGTCGATGACCCACCGCACTAGAACCGGCTTGGAGCCGCTGGTGTTGTCCTCCTCATGGAAATCCTACACCAATGTGATCATGGAGGATCGGTGCTCCCACACCCCCCCTGTCGAGGCACGACTCCGGATAAGGCCCCTTCTCCTGCCGCCACCCCCTAGGGCGCAACCATTCTTTGGGGTATAATTGCAATCTTAACACATTCATAGTGTTTACATGATAGTACAAAAAAACTTATAAGATTTGTCTTATTTAAATGATTTTGAACATTGTTGCATGAAGTTCCATTCCCTTATTAATATTATCTAGTGTGGTGGTGGTGGTTATTTTAGTACCATTGATAGTTTTGCCTCCTTATGAGAACCGGTGACCAGAATGTGCAACTAGAAAATTGTGTCCTTGATCCTAGACAAAAAGTTGTTGATTACATATATATAGGCACACACACACACACACACCAAGAATATCAAATGTTGTCCAATAGTTTTGTTTGATCAACAAAGCGACGAGAGTTTTGTTTAGTCTATCGATAAAAGTTCTAATTTATTTTGCCCCATGAGAATGTTGGATAGCAAACTGACATAGACATGTGTGTTGCGACAGATGAGGAGAAATTTGGGAGGGTTGACTAAAATTCTAGATAGTTAGATCAACAAAAGATAGACCTATGCCTCACCTTTCCCACCAACGACCTACAGACCGATGACCGAGCAACAGGTATGCCCCAATGAGTTCTCTAGACTTGTAGTTTGAAGGGTTTTTGGTTCCTTTTCCCAATGAAAATACTACCTTAGACTTTTACTACCACCCTACATATAAATAACCCCTCTCACTCCATCTAATAATCTCTTTACAAAATTCCTAATGTGCTAACAGAGGTCGATGTAAAGTGCAAGTTGGTGGGTGCATGTCTTGGATCAAGTCATCTTAGGACGTATCTAAGTCTTACTGTGTTATTTCTTTCTCCCTATATGTAAGATCTTATTTTCTAAGTCTCTTGCTTGTTGTTTCTTCTTCTCTCCTCTATCATAACAATGATCCACAATGTTATTGTGACAGTCGCCATCAATCTGATAGTGTTATCACACAAAACTATGCATAAATAATCATTAACAGCGGATTACCAAAAAATCACTAAAAATTAAATCCTTTTTTCCAAGAGATCCACTACCAGGAAACTCTTCAGAAAAGAACCACAACCATATATACATCATGGTTCACTTCATACATTCATTGTTCCATGACATCACAAGGATATGAGATATCGATTACTTTACCAAACCATATATAAAAGCAACATTTTACATTGAGGCGTATTATCCAAAATCTCATATCGATTATAAAATCATTTATGCACTATCTCTTAAGGACATGAGAGTACATGGATGACACATAGGATTATATCTACAAGACACATAACAATGCACTCAACCTGAGATGTTACTACTGTCCTTGTTGTTGCCCACTCTCTAATGCACGATCTCTACCTCCTTATGCATGTCCACCTAAAAAGTTGTGGAACCCACGGGGTGAAACAAAAGTCCCAGCGGGAGATGTAACTCTCTGCCAACAATATTATTATCACAGATAAATCTTATAAAAGAGAGCAGAAGAAGACTTTATTGAATTAAATAGATATAACTACTTGTTATATACAGAGTAGAGCAATCTTTATCATTTAAGTAGTTCCAATAACTATGACTGAGCAATAGATCGTCACATCATTTTTAAAAGGAATATGAAGAACATGTATAATTTTTATCAACATATAAAAGTAATTGCAGCCTCGTTCAATGTTTCCATATTTGATCCTTAAGAAAATACGCTACACAGCTGATTACATCTTCAAACAATCAATCTTATGTCCTGAAAAGATGAGGTATACCACTCATGCTCCAACTGACCACTGCTAAGTAGCATCAGTTCCATACAAGGTCCATGGAAGAGCCAGATTCCACGACCTCTCCTTTCTCGATCAGCATGAGATTATCAGTAGTGACATTATGAGTCAAACTACAATTAGCTAGCCTGGGTATATATGCTCATCGTTAGAGAGATACAGCCCGTAGCTATTCCCTTATCAGGGTATGACCCATTGTCAATCCTGATTATATGAGGATATGGTTTGTAACCAATCTTGATTGTTTATTAAGTCACGGTACAAGCACACTCTTGTTAGGGTATGGCACAAAGCCAATCATAAGATTCAGGGTATGGACCGTAGCCAATCTTGTTAGTTAAGGATACAAGGAGATACCTCTACTTGCACCCCTCATATTAAATAATATGCACTTTGAGTAAAACTCATTTTGCCATTCAGCAAATCTTGAGACTAAATAAATCTATGGCCAGGGCAACTACATTTTTAGTTCACTTGATAGGTTAAGTGCATTACAACATCTTTTAGCATCAATAAAGTTACAAGCATGAATTATAGATAAATGATACATAGAAAGGTGTAACATATTTTCAAGAAATCTTGTATCAGTTGGAACATATCTTGTTACACTCATCTTGGGATCTCAATCCCCTGAACACTTTACTGAGAATCTCATCCCTTCAAAATTATCATTACCATGATCACATGTTTTGGGTGTGAACCCCTCAGTTCATTGTTGAATAATGTCACCTTTCACCAAGAAAAAATCATTTCTAGGTCATCAGACCCATATATATATCATACTTGTTGTACAAGTATATCACATGGCTCACTAGGACTTATATAATTTGTATTATGCTAAATCATCATAGCTCATACCTAGATATGCTTATCATTTCACAATACCTACATATTTAGGATCTCATAGAAAATGCAATATCAAGTAAATATCATGACCATGCCATAAAGAGAATCATTCAAATTGCAACCCTCTCATAATTAGGGTTAGGGTTTCTCTTTGTAGCCGATTTATGGTTTTCAAGTTCATAATTATCAATAAATCCCTAATTCCCATCATAAGAGCTATATTATTAACATAAGTGTTCAAGCATACTTCATCAAATGTCATTAATTGATTATCAACATGAATTATTACCTTTCTCACATGAGTAGTACAAGTTTCTCTCTCATACTTACTAAGATATTATCTTCAACATACTTATTACATTAATTTAATCCTTTTTAGGGTTTATCAGCCTACACATATTAAAGTATATCCATATCATTACTTCATAGTATATCCATTGATTATATTCAAGGTGTATCGGACTACACTCATCAAGGTGTATTCGTCCTATACTCATCAAGGTGTATCAGCCTTCACTCTAATATTTGTGTTGGCCTAGGCACATTCACTTGTGTTAGCCTAGACACAACTACTTGTGTCGGCCAAGGCACATGTATCGGCCATGACACTCTTCATTTGTGTTGGCCATGACACCTCAAAAAATTATTGGTTTAGTGGTTCTTAGGGTGATATCCATTGTAATGTGCTTGAGGTATATTGGCCATAGAGTATTCTTGGGTGTCGGCCACACTATCATATTATGTATTGGCCACTCAATCAACTAGTGTGTCGGTCACACCATCAATTAGGGTATCGGCCACTCTATCAACTAGAGTATCAACCACTATATCAACTAGAGTACCAACCCAGCTATTCCTTTGTGTATTGGCCATTTCTCACTATGGGGTATCAGCCTCTAGGGTTTTGGGTTGTATCGGGTGAACCTTTATCAACACCTTAGTTTCTTTCACCTATTGACCTCACCACTACTTGGTGTGTCGGCTAAGACCTCAAGGAATGTGTTTCTCACACTTCCACAAGGTGTGTCGAGCTGAGTGTGTTGCCCATCACACTTGTGTCAGACTAGAGGAATGTCGGCTTATGAGTATACCAGATTAGGGTTAATGTTGGCATGGTCGGCCTCGATATTAGAGTGAAACTATATGTTAACTTAATTGTTTTCAAGGTATTGGTATGTCTTATTCTTTAGCCTTGGGTGACATGTTAGGCAACTACAAGGATGGTAGTCCTACATATGTAACAAACTGATAGGGAGTTAGGAATCCATATGTATCATTTTTCATTCATTTATCCTTGTATGGGGTTAGGGTTTCCACCAAACCGATATCGGTTTGTGCATATCATTTTCCCATCATCTTCAAGCTCCAACCCTTCATCCATTGTTGCTCTACTTCATGGAAAATAGCCCCAAATATCCATTAGGGCACATAGAACCAGTATTCAAACAAGAAAAGTCGAAGTAGAGAAGGAATCACCAAGTATTGCATGATAGAAGATGAATAATAATAAAGTTGAGTTCAAGTTATATAATCCACCTTAAGATCAACACAAGACCTTCAAGATCCAAAGATCCACGTTCCCAAAGTTGAAGATGACTTATCAAAAGTATACGACTCGATCACAACACTTCTATATGAAAAAATATATCATAGTAAGGAACTTGGTGAAGAAGGAAGGGAAGGAAAGAATCATGATTCGAGAAGCATAGTCTTTCTAAGGCTAAAGATGATCATGGTTTTACCTTGGGCAAGTTGCTCAGTTTTCCTCTTACTCCTTGAGCTCCTAGGGTCGTCCACTAAGTAAGAGATGGTAAAGGAGACGAAAGGTTTACTAGAAGGTGAAAAAGAGAGGTATATATAGTTGAGGCTCATGAAAGAGAGTATGTGTAAGGTGTCATCAGTGTGTGCACTTAGGGCATTTTTGGTTATCTGTATTTCGTTGGATTGGATTGTATTTGATGATCCAGCAATGAAAATATCAGGTTTGGTTAGCAGGATTCAAAAAGTTGACATTATCTTGCATTTTTTCAGACTGTGTTTAATGTTGGACAGAGCTTTCCATTTCAAAAGGGTCGGATGCCGTCATCCAGCTTGCGGAGCCCTGCTTCTCTTTTGGCGGCCCATGTTCCGAGCGCCACTTGCATGAGAAATTTCAGGGAACGGGGCATCCAACTGAGGAAAGTCTGTGGCATATGTACATCGCAACCAAACATAAACACCCATCTGCATATTTTTTTGAAAAACCAAGAATATCCGATATCAGGGATTGCGTAAATGCCACATTTATGTAAATCCATCCTAATCCTATAAATCAAACGTGCCCTTAGGTGACGTGTGTCCATGCATGGTGACTCCATGCAACCATAATTATCTTGTCATGAAAAACTCTTGAGGATAATCCAAAGATAAGATATTGGTCATTGGGTATCTTACTTGACAAGATATCACAATCTAATATCACTTTATGTACAAACTGACACAACTTTTGCAAGGAACATGTAAACCAATAGGATTCACCTACTTGAGGTGCTTAGCCCAAGATGAGTACTTTCAAAGGTTACCAAACTGATATGGGACCTCATCTATGGCTTCCAATCTGATAGGCACTCCCATATACACTACATAGCTTGACACAACCGCATATAGGGTTCAAAACACTCAACACTTTTTTAGTTCTTTCACCACAATGAGTGATATCATTCAACCAATACTCAAACAAGGTGCCCTCTTATTTCTCTCTCCTATAGATGATGATAAGAGAGATAATAAACATTGTAGAGGTGATAATTTGCACATAAACCCCTCATCTGGGTAAATTGCAATCTTTACCAGAGTTATCATATAAGACACAAACAATTTGCAAATAAGTTCAAAATTGAGAAATAAACTCTTCTCGAGTCTTAATTACTTTTCAAAAGATTACAAAAAGGTTCTAAACAACTTACTTAGGCAAAGCTTCTAGGATTATCCCAAAGCCCAGGTCAGGGGTGTTACAAGTTATCAACCCCTAACAAGGATTTCGTCCATGAAATCTCAAGAGAAAAGAGAAGGGTACTTTCTCCCATGTGGCTTCTTCAATGCCATGATGATGCCAAAGAACTTTCACAAGCACTATGTCTTTCCTTTTTAATTTCTTGATTTTCTGTCAAGAATCAACACTGGACCTTCTACATAGTATATATCCTCATCTAATTCTACCTCTACATGTTGTAATACAAGCTCTATATTAGGGTGACATTTTCTCAACATAGATACAAGAAATACTGGATGTAGTCTATGCAACTCAGGTGGTAGTTCCAACTTATAGGCTACCTTTCCAACATGTGCTATCACTGGATAGGGTCCCATAAATCTAGGAGCCAACTTACCCTTCTTCCCAAATCTAAGAACACCTTTATAAGGAGAAACCTTGAGATACACTTTGTTTCCTACTTGGAATTTTGAAGGTCTATGGCGATTATCAGCATATGACTTCTGCTTGTCCTGTGTTGCCTTTAATTTTTGTTGTATCACTTTAATCTTTTCTATTGTCTGTTGCACAAGTTCAGGACCAAGAAGTTGGTATTCTCCTATTTCATACCAGCATAACGGAGATATACACCGTCTACCATACAATGTTTCACATGGTGTCATATCAATATTGTTCAAATAACTGTTATTGTAGGCAAACTCTATCAAACCCAAATGTATATTCCAGCTACCTACAAACTAAATAACACACTCACTAAGCAAGTCTTCCAAGGATTGTACAGTCCTTTTAGATTTTTTATCTGTCTGGAGGTGAAAAGTAGTACTAAACTTTAACTATGTACCCAAAGCTATGTGTAATTGTTCCCAAAAGTGACATGTAAACTGAGGACCTCTGTCAGACACAATTGTTGTTGAGACTCTGTGCAACCACAATATCTCATCTACATAAACATGTGCAAGTTTCTCAACGGTGTATGTTGTCTTAATAGGAAGAAAATGTACCAACTTTGTCAACCTATCAACAATCACCCAAATGGAATCATGACCTTTGGTTGTTCTAGGCAAGCCAACTACAAAATCCATTACCACATGATCCCACTTCCACTATGGTATAGGTAATGGTTGTAATGTTCATGCAGGCTTCTGATGCTTAGCTTTAACTTGTTGACACACCATACATGGCATAACAAACTCAGCTACATCTTTCAAACTAGGCCACCAATATATATCTTTTAGATTGTGATACATCTTGGTACTTCCTGGATGCATAGCATACATAGATGAGTGAGATTCTTCCATAACTATCTTCCTTAGGTTATTAACATTAGGTACCATGATTCTATTATGGTAACAAATTGTTCCATATTCTGACTCATGAAATCCATCCTACATCTCACTGCCATATTATGATCTGATCTGCTGTATCACAATATCATCCTGTCGTGCTTCTATAGTTTGTTGTCTCAGCATAGGTTTTACTTGCATTTGTACCAACAATCCAGCTAGCAAAGATACTTCCAGTTGTACATTCATCTGTCATAAGGAAACTAGCATGTCCCACTAATGACACACTAAAGAATTCAATTGTGCTTTATCTGTGAATGAAGATGAGGACTTTTTGCTTAGCGCATCTGCCACTACATTAGCCTTTCCTAGATGATAATCAATCGTACAATCACAATATTTGATTAGTTCCATACAACGACATTGTCTCATGTTTAATTCTTGCTGCAAAAAGATGTACTTCAGATTCTTATGGTCTGTGAAAATCTGACACTTCTCCCCGTACAGGTAATGTCTCCAGATTTTTAAGGCACGAATCACTACAGCGATCATGTGTAGGATAATTCTCCTTGTGTTTCTTAAGTTTTCGAGAGGCAAAAGAAATCACTCATTTATTCTACATCAACACACATCCCAAACCATTCTTTGAAGCATCACAAAAGACAATGTATCCTTTCCCTTTCTTAGGTAACACTAACACTGGTGCACTGGTCAACTTTTCCTTCAACACCTGGAAAAGAGTGTCGACACTTGTCATTCCAAATAAAAGGAACATCCTTCTTGGTTAACCTAGTTAGGGGTAATGCTACATAACTTCTTATATATAAGCATAAGTCACTATAAGATAAACCAGATGATACTATAATAGACTCAACAACCTTAATCATATGTCCCTATAGACTCAACGAACCTAAGACTTGATACCAAAAATTGTGACGACCACCATCAATCTGACAACGTTATCATATAAAACTATGCGGAAATAATCATTAACAGCGGATTACCAAGAAATCACTAAAAATTAAAACATTTTTTCCAAGAGATCCACTACTAAGAAACTCTTTACAAAAGAACTACAGCCATATATAAATCATGGTTCACATCATACATTCATTGTTCCATCACATCACAAGGATATAAGATATGTGTTGCTTTACCAAACCATATACAAAAGAAACATTTTACATCGAGTCGTACTAGCCAAAATCTCATATCGATTATAAAACTATTTACATACTATCTCTCAAGGACCTGAAAGTACAAGGATTACACATAGGACTCTATATCTACAAGACACATAATAGCGCACTCAACCTGAGTTGTTATTGCTATCTTTGTTGTTGTTGCCCACTCTCTGTTGCATGATCTCTATCTCTTTATGCACGTCCACCTAAAAATTTGTGGAGCCCATGGGGTGAGACAAAAGTCTCTGTGGGAGATATAACTCTCTTCCAACAGTATTATTATCATAGATAAATCTTATGAAAGAGAGCAGAAGAAACCTTTATTGAATTAAATAGATATAACTATTTATTATATGCAGAGTAGAGTTATCTTTATCATTTAATTAGTTCCAGTAACTATGACTGAGTAATAGATTGTCTCATCATTTTTAAAAGGACTATGAAGAACATGTATAACGTTTATCAACTAAGACATATAAAAGGAATTGCAGCCTCATTCAATGTTTCCATATTTAATCCTTAAGAAAATATGCTACACGGATGATGACATCTTTAAATAATCAATATTATGCCCTAAATAGATGAGGATTACTGCTAATGCTCCAACTGACCACTGCTAAGTAGCATCAGTGCCATACAAGTTCCATGGAAGAGTCGGACTCCATGACCTCTCCTTTCTCGGTCAGTACGAGATTATTAGCAGTGACATTATGAGTCAAATTGCAATTAGCTAGCATGGGTATATAGCCTCATTGCTAGAGAGATACAACATGTAGTTGTTCCCTCATTAGGATATGACCCATAGTCAATCCTGATTATATCAGGTTATGGTATGTAACCAATCCTGATTGTTTGTTGAGTCACAGTACAACCACACTCTTGTTTGGGTATGACCCAAAGCCAACCCTAATATTCAGGGCATGGCCCGTATCCAATCCAGTTAGTTAAGGATATGAGGGGATACCTCTACTTGCACCCCGCATATTCAATAATATGCACTTCGAGTAAAACTCATTTCACCATTCAGCAAATTCTGAAACTAAATGGATCTATGTCTAGGGCAACTACAGTTTTCGTTCACTTGATAGGTTAAGTGCATTACAACATCTTTTAGCATCAATCAAGTTACAAGCATGAATTATAGATAAATGCTACTTAGAAAGGTGTAACATATTTTCAAGAAATCTTATATCATTTGGAACATATCTTGTTACACTCATCCTGAGATCTCAATCCCCTATACACTTTAATGAAAATATCATCCCTTTAAAATTATCATTATCATGATCACATGTTTTGGATGCCAAACCCTTAGTTCATTATTGAACAATGTCACCTTTCACCAGACAACAATCTTTTCTAGGTCATCAAACCCATATATATCATACTTGTTGTACAAGGATATCACATGGCTCACAAGGCCTTATATAATCTGTATTATGCTAAATCATCATATCTCATACCTGGATATGCTTATCATTTCACAATACATGCATGGTTAGGATCTCATAGAAAATGCAATATCAAGTAAATATCATGACCATGCCATAAAGAGAATCATTCAAATTGCAACCCTCTCATAATTAGGGTTAGGGTTTCTCTTTGCAGCCAATTTAGGGTTTTCAAGTTCATAATTATCAATCAATCCCTAATTCCCATCATAAGAGCTATATTATTACCATACGTGTTCAAGCATACTTCGTCAAATATCATTAATTAATTATCAACATGAAGTATTACCTTTCTCATATGAGTAGTACAAGTTTCTCTCTCGCCCTTACTAGTATACTGTCTTCAACATACCTATTACATTGATTTAATCCTCTTTAGGGTTTATCAGCCTACATATATTAAAGTGTATCCATCTCATTACTTCATAATGTATCCATTGATTATATTCAAGGTGTATTGGCCTACACTCATCAAGGTGTATTGACTGACACTCATCAAGGTGTATCGGCCTATACTCATCAAGGTGTATCGGCCTTCACTCTAATCTTTGTGTTGGCCTAGACACATTCACTTGTGTCGGCCTGGACACAACTACTTGTGTCGGCCAAGGCACATGTATCGGCCATGACACTCTTCATTTGTATTGGCCATGACACCTCAAAAATATATTGGTTTAGTGGTGCTTAGAGTGATATCGGTTGTAAGGTTCTTGAGGTATATTGACCATAGAGTATTCTTGTGTGTTAGTCACACTATCATATCATGTGTCATCCACTCAATCAACTAGTATGTCAGCCACACCATCAATTAGGGTATCGACTTCTCTATCAACTAGAGTATCAACCACTCTATCAACTAGAGTATCAACCTAGCTATCCCTTTGTGTATTGGCCATTGCTCACTATGAGGTATCGCCCTCTAGGGTTTTGGGTTGTATCAGGTGAATCCTTATCAACACCTTAGTTTCTTTCACTTGTTGACCTCACCACTACTTGATGTGTTGGCTAAGATCTCAAGGAATGTGTTGCTCACATTTTCACAAGGTGTGTCAAGCTAAGTGTGTTGCCCATCACACTTGTGTCAGACAAGAGGAATATCGACTTATGAGTATATCATATTAGGGTTAATGTTGGCCATGTCGACCTCCATATTAGAGTGCAAGTATATGTTAACTTAACTATTTTTAAGGTATCAATCTGTCTTATTCTTTAGCCTTGGGTGACATGTTAGACAACTACAAGGATGATAGTCCTACATATGTAACAAACTGATAGGGAGTTAGGAATCCATATGTATCATTTTTCAATCATTTATCCTTGTATCGGGTTAGGGTTTCCACCAAACTGATATAGGTTTGTGCATATCATTTTCCCATCATCTTCAAACTCCAACCCTTCATCCATTTCTTCTCTAGCTCATGGACAACAGCCCCAAATATCCATTAGGGCACATATAACCATTATTCAAACAAGAAAAGTCAAAGTAGAAAAGGAATCACCAAGTATTGCATGATAGAAGATGAATAATAATAAAGTTGAGTTCAAGTTATATAACCCGCCTCAAGATCAACACAAGAGCTTCAAGCTCCAAAGCTCCACATTCCCAAGGTTGAAGATGGCTTATCAAAAGTCTAAGACTCGATCACAACTGTAACACCCTAACTTTTCATAACTAATGAAAAATGTCAAATTTCAAAATCTTAATGTTTCATTTAAAATACATGGCAACTTAGAGACCCAATAATAACGAATAAATCATGATTATCAATAATCTTTCATCATCAAGTTAATTGAAATAGGATTTCATCAAAAGTAACCCTAATTAGCCCTTTAGTAGTATTTTGATAATAATAATTTGACCTAACAATTTTCATGTGAACTTGAAACAGTAATATCCAGCTTTATCCAAAATATCAATCTATAAATATTTATAGATGGGTTTGGATAAATAAAATAAGATTTAACATATAAAGGAGATAACATACAATAGAGAGTTTAAAATTGAAAAATAACCTTATTTTTGGAATCCTTGTACTCAAATTAGTGAACTGTACAATTTTGTTTGGGTTTGAACTTCCTTTGATGCTTCAATTTGAATTGATAAGAAATTACTTAAATACATTAATATTTTCCTAAATAATCTAATCCTAGCCTAATAGAACTTTGGTCACGGATCTTTTTAAATGTCACGTTGCTCTTTTTGGACCTCGGATCTGATCGAGTGGCTGAGATCTTAACCCCTAACCCATGGATCCATATGATGGCGCTCGTGCCATCTCTCCCACCCATCCACATACTACTCAGACTGGAATTGTGGTGGCTGGCTTCCACCCTCCCATTTTCCCTATATGTTGACTCCTAGCGCAAACCAACCTCTCCCTCACCATCCTCGCATCTTCTCGAATCTTCTAATCCCTTGTTCATTAGGGTTTGGTGCCCTGGATCTCCCAGTTGGAAAGAACCTCCTCTCCCTCCCTTGTTTCCCATAGAGGCTAGGAATCCAACCCCTTTGAGTCACCTCCTATATATCTGAGGCCTTGAAAACAATCTCGGACATCACGCGAGCCCAAAGAAACCTCTATTTTTGCCCATATTTGTCGGTTCCTTCACCTTGAGGTCAACCTAGGTCCCAACCTCCTCTAGTGTTTGTCCACAATACATGTACCCATCAGAATCCTCCCTGGGGTGTCGCTCACCCTCTAGGATCCACCGAGAAGGTGTTGAAGTCACCAATTCAGCATACGACTGGTCAGTGTTGCTTCCCCCTTTTTTTGCTATTTTGGTCTTCCTCTGCAATCCACGTTGATGACACTTCTTCTGCCTGGTTCTCTTGAGGCTTCATCTTCTTCAGGTTGCGCCTCATTGGTTTCCATCACTGATTTTCTTTGCTTGTACAAGATCTCCCAGATCCCATAGGGACCCCCTAGTCTACTCCTTGATTCTTCCATGGAGGGTGAGCCATCTTGGGCTCTTGGTCACCGCAATGCTCGCTATGGGGCTTTCCATGTTCGTCCAGGGATGGGGAAGGTTCCTAGCACCCCAATTTCCACCGGCGTGCTCAAGACTTGAGTTTTTCTTCTTGAAGTGGTGGTGTTTATCACATGTGTTCTTCACTGAAATGAAAAGAGAAGAAGCGGGGTGATGGATTCCCCCTTTTACCCTTGTTCAATCGGCTTCCAGTTTTGCGCCCTCATGGGCATGATCGGCTTTTTCTTGCTCTGACCGCATGTTGACCACGAGTATGCCTTTGGGAGATGATGGCCAGTTGGCAGGCTCTTATTGGGCCAGTTTGGCAAGGACCCCATCTCCAAGATAATAATTTACATGTGTATTTAAGAATTTTTGTGATTGTACAGTCTTTGTAAATTACATAACTAATTCATACGTGATCAGAAAATTATGCAAAAATATTCTTTGGAAAGGTTTTCAAACAAGGAACTATATTATGGTGGTTTCGAGTCCAGCTTTTAATCTGAATTTCCCTGATTTACTCAAGATCCATGAAACCCTAAAATTAGGTTGAATAATGATTATTAATGCATGTTAATTAATTATATAAGGTAATTAGGGTTCCCTAAACATCAAGATACTATTAGAAGTATGTTTCTCCAATCTCTGTAAGTGGTCCATGCACTTTGAACATACTTATTGGATGTTCATATGTTTTTATGTACAATGTTCATGTTATTAAGTGATTGTATTATTCATGCTATGATTTTATTGATCAAATTTAATAGTCAATGGATAACTGAGATCCTTTTTACTATTTATTTTCAAGAATCATTATCTTAAATCAATTTCATGTTAAAGATCAAGAGTAAAGAGTATGAAAGATTAAGAGTAAAGATAATGAATGAACCTTATATAAGATCCTCGTCATGGGCTTTCCTAGCATATAGTGTACTTCGGTACAGATCATGGGCTTTCCTAGCATACAAAGCACTTTTGTGCAATTCAAGAGGCACTCCGATGCAAAGAGAAGAGGACTTCGGTGCAAATTTTGAGGATACTTATATAAGTCAGATAAAAGATGATGATAAAATGCAAAGTTTATTTTCATGATGTTAAATGTTTTCTTTTTAGAGTATATGCTATTTCTCTTTTATAATATGTTCAATTCCACTTTCAAACTGATTTATGCATTGTTGGGGGTGCGATTCCGTGGGAAAGGAGCAACGTCAAGAACAATGCTAGCTGAGGACCAGTTGAAGAAGGAGCTCTAAGACATCTGAGACCAAACCTGGTGGGGTGCCAACTATCAATAGTTTAGATTTTTCCTTTATGCTTATGAGACATGTGTTTTAGTTAGAGTGTGAGTCTTATGTTATGAGTTGAAATATGAGAAATTATACAATGTATCATGTGTTGGTTTAATCAAACTTTATTTTTATGCAATGATTATCATTTTGTGACGTTCCCAATAAATATTATGCTTCTTCTCAATGAATTATATGTACATCACTTCTGTATGAAAAAATATATCATAGTAAGGAACTTGGTGAAGAAGGAAGGGAAGGAGAGAATCATGATCTGAGAAGCATAGTCTTTCTAAGATTAAAGATGATCAGGGATTTACCTTGGGAAAGTTTCTCGACCTTCCCCGTGCTCCTTGAGCTCCTAGGGTCGTCCACCAAGTAAGAGATGGGAGTCAAAAGGTTTACTAGAAGGTGAAAAGAGAGGTATATATAGTTGAGGCTCATGAAAGAGAGTATGTGTAAGGTGTCATCACCGTGTGCACTTAGGTGACACGTGTCCATTCATGGTGACTCCATGCAATCATAATTATCTCGTCATGCAAAACTCTTGAGGATAATCCAAAGATAAGATATTGGTCATTGGGTATCTTGCTTAACAAGATATCACAATCCAATATCACTTTATGTGCAAACTGACACAACTTTTGCAAGGAACATGTAAACCGATAGGCTTCACATACTTGAGGTTCTTAGCCCGAGATGAGTACTTTCAAATGTTACCAAACCGATATGGGGCCTCTTATATGGATTCCAAGATGATAGGCACTCCCATATACTGTAAGGAGTGGGATCCCAAAGGGGAACCACTCCCTACTAGAAATAAAAAGATAACATCCCTTGAACCAAGCACCACATAAAAATTTTCAACAAGGGGTGATAACCAATTCATTCAACATGTATGTATCATAACACGATATGTAGATCAGAAGAGGAACTATCTAACTATTACAAAGCTTGATATCTTTATACATTACTACACCACACATGGGTGAGTCAAAGGAAAACCATCTTAAACAAATAAGGATCCAGTTGAGGGTCATCTAACCACCTCTTTCATGTCTCCCAAAAGATCAGCTACAAAAAGGTTGTTGCCCAAGTCCACCTTGCTATACTCTTCTTGATCTAAACACGGGGTTGGAAGCATACCCCACAAAAAGGAGAAGAAAAGGAAAACATCAGCAAAAGCTGGTATGTACATACTAAATAAGAAAATTGAGCAATATATGGAATTATGGACAACAAATATAAAGGCTTCCCATAAAAGAGAAAAGTACTACCCAATCGGGAATAAAAGAAATGATTCTCCAATAAAGAGACAAGTAAGAGCAAAGTATAACAATAAAGCATCCATGTGTTTCACCTATGATAATACTAGACAATATAAACATGCAGGTAGGAAATAACACATACCAAAAATATGAGGTGAGCGGGAACTGTATACATCTGCTCTAAATATGGACTGGGTAGGAACTATATACATCCACCCAAGCAGGATAGGATATACATCTACTCAAATATATTTTCATATGCAGGAATTATCACCTCTATACTCATATGTGGGAATGTTCACATCCACATAATATAACATGTAACATTATACTAGCAATCACCACATGATGCATAATAAAAGATAAACAAGAATAAATGAATAATGTGCCATAAAAGCAACATCCAATACCATGGTGGGAAAAGAAGTAACATCCACTACATAGTGGGCACATATAATCGAATAAGCCCAACATGCACAAAGCATATGAAAAAGAGTCCAAGAGAATATCCATGATCATAAGATCAATCACAAATAAGGTAGTTCCCATGAACCATGATTTTTAAAAGAAAAAGACATTGTGTATAGGCTATTGTCCATAGGACCAAGAGAAAGACAAAAGTAGGTTATTGTTGAACATAGAAGTATAGGAGATGCAAACATACCTTAAACCAAGGTCCTAGAAACTCTCTTCACCAAACTAGTTGTTTCCAAGATCAACCTTGCCTAAATACAACTTACATGCATTAGGGTTTAGGATTCATATATATATATATATATATATAATTTTTATTTATATATATAATGAAACCCTAATATATATATATATATATTATTATTTATATATATAATGAAACCCTAATTCTAGACCTTTCTCCAAAATATCTAATTTTGGACTCCAAACCTAAACCAATCGACTTATTAGGTTTTTCTGATTAGGAAGCATATTTATTTACTAAATTTGGAGTTCATATGAATTAGTTACAAATTTTAGGGCTCTTATATTAATGAATTAGATCCTTAAAAAATCCTCATTGAAAACATGGTAATAAGGCTTTCAAACTAATTTTATTAGAAAGAACACATTTTTTTATTCCTAAACATATTTTTACTTAATTTTTGGACAAGCGAGTCAAACGATATGATTTTTACAAGATCATAAAATCAGAAATTAAAGAAATTCCAAATAAGCAATAGTATCAGAGAGAGGGGGTGCGGGGCCAATCCCTGCTGACTTGGGCCAATCAATAGCCATCGGGTCAGCAAGTCAATGGTCTACTTTGACTCATCTAAGGCCAAAAAAAGGCAAAAAGATGAAAGTACCCCTGGCGATAAAAATGAAATAGAAAAGAAATGAAGGGCGTGTAGGTAATTTCATTTGGGGTCATCTTCCCCAGTGCATTGTGTGACATGACCACAAGCAACTCAACTGGTGCTTGGTGTGGTTTAGGGTAAAATCAAAACTTGGCACTATTTGAGAAAACGAGAGCAGACAAAGGAAGAGGATGAACAATTGAACTTAACCAAGGCCTTAATTAAGGTTTCGATGTTTCCAATGGCCACAGAAAGACACTGCAATGTTTGGGCAATCTACGAACTCATAAGCACTCGAAATAGAAGGACGACGAGCAATTTGCACTGAGGAATAATTTGTTGGGGTCAGGCGAACACATGGGATGGATCATATATTTATAAGCTCGAGAGAAGGCTTTTGTCAGTTTAGGAGTGGAGAGTTTTGGCCCTCAAGAATTAGGTAAATCACACACACGCAATGAGAAACTTTGTGTAAGGGGTCGATAGATGCAGATTTTGACAAGGAGTAAGTAGGCGAAAGAATCATTGAAAATCATTAAGAATCCGGTGAGATATCCTGATTTGAAAAATCAACTTGTTTTCCTATTCGGTCGAGAGGTAGGAGATGACACAATCACCGTCCGATCAGGACACGCGTCAATCTTAGCGGTCCATCGATGTGAAAAAAGAAAAATAGTGTGTGACAGATAAATAATCCAAAATCATAGTTACAATGGGATTTGAATAAAGTGGTGTATTAAATTCATTTCAATTTTTCTCTCTACTCTTTTGATTGCACAAATGAGTCCCAAAAAATTTACACATAAGCTAATTAAAGCATGTAGATTCTGACTATACAATTAGATTTGCCTTTTGAGAATTGTTAATGTATTAAATAAATCAAATCCTATTTTCTCTTTACTCACACATTAATGACTTTAAGATTCTCCAAATTTGATGAAACTTCACCCACAAGTCTT
Organism: Alisma plantago-aquatica; assembly: GCA_963693085.1. NCBI lineage: Eukaryota > Viridiplantae > Streptophyta > Magnoliopsida > Alismatales > Alismataceae > Alisma > Alisma plantago-aquatica. The sequence continues at coordinate 896,364,268 of OY856412.1, read as the reverse complement.
ATTTAATGTGTTGGATATGAATTTTCCATCAATTTCACATGTTGGAGTTTTTTGCACAATTATTTAATATTTTGAAGGGTCTACACACTATCTCTCTCCTGATTTCACCTTTTAAGCAAACTTTATCCAAATTAGATGAAAATTCATCCAAAGGCTATATTTATTATTTAGATCACAAATTTAATATTTTTTCCTCTTTTGGAGTCATTTAATATTTTATTTGATATTTTGGGAAAAATCCAGATCTTCTCTTTCCAAATTAAATTAAATTAATTATTATTATGTGAATAATGTGAAACTTGACTCCCAAGACAATTGGGACCCAAAGAACATGATTCTTAACTTAAATTCCACTTTTAGGATTCCTTTTACTGAGTTATGTAATAATTAATATTTATGACCCTTAATATCACATTATTGCTACTATTATTATTTCTTAACCAATTATGGTAACATTATTTCCAAAAGAATTAGGTATGATTATTTGCATGAAATTTTATATAATTCATTATTATCTCATGTGACATATTTTGTGTGTCTATTATTGGCTTAAGACTAATTGAGAACATTAGGTTACATTAGGGTGATTTACGCATGCATTAACTCATTAGAGTTATATGAAAGATCTTTTAGGTCTAACCTCAACCTTGTTTGGCTAAGTCCAAAAGGTCAAACTTTCAAGGTAGGGTCCGAGATCTAGTATGTTACAATACACCACCCCTTAAAGGGATTTCGTCCTCGAAATCAAAACATCCACATATAAGAAAACAACTTATTCACCATCCCTTCAAGGATTCATCGTATTAAGTCAAAGTTATACTTTAGATACAAAGGGTTCCACCACCTTCCTTGTATACATACATGAAAGCATCATACAAAAAAGGAAACATAACTTGTAAATCCTAACTATAGAACAACGGGTCAAGGTGTTTTTATCCTTGGTCATCCTCATGAACTTCTTCACCATCCAAAGCAAAAACTCTTCCAGCTCACCTTTCTACATGTCTTACCCTATTATTGTTTCCATTATTTTGATGAGGTACATGAGGTTCTTGTAGTTGAGATGGTACTTTCCCATTATGAAGCTAGGGGCACCTCAGTCAGATGTGTCCAGATTCATTGCGGTAATGACATATCGTAATCTATCATTTCTTCGAGCAACATAATCCTCAGATCGACGATCGCCTTCAGGGTGCTTTATTTTATGATTATTCTCCTTGTGTGACTGAAAACTAGGATATGATTCCATAGCTAAGGCCTTATCCACCATCTGTTGAAAGGCCAAGGGTAGTTACAAAATAAGAGCACGACCCACATTGTAGTTAAGTCCTTGAATGAATAGGTCAGCCCTACATTTTTCACTTAATCCAAATGCGTAATGTTCCAACAGTGGAAACTTTTGTATAAAAGTATAAACAAATAGGGAAACTTGCTTCAAACTATAGAACTCAACTTCTTCTTCTTTAGTATAGTAGTGCAGATGTACTTTACATGAAAGAGCACCAAGAACTGCTCCTAGGTCATGGTTGAGATGTCACGAGTTCTTGCGATTCCATTCCACCAAACTCTAGTTGGTCCATCAAGTACATAGGCAGCAAATCTAACCTTCTGGTGTGGAGGATATGCCATACCATCAAAGGTCCTCTCTAGAGCTAACACCCAATCATTAGCTTTAATCACCATCTCTAGCTCACCTTCACCCTTGAAGTAGGGTGGTTGCATCTTCATGAACTCCATGATTGAGTACTCCTTAGGTTTGTCAGACACATGTGGATTATTTAACTTCCCTGCCATGGATGTAAAGAGAAGTTGTCTCAACATGGTCAACTCTTATTAAGGAGTGATGACTATTCCTGTATTAGCAACAGCAAAGGTTGGGGCTTCTTGTCCTACTGATGGTCCACTTCCAGTTGGAGGAGTTCCTTATGTCACTGGAGTAGTAAAGGGTGGATCCATCCTTGACACCCCAAACCTAATGTTCTGGGGGTGTTTTGTAACTATATTGGTTGTCAACAGTCAAGTTATCTCCCACCATTATGGTTTTTGCCTGCACAAGGCAAGGATACTAGGTATAAGAAACCTATGGAAAAAGGTAAACATCCTAATGGAGATAGATTGAAATAGTTAGATAACTGAATGCTAGTGGCTCTAATACGATGATGTAAGGAGTGGGATCCCATAGGGGAACCACTCCCTACTAGAAATAAAAAGGAAACATCCCTTGAACCAAACACCACATAAAATTTTTCAACAAGGGGGTAACCAATTTATTCAACATGTATGTATCATAACACAATAAGTAGCAGCGGAAGAGGAATTATCTAACTTTTACAAAACTTGATATCTTTATACATTACTACAACACACATGGGTGAGTCAAAGGAAAACTATCTTAAACAAACAAGGATCCAACTGGGGGTCATCTAATCACCTCTTTCATGTCTCCCAAAAGCTCAGCTACAAAAAGGTTGTTGCCCAAGTCCACCTTGCTATCCTCTTCTTGATCTAAACTTGGGGTTGGAAGCATACCCCACAAAAAGGAGAATAAAAGTAAAACACAAGCAAAAGCCAGTATGTGCATACTAAATAAGAAAATTGAGCAATATATGGAATTAAGGACAACAAATATAAAGGCTTCCCATAAAAGAGAAAAGTACTACCCAATTACATAAAAGAAATGATTCTTCAATAAAGAGACAATTAAGAGCAAAGTATAATAATAAGGCATCCATGAGTTTCACTTGTGACAATACTGGACAATATAAGCATGCAAGTAGGAAATAAAACATCTACCAAAAATATGAGGTGAGCGGGACCTGTATACATCTGCTCTAAATATGGAGTGGGTAGGAACTGTATACATCCACCCGAGTAGGATAGGATACACATCTGCTCAAATATATTTTCATATGCAGGAATTATCACCTCTGCACTAATATGTGGGAATGTTCACATCCACATAATATAACATGTAACATTATACTAGCATTCATCACATGATGCATAATAAAAGATAAAAAAGAATAAAAGAATAATGCACCATAAAAGTAACATCCAATACCATGATGGGAAAAGAAGCAACATCCACTATAATGTGGGCATATATCATCAAATAAGTCCAACATTAACAAAGCATATGAAAAAGAGTCCAAGAGAATATCCATTATCATAAGATCAATCACAAATAAGGTAGTTCCCATGAACCTTGATTTTCAAAAGAAAAAGACACAGTGTATATGATACTGTCCATAGGACCAAAAGAAAGACAAAAATAGGTTATTGCTCAATATAGAAGAATAGGAGATGCAGACATACCCTAAACTAGGGTCTTAGAAACTCTCTTTACCAAACTAGTTGTTTCCAAGATCAATCTTGCCTAAATACAAATTACATACATTAGGGTTTAGGATTCATATATACATAATGAAACCCTAATTCTAGACATTTCTCCAAAACATCAGATTTTGGACTCCAAACCTAAACCAATCGACTTATTAGGTTTTTATAATTAGGAAAACATATTTATTTACTAAATTTGGAGTTCATATGAATTAGTTACAAATTTTAGGGCTCTTATATTAATGAATTAGATCCTTAAAAATTCCTCATTGAAACTATGGTAATAAGGCTTTGAAACTATTTTTATTAGAAAGAACACATTTTTCTGATTCCAAAACATATTTTTACTTAATTTTTGGCAAGCAAGTTAAATGATATGATTTTTACAAGATCAGCCAATGAGAAAATAAATAAATTTCAAATAAGCAATAGTATCTGAGAGAGGGAGTGCGGGGTCGGTCCCTGCTAACTTGGGCTAATCAGCGGTTGTTGGGTCAGTAGGTCAATGGTCCACTTTGGCTTGTCCAAGGCCAAGAAAAAAAAGGCAAAAAGACAAAATTACCCCTGGTGAAAAAAATGAAATAGAAAAGAAACGAAGGGCATGTAGGTAATTTCCTTTGGGGTCATCTTCCCCAGTCTGCTACGTGACATGACCGCAAGCATCTCCACTACTGCTTGGCATGGTTTTGGGCAAAATTAAAACTTGGTGCTATTCGAGAAAATGAGAGCAGAGAAAGGAAGAGTACGGACAACCAAACTTACCCAAGGCCTTAATTGAGGTGTCGATGTTGTCAATGGCCATGGAAGGGCGTCACAAGGTTTGGGTAATCTGCGAACTTGGCAACACTCAAAATAGAAGGATGACGAGCAATTGGCACTGAGGAACAATTTGTTGGGGTGAGGCGAACACTCGAGATGGCTCGTATATTTATAAGCTGGAGAGATGGCTTATGTCGGTTTAGGAGTGGAGAGTCTTGTCCCTCAAGAATTGGGTAAATCACACACATGTGACAAGAAACTTCGTGCGAGGGGTCGATAGATGTGGATTTTGACGAGGAGTAAGTAGGAGAAAGAACCGTTGAAAATCATTAAGAATCGAGCGAGATATCCCAATTTGAAAAATCAACTTGTTTTCCTATTCTGTCATGATGTAGGAGATGACACGGTCGTCGTTCGATCAGGGCACATGTCAATATCATCTATCCATCTGTGTGAAAAAAGAAAAATAGTGTGTGATAGATAAATAATTCAGAATCATAGTTACAATGGGATTTGAATAAAGTGGTGTATTAAATTCATTTTTATATTTCTCACTCCTCTTTTGATATACAAACGAATCCCAAATTAGGTAAAATTTTACACATAGGCTATTTAAAGCATGTAGATTCCGATTATATAATTATATTTGCCTTTTGAGAATTGTTAATGTGTTAAATAAATCAAATCATATTTTCTCTTTTCTCATGCATTAATGACTTTAAGATTCTCCAAATTTGATGAAACTTCACCCACAAGTCTTATTTAATGTGTTGGATACGAATTTTCCATCAATTTCACATGTCGGAGTTGTTTGTATAATTATTTAATATTCTTAAGGTTCTACACACGATCTCTCCCCTGATTTCACCTTTTAAGCAAACTTTCTCCAAATTGGATGAAAATTCACCCAAAGGCTATATTTATTATTTAGATCACGAATATAAGATTATTTCTCTCTTTTTGGAGTCATTTATTATTTTATTTGATATTTTGGGAAAATTTAGATCTTCTCTTTCCAAATTAAATTAAATTAATTATTATGTGAATAATGTGAAACTTGACTCTCAAGACAATTGGGACCCAAGGAACATGATTTTTAACTTAAATTCCACTTTTGGGATACCTTTTAATGAGTTATGTCATAATTAATATTTGTGAACATTAATATCACATTATTGCTACTATTATTATTTCTCAACCAATTATGGTAACATTATTTTCAAAAGAATTAGGCATGATTATTTGCATGAAATTTTATATAATTCATTATTATCTCATGTGACATATTTTGTGTGTCTATTATTGGCTTAAGACTAATGTGAGAACATTGGGTTACATTAGGGTGATTTATGCATGCATTAACTCATTAGAGTTATATTAAAGATCTTTTAGGTCTAACCTCAACCTTGTTTGGCTAAGTCCAAAAGGTCAAACTTTCAAGATAGGGTCCAAGATCTAGTATGTTATAGCACACCACCCCTTAAAGGGATTTCATCCTTGAAATCAAAACATCCACATATAAGAAAACAACTTATTCACCACCCCTTAGAGGATTCATCTTATTAAGTCAAAGATATACTTTAGATACAAAGGGTTCCACCACACTTCCTTATATCTGTACATGAAAGCATCATGCAAAAAGGGAAACATAACTTGTAAAGACTAACTATAGAAATACAGGTCAAGTTGTTCTTGTCCTTGGTCATCCTCATGAACTTCTTCACCATCCAAAGCAAAAACTCTTCCAGCTCGCCTTTCCATAGGTTTCCCCCATTATGGTTTCCATTATTCTGATGAGGTACGTAAGGTGCTTGTTATTGAGTTGGTACTTGCCCATTATAAAGCTTCGGACACCTCGGTCAGATATGTCTAGATTCATTATAGTAATGACATATCGGTAATCTATCCTTTCCTCAAGCAATAGAATCCTCAGATCGGCGATCGCCTTCAGGGTGCTTCCTTTTATGATTATTCTCCTTGTGTGATTGGAAACTAGGATATGATTCCACAGCTAAGGCCTTATCCACCATTTGTTGAAAGGCTAAGGGTAGTTGCAGAATAAGAGCACGACCCACATTGTAGTTAAGTCCTTGAAGGAATAGATTAGTCCTATGTTCTTTACTTAATCTAACTGCATAATGTTCCAACAATAGAATTTTTTTTACAAAAGTGGAAACAGATAGGGAACCTTACTTCAAACTGTAGAACTCAGCTTCTTCTTCTTTAGTGCAATAGTGTAGATGTACTTTACATGAAAGAGCATCAACAACTGCTCCCAGGTCATGGTTGAGATGTCATGAGTTCTTGCAATTCCATTTCGCTAAACTCTGGTTGGTCCATCAAGTACATAGGTAGCAAATCTAACCTTCTGGTGTGGAGGACATGTCATACCATCAAAAGTCCTCTCTAGAGATAACACCCAATCATCATCTTTATCCACCATCTCTAGCTCTCCTTCACCCTTGAAGTAGGGTGGTTGCATCTTCATGAACTACATGATTGAATACTCCTTAGGTTTGTCAGACACATGTGGATTATTTAACTTCCATGCCATGGTTGTGGAGAGAAGCTATCTCAACATGGTCAACTCTTGTTCAGGAGTGATGACTATTCCCGTATTAGCAGCAACAGAGGTTAGGGTTTCTTGTCCTATTGATGGTCCACTTCCAGTTGGAAGAGTTCCTTGTCACTGGAGTAGTAAAAGGTGGATCCATTCTTGGCATCCCAAACCTAGGTTTTTGGGGTGTCTCGTAACCATACTGGTTGTCAACAATCGAGTTATCTATTGTTTTTAGGGTTTTTGCCTACACAAGGCAAGGATACTAGGTATAAGTAACTGATGGAAAAAGGTAAACATCCTACGGGAGACAGATTGAGACATTTAGATAATCGACTGCTAGTGGCTTTGATACCATGTTGTAAGGAGTGGGATCCCATAGGGGAACCACTCCCTAATAGAAATAAAAAGGCAACTGTAAGGAGGCGGGATCACCCCCTTACTAAAATTTTGAATAATTAACATCCATTCCAAACACACTAAAAGGTATGTGGAATAGGTATAAACTTTCCAAATTTATTATAATGGTATGCAAAAGACCAAAGTGTAGAAGCGGAATAAAAATAACTGACTATATTCAACTGGCATAAAAGATTACACAAGTACATCAAAATCTCCCATTAGGGTTTATAACAAGATACAACAAAAAGTATCTAGATAGAAGGAAGTCTAAACTACTTAAAATCGTGTCTCCAGAGCAACATCTCCAAGTTCTAGGTCCATGCTCAAAGCCATGTTCTCTTGATTCAACTCAACAGCTTGTCCTAACTTGGGTGGTTGAGAGCACCCAGCAAAAGGGAAAGGAAACAAGTATGTGTTGAAATATTGAACAAGTATAAAAGATAACAATAACATTGAAGCATAAATATATGGATTCATCGCATGATGAGAGGGCCAAGAGGACGAGGCATATAAAAAATAGATTCTTGCCAAAAACTAAAAAAATATTAATGAATTGCTTGAATGATCAATATTGGACTACATCAACTAAGTAGGGTTAAGGCACCTACTGGACCTCAACCTATAGGTGATGGGAGAATTAATACATTCCTAGTCACCTACACATATTTTTATAAGGGGGAGAATAAGACATTCCCTAGGGCGAAATAATGCATGCCCTACTATGGGTGGTTGTACATAAGTACCACTACTATAGCTAAATAGTCAAGTAAACCATCATGCATAAGAAGTAGTTAATTGGTAAGATAAATAGTCATATAATTGCAATATGGTAGTGGGGTTCCAAGACCCATGAAATAAAACATCAATACTATTTGTGAGGCAAGTACATCAAAAGATTCATGAGTGGAGAAAATCGGGTTCAATAAAGCATCATTAGGGAAAGTAAAGTTGGTTCACAAGTATCCCAACTAAAGGGTTAGATATGCACATACCTCTCATATGATTTAAACTACCAACTTTCATCACTTTATTGAGTCCAATACCAACTTCTCCTATTCCAATGTATAACCATGTATTAGGGTATGTTATATGCATTAATGTAAAGAAAACCCCTATTTTCGAATTTTTGCACAAAACTTCAATTTAGACTCTAAAAACATCACCATTGATCTAGTTAGGTTTTTCTGATTAAGAAAACATATAATTTTGCATATTTTGGAGTTATGAAGGTTAAAGTGTATTTTGTTGATTTTTAGGTATGTAATTCATTTTCTAAAAACTCTTTTTGACAAAACTCCAAACAAAACCTTAGAGATATTTTTGTTAGAAAGAGAACATTTTTCAGAGTTCAAAACATACTTTCTTTTTATTGTTGGACAAGGGAATAAATAGTTATGAATTTCTCAAAACTGACCAATAAGAAATTGCCACATCATCAAATCGATCAAGATAAGTGAAGAGAGAGAGAGAGAGAGAACAACATCTGACCCAAGATCAAGGTTTGGAGTTTCAAAGGTAACCAAACTAGATCTTCTAGAGAAGTTAAACCATCAAGAAATGAAAACCCTAGAAGAACATGGCAAATAGAGATGGAGATCATCGATTTTAAACATAGAAGCATGAGTTTTAAGCATGTAGTAAGCAATATATGAGAAGGGGGTTACAAAACTTGCCTCTAGGGAAGGTGGACAGGTCCAATAAGTAAGGTTACCAAGCTTAGAGAGGCTGGTTTCTCCAACAAAGCTCCTATCTTGAGCAAGAAGCACCTTCTCCACTTTAGAGGTGAAAAACCCTAACAAAAGACTATGGAGATGGAGTGTTTAAGGGCTCTAGGTGGGGATTCACCATGTAAGACCAGGGTTCTGACCTAGAGGAAGGTGAAAGGAAGACTAACATCATGAAAATAGGGAAGGAAAGGAGGATACTTACTATTTTTGGTCAAAATCACCAAGGAGGAGCTTAAGAAATCCTAAATGGAGAAATTTGTAACCCTAGGAGCCTTCTTCACAAAGGTAGGTGTGAGACCCCTAACCTTGCTTAAAGTGTTGAATAAGCTTAATTACCATAAATGAATTCTTATAACCTTAATCTAACTTTGTGATATGCTTTGAAATCATAAGACAAGCTAAAGTTTCAAATTTGGTCCAATTTGGACATTGTTTGAGCAAGTTATGCAATATTATGTACATTTTGGACTTTTCTACAATTTACCCAATTGAGAGGTTTTCTTTGCAATTTATCACTTGCATTATGTTCCTTGTATATTCTCTCATCATTCTTGATCTTTTTGAGCCATGGGGCGCCTATTTAAATCTTGGTTTGAAGGTGTTTTCGTCAAGGGTATTTTAGGGTTTACCCCTTCATGGATGAGCTACCTTTAGTAACTATCAACTAATGAATTATTTGATTGGCTTGGAAATTCGACAAAGGAAGGATAAGAAGATCTATATGGATGATGGGGGATCTGCTTGTGTGTGTGCTTGTATATTCTTAATAGTTTAAGGCCATGGATACTTGGAAAGATACTAGAACTTCAACTTGTTCTTTTTCTTTATCTTTAAGTTTCATATACTTATCCCTAAGCACTCAAACGAGCCATTTTCTTTCCACCACTTCCCTACTTCTATGAACATCATTCTCCCTATGTGCTGCTGCGAATTTCCTGTCCAAGGATGAAGAAAGAGGGGATCTTCTTGGGGAAAAAGCTCTAGGGTTGCAATTGATTTCCTTTTAGGGTTTAAAAAGCTTCCTTCTAGTGATCTTGACCTAAAAGAGTAATAATCCCCTTATTTCCTCCATTTATTTCTTTTTTATCCTTCCTCATACCTTTATCCAGGTCAGAACCTTACTGTTCTATGGTAGAAATTGCTCTAAAGCTCTAAAACCCTACCTTTCTTGCTCCTTATGCTTAGTGTTTGCTCATTTGATGAAGAAAGGTACTAGATGGACGAGTTCACATCTTATGCTTGGATTTTTTACTCTACCTTCTCATTTTTTCTTCTGTTTGATATTTTATCTTCTAATTAGAGGCAATTTTACAACTTGCTCCACGTTTATTTCTTATGATAAGCTTGCTAGCTCATGTTCTTGCTTTTAAATGATGATCCATGCACTGAAAAGCTATGCTTGACTTAGATTTCGATTTTTATAATGTTCCCTATTCTGATTTCAGTTCTAGATGAACCTGTTATCATGTGTACATTATTCCTAAGGTATAATATGACTTGAATCAGATTGGTTTGACAACCGATGGTGCTAAACACCTGTCAACCAATGGTCAATTTTAGGGTTTAAAGCAAATTTCTTCTATAAACACATGACTCGATGGTGGTACTATTGCAACAACCGATGGTGTTGTCTTCATGAAAACTGATGGTGGTAACCAAGGGTGTCAACTAGAGTTCACCCCTTAGGTCAGGTGTTGTCCTAACTAGAATTTTAGTGATTAACAACCAAGTACCCTAATGATGCTATCAATCAATGGTGATATTAATTTGATATTCAATGGTGATTAATGAATATAGTGCTGATCTAACAACCTATGGTGACTTAATGGTCACTATCGATGGTGTATCAAGTCTCTGAAACCTATGGTGAGTTAAGCATGCATATGTAGCATCAATTAAGCCTTAAACCAATGGTTTCTTGCGTCATTTGATGAAATGGTCGAACCTATACACCAATTGATTGTTTTAATATATGAACTTGACCTAATGGTTAAGATCTAATGTTTCTTCATCCAATAAATTGGAATGATTCCTAAATGTAATATGAAGGTCCTAATAAATTGACCTATATGGTCTCCATGATATCAACTTAAGAAGCTCATTTATTGACGACTTGTTTTAAATAAACAATGGCTTGTGGGTTTTACCCTACTCTTAATGGAAATTTTTGTGTTGTTAATCAAGGGATGTCTAGGGTTAGATGGTGACTCTTTTTAGAGAACAAATCAATGACTTCGTAGGTGGTTTGTTCAAGATGTTCACTTATGTAAACAACCAATGTATTTACCTTTTCAACATTTAATGGTTAGAAGTCGATGCCTGAATATTCACATTATTTTGGGTGAAGCGTGTAGTGTAATGTTATGATTATGATGATGAGAATTTGATGGTTCAATGCCTTAAAATTGTAGTCTTACCCTTACCCTCGTATGATTATGATTGATAATCATCATAATGAATTAATGGGTAACCCTAATGAGGTATAACTTGTTATACTGAGCTGTAATATTACTAAATGATGGTAATTAGGTATGAATAGACCTTGAATGACTAATACAATCATGGAATACTCTCTTATTATTGTTGAAACCCTAGTATGCTATAACTCGATGGTTACACCTTGATTTATGTGTGTGTTCATACTTGATAATAGTATGTAATGTGATGGTGATGCTTCCCCTTACGCATCCATGATCCAATGGGGTTGTCGTGAGTTAGGGTTTGGGTATGAGTGTTGATTAGTAACATTAATATAATTTATCTTGTTGAACCTAACTCTAATGCAAATAGATAAAGATGAGTATTCATGTTTAACATTCTTATATGAGAGAATTATGGTGAAATAACCTCCTTAATATGATCATAACCTTAATATGTTAATTGGTGGTTATCATAGACACATGGTTGATACTTTCTTATGCTAAACATGTGCATTATGAATAGGATGAGGGTTAATCATATCTAGATTCCTTGCATGTTGATGTAATAAAGGAATGTTCTTAATGTTAATATAACCTTGTTATGATTGTTTATGAATATCTCCTATCTCATTAATGCAATATTGTGTTGATCTGGAGTATTATATGTAAGTGATGTTGTTGAGCCTTGTTATAAGGCATGCAAATTAGTGATGATCTAGCAGGGAATAGTATGATCGTCTTAATGACCTTTGGGCATGGTTGAGCCCTGAATGAGGTGTAATCCTCTTGTGTTTATAAGGGTTGATACCATGTGATATTGTGAAAAGGATTTATATCTTGTGATAGTATTATGACTACTGTAGCCTCATGAATGGCAAGTGAATAGTACCATGTGATGATGAGATGAGAAATTATGTTTCACATATTTATATCTTTTGAAGTTGTGATATTTATATGTTTTCTAGAAGTGAGTTCGGGTTTGTATGTCCACTTATTTGATGCAGCCTTAATTCACCCAATTGGCATAACTAATAAAGTGCAACTCTAATCATGTATTGCCATGTGTCGTAGAGCCATCTTCAGTGTCAGTTGTTGCTGGATGGTGAAACAAGTATTCCTAAAGGAAACTCAGAGCGCATACTATTGTGTATGTGGGGGTGGAAAGTTGAGGATATATCCTTGTCATCCACAAAGCAAGTTATGAAGGATGGATATGGTCATGCCTCAGACATTTGATGTGATTGAGGACAACTGCGATTGTACCTCAGATTAGAGGGTTTTGTATAGCCTGATTTGTAGTGTTGTGACTTGTACCAAGGGTGGACTAGTGGTTAGCAGCTTGACTATATGTCATTGTAGTGGCAGCTTTGACTGATATGTCACTGCCTTTTTACTCATACTGAACAAGGGGGAGAGATCTTAGGATATTATCACTCCTAGATCTTGTACAGAATTGAATAGCCCTTCGCAAGGGTTGGTTGGACTTTGGATGGTACGATTCAAATTCCCCAGGGCATAATAAAATATGTAAGACAACTGTGTAGTAGATATGTTTAGGGTTATACACAATGCTTCATATTGGATGATAACCCTTGTTTTCTTTCTTTTCATTGAGATCATGTATAGTACAATAAGAGATAATAGATATGCTTATGTTGTAGTTATGCTCATGTTGTAAACATGCTTATGTTGTCAAATATACTGACACCCTGATGGTTAAGATGTTGCTGCTAGCTATGTTTAATATTGTTAGGCATGTCTATGTAATTATAAATGCTTAAACTACTAATCATTCCTACGTAGTTAATTGTGTTATGATGTTAGTTCTACTTATGATATAGATCTGTTCACTTTATTTGAGATGCCAGTATTGATAGCCATGTTATGTTACTAGACATATTCATGATTCCATGGATGCTTATGCTACTAGATTGCTTGTACTATTAGCAAGGAATATGATGATAGTCAGATAAATGATAATGATTGTTATTAGATGCAATTTGATGTTAGTTGATTAGATATCTATCCAGAGAAATGGATTTATTTGTTATCTATATATGAATTGATGATCATACTTGTTGCTAAGATGATTTTCTTAATATGTTTAGTATACTTGAACTGTTCAATCTGTTCAATTGATTATCAAATACTCCAACTGCTTAGTTATCTACTATTTAAAATTTTATAATCAATAAGCATTGTTGGAGATTATATCTCTTACTGGGACATGGGTCTCACCCTTGTGGTTTGCCACATCTTTTTAGGTAATTGGCAGTGACGAACATAATTGTGGAAGTAAAGAGGAGCTATAGTAATGAATATTTGAGAAAGTTGATTAGATGTCTAGTGTGTCCTAGAGTCGTCCATGTACTCTCAGGTCCAGGCGAGAAAAATGTGTATATGGTGTTTCAAACGAATCAGACTTTTGTTAGCATGTTAATGCTTGTTTGTGTGGCATATATGAATATTGTTCTCCTGTGTATATATGTTGTGGCTAAGACAATAGAACAATTTGTATCTAATTCTTAGCATAGAATGGATATAAGAAATATGTTGGGCTCTTATGCAAATGTTTTTGAGCAGGTGTTGATGTTGAAATCAGTTTTAATTTACCCATATTTTTGGGTATGTGATTAATTAGTGATCGATTGTGCTTTATGTTTTAAGTAATCTCATTTATTGTAACGGATTCTCACAAGTTGGTATTAGAGCTTTAGGTTCACTAAGTCTATAGGGACACTAGGACTTAGGACTGGGATGATGTCAAAATTAGGAATATGACACAAAAACATGGTGCATACGGCCTAATCGCAATACTTGGGTGCCCTGGCCAGGTATTCAATTATTGAAGAAAAGGTAAGTATGGAACTTTTATATTGTTATCTTTTTTATTACTCTAATCAAGTAGTCATTTTGAAACAATCTAAAGAGCATAATGAAATAGAAATCATGGTGCAGATAACTCAATATTATCTCAAGAGAAGATGAGGATTACATCATTATCTATTAAAACTTGAATTGTTGGTAACTATAAGAGAAAGATATAACACCATGAAATCTAAATCCGTATACAAATAAGAAAAAGAGGAGTTCTTGAAGATGAATTCAAGAAGATAATAAAGTAAAAGATAGATAAGTATGTTCTTATAAAGTGATTCAAGGTATGAAATTCGCATAAGATGGAGAGAATTCCTATGATAAGTATAAAATGAGAAGATGAATGGGAACAATGACAAAGGAATAAGGTGGAACCTGAGTTAATCTTAGACCAACCTATGTATGTAAGAAAGTATAATGTAAAATCAGAATGGAATGTGAAATAAATTAAGGGAGATGATCCTTGTTTAATGAAGAAAATGAAGAATATGATGATTTACATGTTGATAAGTGGTCGAAAAACATAATAAAATAAGAGAACGTACCCTAGTGGGATGAATAGTCATCAAGGAAGGAGTAATGAGATATGTTAATCATGATGATTCCTATGCTAATGGAAAGGAACCCAAAATGAAAAAGGTAAAATGATACATAAGAAGTTGTAACCTGCATAATGAAAATAGGATTGGTTACCTTTTTTCTAGTGACCCTTGAACAATGTTGCTATGATGTGGGAAGTGTGTTTTCTTTTGTTTCTTTTATTTCTAGGGTACAACTTTTAAGTGGATCATTTCCACTTGGTATGTATGGAATCATTGTAAATATGAGGGTGGATAGATTATTATAGCATAAGGTTGTTTGGACTATGGTTCTAAGATCATAATTTTGTGATGAGTTTGCTTTTGAGCCTTCCAATGATTAGGAAGACTCCTCTTATATGTCTTGATATTTTTTATGTTGGTAAAAGTGGATGAAATAAGGATGTGAGTTCCTTATAGCACATGAGGTGGATACCAAGGTAATGAATCATAGTATCTAACATGTATCAATAGTGTGGAAGTATGTGAAGTTTGGAGATGTTTATTAAATGAACATTCCAAGTATTCCTCTCCCTTAAAGAGAGAGAGAGAGAGAGAGAGAGAGAGTTGATGATGACCCTCTAAATGATGTTGGAAAGGAAAAACTAAAGTGATTCTATAATTTTGTGTATGGTTTAATGATAGTTGGGCAAGACTACAATCAAGGATAGATGGTTTGTTGATCAGTAAAACATGTGCTACCGTGTTCCTTTAAGATAACATATCCTTTAGACATAAGAGTTAGAATGGATGACATAAGTTACATGACCATGGTAAGTTTAGGGTTATGTCCTTTACACTAACTAATGTACCAATATAAATTATAAATAGGAGGAACAGAGTCTTTAGGTCATGTCTTACCATTTGTAGCAAACTTTGAATAATGACATTTCAAGGTATTTCAAAGATGGTCAGTAACATGGACAACATATTTTCTAAACCTTAATAATGTTGGAGTAATTGTACTTATGTGTGACAAGTTCAACAAGAGTGAGTTGGGGGTTAACTAGTGTACCCTCTTAGAGTTATGGTACATCTGCTAAGTGGGTTGTGTGAATCCTGGTAAGATAAGACAATGCCGCAGCTCCACCCCTATAAGGTCAATCGGGAAGTTATATTTGTTAATGGTTACATACAAGTGTATGATTCTTCAACCAAAAAGATGATCAGTCCACCATTAAGATGATTGGAGAATCCTCTAAAAACATATTCCTCATAGTTCTCGAAGCTTAGGGGATTCCTACCTGGTGATTGAGTTGTTAATTACAACAACCATTAAAGGAGCATAGACATGAAACCTTGTAAAGCTACATATGATAAGAGATACATACTGTTCTATGTTTGATAAGAGCCAATGAGTATGAATTTTGAATAATGTGTTGATACAATAGATATAATTTTAGGATGATAGCTAAAATTGAAAGTTGAAAGTTACTATTTGATTTGTACAGGTGACACAACAAGTTTCTATTTTCAATATTTGCAAATGTCTTCTTATGTGGGGGTTTTTGTGTTGACCTAAGATAAGATATGTATGAATTGATAGGGAAGAACATGACCTCTATAAGAGTGATGTGACATTACCATAATATGGAAGCAACCATGTGTAATATTGAGGATGACGTGCATGAGAAGTGTCCATCTATGTGTACCTTGGATTTCGGGGGCGAAATCCATGTTAGGGGTTTATGGTTGTGAGACACCTAACCTTGCTTAAAGTGTTGAACAAGCTTAATTACCATAATTAAATTCTTATAACCCTAATATAACCTTGTGATATGCTTTTAAATATAAGACAAGCTTAAGTTTCAAATTTAGTCCAATTGGTCCAATTTGGACATTTTTTGAGCAAGTTATGCAATTTTATGCACATTTTAGACTTTTCTACAATTTACCCAATTGAGAGGTTTTATTTGCAATTTATCACTTGCATTATGTTCCTTGGATATTCTCTCATCATTCTTGTGCTTGTTGAGCCATTGGGTGCCTATTTAAACCTTGGTTTGAAGGTGCTTTCCTCAAGGGTATTTCAGGGTTTACCCCTTCATGGATGAGCTACCTTTAGTAACTATCAACTAATAAATTATTTGATTGGCTTGGAGATTAGACAAAGGAAAGATAAGAAGGTATATATGGATGGTGTGGGATCTTCTTGTGTGTGTGCTTGTATATTCTTAATAGTTTAAGGCCATGGACACTTGGAAAGATACTAGAACTTCAACTTTTTCTTTTTCTTTATCTTTAAGTTTCATATACTTATCCCTAAGCATTCAAATGAGCTATTTGATCTCCACCACTTAACTCCTTCGATGAACCTCATTCTCCCTTTGTGATGCTACAAATTTCCTATACAAGGAAGAAGAAAGAGGGGTCTTCTTGGGGAAAAACTCTAGGGTTGCAATTGACTTCCTTTTAGGGTTTAAAAAGCTTCCTTCTAGTGATCTTGACATAAAAGAGTAAGCATCCCCTTCTTTCCTCATTTTATTTCTTTTTATCCTTTTTCCTACCTTTATCCAGGTTAGAACCTTACTGTTCCATGGTAGAAATTGCTCGAAAGATCTAAAACCCTACCTTTCTTGCTCCTTATGCTTAGGGTTTGCTCATTTGATGAAGAAAGGTACTAGATGGATGAGTTCACAGCTTATGCTTGGATTTTCTACCCTACCTTCTCATGTTTTCTTCTTTTTGGGATTTTACCTTATAATTATAGGAATGTTTTATAACTTGCTCCACGTTTATTGCTTACCATAAGCTTGCTAGCTCATGTTCTTGCTTTTAAATGATGATCCATGCACTAAAAAGCTATGCTTGACTTGGATTTCGATTTTTATAATGTTCCCTGTTCAAATTTTAGTTCTAGATGAACCTATGATCATGTGTAAGTTATTACTAAGGTATAATATGACTTGTATTAGGTTGGTTTGACAACCGATGGTGCTAAACACCTATCAACCAATGGTCAATTTTAGGGTTTAAAGCTGATTTTTTCTATAAACAGATGACTCAATGATGGTACCATTGCAACAACCGATGGTGTTGTTTTCATGACAATTGATGGTGGTAACAAAGGGTTTCAACTGATGTTCACCCATTAGGTCATGTGTTGGCCTAACTAGAAGCTTAGTGATTAACAACTAAGTACCCTAATGATGCTATCAGTCAATGGTGATATTAGTTTGATATTCGATGGTGATTAATGAATATAGTGTTGATCTAATAACCTATGATGACTTAATGGTCACTAATGATGGTGTATCAGGTATCCAAAACCTATGGTTATTTAAGCATGTATATGTAGCATCAATTAAGCCTTAAACCAATGGTTTTTTGGGTCATTTGATGAAATGGTCAAACCTATACACTAATTGATTGTTTTAATATATGGACTTGACTGAATGGTTAAGATATAATGTTTCTTCATCCAATAAATTGGAATGATGCCTAAATGTAATATGTTGGTTCTAATAAAGTGATTTATATGGTCTCCTTTATGAGATCAACTTAAGAAGCTCATTTATTGACGACTTATGTTAAATAAACAATCGCTTGTGGGTTTTACCCTACTCTCAATGGAAATTTTTGTGTTGTTAATCAGGGGATGTCTAGGGTTAGATGGTGACTCTTTTTAGAGCACAAATCAATGACTTCATAGGTGGTTATTTCAATATGTTCACTTATGTAAACAATCAATGGATTTACCTTTTCAACGTTTAATGGTTAGAAGTTGATGCCTGGATATTCCCATTGTTTTGGGTGAAGTGTGTGGTGTCATGTTATGATTCTGATGATGAGAATTGGATGGTTCAATGCCTTAAACATGTATTCTTACCCTTACCCTCGTATTATTATGATTGATAATCACCACAATGAATTAATGGGTAGCCCTAATGAGGTATAGTTTGATATACCTAGCTTTAATATTACTAAATGATGGTAATTGGGTATGAATAGTCCTTGAAT
This sequence comes from Alisma plantago-aquatica, assembly GCA_963693085.1. Lineage (NCBI taxonomy): Eukaryota > Viridiplantae > Streptophyta > Magnoliopsida > Alismatales > Alismataceae > Alisma > Alisma plantago-aquatica. The sequence continues at coordinate 896,345,649 of OY856412.1, read as the reverse complement.
GACTAATACAATCATGGAGTACTCTCTTATTGTTATTGAAACCCTAGTATTCTATAACCCGATGGTTACACCTTGATTTATGTGTGTGTTCATACTTGAGAATAGTATAGAATGTGATGGTGATGCTTCCCCTTACGCACCCATGATCTAATGGGGATCTCGTGAGTTAGGGTTTGGGTATGAGTGTTGATTAGTAACATTAATATAATTTATCTTGTTGAACCTAACTCTAATGCAAATAGATAAAGATGAGGATTCATGTTTAACATTCTTATATGATGGAATGATGGTGAAATAACCTCCTTAATATGATCATAACCTTAATATGTTAATTGGTGGTTATCATAGCCACATGGTTGTACTTTCTTATGCTAAACATGTGCATTATGAATAGGATGAGGGTTAATCATATCTAGATTCCTTGCATGTTGATGTAATTAAGGAATGTTATTAATGTTAATATAACCCTGCTGTTATTGTTTATGAATATCTCCTAGCTCACTAAAGCAATTTTGTGTTGATCCGATGTATTATATGTAAGTGATGTTGTTGAGCCTTATTATAAGGCATGCAAAGATAATGATGATCTTGTAGGGAATAGTATGATGGTCTTAATTACCTTTGGGCATGGTTGAGCCCTAAATGAGGTGTAATCCTCTTATGTTTATAAGGGTTGATACCCTGTGATATTCTGAAAAAGGATTTATATATTGTGATAGTATGATGACTAGTGTAGTCTCATGAATGACAAGTGAATAGTATCATGTGACAATGATATGAGAAATTATGTTTCACACGTTATATATCTTTTTAAGTTGTGATATTTATATGCTTGCTAGAAGTGAATTAGTGTTTGTGTGTCCACTTGTTTGATGCAGCCTTAATTCACCCAATTGGCATAACTATACAAGTGCAACTCTAATCATGTAGTGCCCAATGCCATAGAGCCATCTTCAGTGTCAAAACTTGCTGGATGGTGAAATGAGTATTCCTAAGGGAAACTTAGAGTGCATATTGTTGAGTATGTGGGGGTGGCAAGTTGAGGATATATCCTTGTCATCCATAATGCAAGTTATGAAGGATGGCTATGGTCATGCCTTAGACATTTGATGTGATTGAGGACAACTGCGGTTGTACCTCAGATTAGAGGGTTTGTATACCCTGGTTTGTAGTGTCGTGACCTGTACCAAGGGTGGACTAGTGGTTAGTAGCTTGACTATATGTCACTGTAGTAGCAGATTTGACTAATATGTCATTGATTTTTTACTCGTACTGACTGAGGGGAAGAGATATTTGGATACTGACACTCCTAGATCTTTTACAAAACCGAATAGCCCTTCATAGGGGTCGGTTGGACTTTGGATGGTACGATTCAAATTCCCCAAGGCATAATAAAAATTGTAAGACAGGCGTGTAGCACATCTGTTTAGGGTTATACACAACGCTTCATATTGGATGATAACCCTTGTTTGGTTTCATTTCATTGAGATCATGTATAGTACAATAAGAGATAATAGATATGCTTATGTTGTAGTTATTCTCATGTTGTAAACATGCTTATGTTGTCAAATATACTGACATTGATGGTTAAGATGATGATTCTAGCTATGTTTAATATTGCTAGCCATGCCTATGTAATTATAAATGCTTAAAATGCTAATCATGCATATGCAGTTAATTGTGCTATGATGTTATTTCTACTTATGATATAGATTTGTTCACTTTATTTGAGATGCCAACATTGATAGCCATGTTATGTTACTAGACATATTCATGATGTCAGGGAAGCTTATGCTACTAGATTGCTTGTTTTGTTAGCAAGGAATATGATGATAGTCAGATTAATGATAATGATTATTATTATATGCAATCTAATGATGTTTGAGTAGATATCTATCTAGAGAAATGGATTTATTTGTTATCTATATATGCATTGATGATCATACTTGTTGCTAAGATGATTTGCTTAATCTATTTAGTATACTATTGTTCAATTTGTTTAATTGATTATTAAATAATCCAACTGCTTAGTTATCTACTATTTAAAATGTTGTAATCAATAAGCATAGTTGGAGGTTATATCTCTTGTTGGGACATGAGTCTCACCCTTGTGGTTCGCCACATCTATTTAGGTAATTGGTAGTGACGACAATAGAACCGTGAAAGTAAAGAGGAGCTATAGTAATGAATATTTGAGAAAGTTGATTAGATGTCTAGTGTATCCTAGATTCATCCCTGTATTCTCAGGTCCGAGTGAGAAAAATTTGTATATGGTGTTTCAAATGAATCAAACTTTTGTTAGCATATTAATGCTTGTTTGTGTGCCATATATGAATATTGTTCTCCTATGTATATATGTTGTGGCTAAGACGATAGAACAATTTGTATCTAATTCTTGGCATAGTATGGATATAAGAAAGATGTTGGGCTCTTATGCAAATGTTTCTGAGTAGGTGCTGATGTTGAAATCAATTTTAGTTTACCCATATTTTTGGTATGTGATTAATTATTGATCGATTGTGCTTTATGTTTTGAGTAATCTCATTTAGTGTAACGGGTTCTCATAGTAGGCACCCTATTTTACCTTGGGATAGAAACTTCACGGACAAACATAGAAAAAATGATGCTCTAAGCTAGAGGAAAGAAAGGAGAGCAAGATTTTTCAAATTGGGAGTTAGGAAGGGGTAGATATGGCTATATAAAGAAAGAGGTCAAGTATGAGGTGTCTATGAGACTTTCCATGTGTCATGTATAAGGGTATCCATAGACATGCAAGACTTTATGGATAAGGAAGAAGTCAAGCAAGAGGTGTTAAGTTACTTTCCATGTGTCCAATGTTAATAGTTCCCATGGACATGCAAGCCTTTATGGATAAGGAAGAAGTCAAGCATGAGGTGTCCATGGAGCTTTCCATGTGTCCTTAGCCTAGGGATTTCATGGCCATGCAAGAGAACAGCTCATAGAGGCTTCTTGAATATCAAATGTCAATTTATGGACACTTATATTCCATTCCAACCGACCTCCAATCAAAGAAGTAACCCCATTGGTTGATAGCTTCTAAAGATAAACTCATTTATAAAGAGGAAATCCCTAAAATGCCCTTGGAAAGAAACACCTTCAAACCAAGGTGCAACTAGGTTCCCCATGGTTCAAAAAATCGAGAATGGTAAGGGAATATCTAAAGATTATAATGCATGTGACAATTTACAAATAAAACCTCCGAATTGGGTAAATTACATAAAAGTCCAAAATGTGCATATAATTGCATAACTTGCACAAACAACATCCAAATTGGACCAAACTTGAAACTTAATATTGTCTCATGATTTCAAAGCACTAGCAAGGTTAGATTAAGGTTTATAGTACTTAATTATGGTAGTTAAGCTTGTTCAATACATTAAGTAAGGTTTGGGGCCTTACACTTCTAACATGGATTTATTTACCATTGTTCCACTTAAGCGGCGATTTTACATTTTAGATCATTATATAAGATTTCACCGAGGTATTTGTGCATAAAACTTTCTGTTGGTATAATTATTGAACAATTTGTTCACCAAACCACTATAAATTCCACAATTTAAGCATCAAGGCCAAAAAGGATAGAAATGATAGGATAATATTGGGAAAGGGCCAAAAAGAGAATATGTCAAAGTTTTGGTATGTTATAACACTCCACCACTTAAAGAGGATTTCATCCTCAAAATCTAAAGCAAAGTGAGAAGGGTGAGTATGCAAAATCTCACCACTGAACTCCTAGGTTGAATCCATTAAACTTCCACCAAAACTTTTACTAACTTAATCTCCTTGTTTTTCAACTACTTAACTTGGGAGTTCAGAATCTTCTCAAGCAACTCCACATAGGTCAGGTTCTCATGGATCACCCAAAGGTTCCACTTTTATGATTTCTTTTTAAAAAATTGGCTTATTAGAATTATATTCATTAAGATATCACATTATCATTATTATTCTTTTATATTGTATCATGTCATATTTACTTTGTTTCCAAAAGAGTTATATTTCATTATTATGCACAAACCCTTTATATTTATTATATATCTCATTATGAATTTTAGCACAACTAGAGTTATACTAAATTATCTTAATATGCATTATTATATCTGACCATTATCTTGAAGAATTTGGATTTAGACTCCATTATCAATTGTATTAGATTATTTTGTTTGAAATAGGACACTTTATCCAAGTTGTTACAATTAATCCAAATAATGTCACATAAATTACTTATATCTATATTAAACATTTCCACATTACCTTTTTTTACATTAATGTCATCATTAATTATTTTCTCATATTTATTCACTTCTTGTTGTTGATTATGCATAATTCTGTGAATCTAATTACTTCTTATCCATATTGAAGTCATTATATGTATTTTAGTAATCAAGGTGGGACATATTACATATGAATGATTTGATTCACATACCAAGTAATGATTAGGTGATTAATTAGGTGTGTATTAGAGAAAAAGGTGATATACATTTCATATTTATGACCTGATTAATCGATGATTAGTTGATTATATATCATTTATGTGTATTAGAGTATGTTATCCGATTATGACACCTAATGTCACTAATTTATCAAGAATGTCATTAAGGATGTATAGGTTAAGTTTAGATAATTACAACTTAGGGTTTAGGTTAACATGATCATAATACTTCACCTATACCTTCTTAGGATGCATTGAGTCCAAGGTTAGATTACAATTATCTTTCCCATCATATCATTAGGGTTTATTGGTTTATGACATGGTCAACATAATGCTTATCCACTATTAGTATTAAAATGTGAGTTACTCTTATTATGTGCATTATATATTCATTAAGGTTCAATCATATTAACTATTCATTAGATGATCGTTATATGTTCTTTTAGATACCATGAAACATGTGGTTACAACTATAATTTGTTTGGTCAAAACTAAGCATTAAAGCACACTAACTTCCTAATTAGGGAGTTAGGGTTTCTAAGGTCAGAGTAGATAGATTTTAGTATGTTACATGACTCCATCCCCTTGGAAAGGATTTCACCCTCAAAATATGACTACCCAAACATCATCAAACCAACTACTATCCACCCCTTAAAAGGTTTGACCTACCAAGCCAAACTAATCTAGTGGTAAAAGGGTGAGTCTAACTAAACCATATATAAGATCCATCACACTTCACTGTGCACTCTGATTGCTTATTAAACACCAAACTTCAAAGTCTAGGTTCTAGGGATAACTATCTAAACATGTGGTTATATGGGTCATAAGGGAACTATATTGTGTATCCATCCTTAAACAAGTAATTACACCTATGAGACTAGTTCAACATATTAGGGTCCCTAAAGATAAATCATATATACGTTTAAGGCTACTATTGCCTAAAAGCATGCTATTTCGGACAATTCATATCAGCTCAAGCCAGGCCGATATCATATGGATTCAGGAGTCCTCGTAAACCAAGCTAGTGGTGTGGAGGAAAATCTTGTCGGACCCAAACCCTTATCCTTTCTAAACACCTTTGCTTTCAACTTCATTTCCTAGTAGTTGTCTAAAGGCCAAGCTAAACAACCTCAAGTTACTATGGTTACTTATGCATCATTTAGTTGTAAGTATTTTAGGGATCTATTCATCATTATTCTAATGTGAAACTATAGGATCCTAAATCAACCCTTCATCATCTATTGATCAACTCTAGAGAAAACACGTCACTTAAAGGTAAGGCAATATTCTAACTAGGGAGACAATATTGAAATAGTCAGATCCGACTACCATGGGCTCTAATACCATGTTGTAAGGAGGTGGGATCATCCCCTTACTAAAATTTTAAAGAATTAACATCCATTCCAAATACACTCAAAGGTATGTTAGAATAGGTATACATTTTCCAAATTTATTATAATGGTATGCAAAAGACCAAAGTGTAGCAGCAGAATAAAAACAACTGACTATATTCAACTTTCATAAAATATTACACAAGTACATCAAAATCGCCCATTAGGGTTTACAAAAAGATACAACAAAAAGGATCTAGATAGAGGGAAGTCTAAACTACTTGAAATATTATCTCCAGAGAAACATCTCCAAGTGATAGGTCTATGCCCAAAGCTATGTTCTCCTGATTCAAATCAACACCTTGTCCTAACATGGGTGGTTGGGAGAGCACCCAACAAAAGGGAACGGAAACATGGTTTGTGTCAAAATATTGAACAAGTACAAAATATAACGATAACATTGAAGCATAAATATACATATTCATCACATGATGAGAGGGCCAAGAGGATGTGGCGTATAAAAACATAGATTCTTGCCAAAAATAAAAAAATACTAATGAGTTGCATGAATGATCAATATTGGACTACATTAACTAAGTAGGGTTAATGAACCTACCAGACCTCAACCTATAGGTGAGGGGAGAATTAATACATTCTCAGTCACCTACACATATTTTTATAAGGGGGAGAATAAGACATTCCCCATGGCGAAATAACACATGCCCTACTATGGGTGGTTGTACATAAGTACCACTGTTATAGCTATACAGTCAAATAAACCATCATGCATAAGAAGAGTAAATTGGAAAGATAAATAATCATATAATTGCAATATGGTAGTGGGGTTCCAAGACCCATGAAATCAAACATCAATACTAATTTTGAGGCAAGTACATCAAAAGATTCATGAGTAGAGGAAATTGGGTTCAATAAAGCCTCATTAGGGAAAGTAAGGTTGGTTCACAAGTATCCCAACTAAAGGTTTAGATATGCACATACCTCTCATACGATTTCAACTACCAACTTTCATCACTTTATTGGTCTAAGACCAACTTCTCCTATTCCAATGTATAACCATGTATTAGGGTGTGCTATATGCATTAATGTAAAGAAAACCCATATTTTTTACTTTTTGCACAAAAGTTCAATATAGAATCTGAAAACATCACCATTGATCTAGTTAGGTTCATCTAATTAAGAAAATATATAATTTTGCATATTTTGGAGTTGTGAAGGTTAAAGTGTATTTTTAGTGATTTTTAGGTATTTAATTCATTTTCTAAAAACTATTTTCAACAAAACACAAAAAAAAAACTTAGAAATATTTTTTTAGAAATAGCACATATTTCTCAGTTCAAAACATATTTTCTTTTTATTTTTGGACAAAGGAATAAATAGTTATGAATTTCTCAAAACTGACCAATAAGAGATTGCCACATCATCAAACTGATCGAGATAAGGAGAGAGAGAGAGAGAAACACCATTTGATCCAAGATCCGGGTTTGGAGTTTTAAAGGTAACCAAACCAAATCTTCTAGAGAAGGTAAAACAGCAAGAAACAAAAACCCTAGAAGAACATGATAAATAGAGATGGAGATCATCGATTTTAAACATAGAAGCATGAGTTTTAAGCGTGTAGTGAGAAATATATGAGAAGGGGATTACAAAACTCGCCTCTAGGGAAGGTAGATAGGTGCAATAAGTAAGTTTCCCAAGCTTAGAGAGGCTGGTTTCTCCAACAAATCTTTAATCTCAAGCAAGAAGCAACTTCTCCACTTTAGAGGTGAAAAACCCTAACAAAAGAACATGGAGATGGGGTGTTTAAGGGATCTAGGTGGGGTTTCACCATGTAAGACTAGGGTTCCAACCTGTAGGAAGGTGTAAGGAAGACTAACAACATGAAAATAGGAAAGTAAAGGAGAATACTTACTAGTTTTGGTCGAAATCACCAAGGAGGAGCTTAAGAAATCCTAAATAGAGAAATTTGGAACCCTAGGAGCTTTCTTCACCAAGGTAGGCACCCTCTTTTACCTTGTGACAGAAATTTTGTGGCCAAATTTTGAAAAAACAAAGCTCTAAGATAGAGGAAATAAAGGATAGTAAGAGTTTTCGAATTGAGAATTGGGAAGGGGTAGATATGGCTATATAAAGAAAGAGGTCAAGTATGAGGGGTCTATGAGACTTTCCATGTGTCATGTATAAGGATTTCCATGGACATGCAAGCCTTTAAGTATAAGGAAGAATTCAATCACGAGGTGTCAAGTTACTTTCTATGTGTCCAATGCTAAGGGTTCCCATGGACATGCAAGCCTTTATGGATAAGGAAGAAGTCAAGCATGAGGTGTTCATGGAGCTTTCCATGTGTCCTTAGCCTAGGGATTTCATGGCCATGCAAGAGGACAGATCATAGAGGCTTCTTGAATATCAAATGTCAGTTTATGGACATTTATAGGCCATCCAAACTGACCTCCAATCAAAGAAATAACTCCATGGGTTGATAGCTTCTAACGATAAGCTCATTTATTAAGAGGAAATTCCTAAAATGCCATTGGAAAGAAACACCTTCAAGCCAAGGTGCAACTAGCTAGGTGCCCCATGGTTCAAAAACTCGAGAATGATAAGGGAATATCTTAATATTATAATGCTTGTGACAATTTACAAAGAAAACTTCCGAATTGGGTAAATTGCATAAAAGTCCAAAATGTGCATATAATTGCATAACTTACATAAACACCATCCAAATTAGACCAAACCTGAAACTTAATCTTGTCTCATGATTTCAAAACACCTCACAAGGTTAGATTAAGGTTTTGAGTACTTAATTATGGTAGTTAAGCTTGTTTAATAAATCAAGTAAGGTTTGGGGCCTTACACTTCTAACATGGATTTATTTACCTTTGTTCCACTTAAGCAATGATTTTACATTTTAGATCATTATATAAGATTTCACCAAGTTATTTGTGCATAAACCCTTCCATTGTATAATTATTGAAGAAACGTTCACCAAACCACTATAAATTCAACAATTTAAGCATCAAGGCCAAAAAGGATATAATTGATAGGAAAATATTAGGAAAGGGCCAAAAAAAGAATACATCAAAGTTTTGGTATGTTACAGCAACATCCCTTGAACCAAACACCACATAAAAATTTTCAACAAGGGGTGTAACTAATTCATTCAACATGTATGTATCATAACACAATAAGTAGAAGCAGAAGAGGAATTATCTAACTATTACAAAGCTTGATATATTTATACATTACTACACCACACACGGGTGAATCAAAGGAAAACTATCTTAAACAAACAAGGATCCAACTGAGGGTCATCTAACCACCTCTTTCATGTCTTCCAAAAGCTCAGCTACAAAAAGGTTGTTGCCCAAGTCCACCTTGCTATCCTCTTCTTGATCTAAACCTGGGGTTGGAAGCATACCCCACAAAAAGGAGAAGAAAAGGAAAACATCAGCAAAAGATGATATGTGCATACTAAATAAGAAAATTGAGCAATATATGGAATTAAGGACAACAAATATAAAGGCTTCCCATAAAAGAGAAAAGTACGACCCAATTGGGCATAAAAGAAATGATTCTCCAATAAAGAGACAATTAAGAGCGAAGTATAACAATAAAGCATCCATGCCTTTCACCTGTGACAATACTGAACAATATAAACATGTAGGTAGGAAATAACACATATACCAAAAATATGAGGTGAGAGAGAACTATATACATCCTCTCTAAATATGGAGTGGGTAGGAACTGTATACATCCACCCGAATAAGATAGGATACACATCTGCTCAAATATATTTTCATATGCAGGAAGTATCACCTCTACACTCATACGTGCGAATGTTCTCATCCACATAATATAACATGTAACATTATACTAGCAATCACCACATGATGCATAATAAAAAATAAACAAGAATAAAAGAATAATGTGTCATAAAAGTAACATCCACTACCATGGTGGGAAAAGAAGAAACATCCACTATAATGTAGGCATATATCATCAAATAAGTCCAACATGCACAAAGCATATGAAAAAGAGTCCAAGAGAATATCCATGATCACAAGATTAATCACAAGTAAGGTAGTTCCCATGAACCATGATTTTCATAAGAAAAAGACAATGTGTGTAGGCTATTGTCCATATGACTAAGAGAAATACAAAAATAGGTTATTGCTCAACATAGAAGAATAGGAGATGCACACATACCTTAAACTAGGGTCCTATAAACTCTCTTCACCAAACTAGTTGTTTCCAAGATCAACCTTGCCTAAATAAAAATTACATGCATTAGGGTTTAGGATTCATATATATATGATGAACCCCTAATTCTAGACCTTTCTCTAAAACATCAAATTTTGGACTCCAAACATAAACCAATTGACTTATTAGGTTTTTCTGATTAGGAAAACATATTTATTTACTAAATTTAGAGTTCATATGAATTAGTTATAAATTTTAGGACTCTTATATTAATTAATTAGATCTTTAAAAATTCCTCATTGAAAATATGGAAATAAGGCTTTGAAACTATTTTTATTAGAAAGAGCACATTTTTCCAATTCTAAAATAAAATTTTACTTAATTTTTTGACAACCGAGTCAAACGATATGATTTTTACAAGATCAACCAATCAAAAAATAAAGAAATTCCAAATAAGCAAAAGTATCAGAGAGAGGGAGTGTGGGGCCAGTCCCTGCTGACTTGGGCCAATCAACGACCGTCGGATCAGTCGGTCAATGGTCTACTTTGACTCATCTAAGGCCATGAAAAAGAAGGCTAAAAGATGAAATTACCCCTAGAAAAAAAATAAATAGAAAAGAAATGAAGGGCATGTAGGTAATTTCCTTTGGGGTCATATTCCCCAGTGTGTTGTGAAACATGACCATAAGCAGCTCGACTGTTGCTTGGCGCGGTTTTGGCCAAAGTTAAAACTTGGCGCTATTCGAGAAAAAGAGAGTAGAGAAAGGAAGAGGACGGACAACCGAACTTACCCAAGGCCTTAATTGAGGTGTCAGTGTTGCCAATGGCCAAGGAAGGGTGCCACAAGGTTTGGTCAATTTGGAAACTCGGAGGCACTCAAAATAGAAGGACAATGAGCAACTGGCACCAAGGAACAATTTGTTGGGGTGAGGCGAACATCCGGGATGGCTCATATATTTATAAGCTCGAGAGACGACTTCTGTCAGTTTAGGAGTGGAGAGTCTTGGCTCTCAAGAATTGAGTAAATCATACACACACAATAAGAAACTTCATGCAAGAGGTCGAGAGATGCAGATTTTGATGAGGAGTAAGGAGGCGAAAGAATCTTTGAAAATCATTAAGAATCGAGCGAGATATCCCAATTAAAAAAGTCAACCTATTTTCCTACTCGGTTGAGAGGCAGTAGATGAAACAGTCATCGTTTGATCAGGATGTGCGTCAATATCAATCGTCCATCGGTGTGAAAAAAATAGCATGTGACAAATAAATAATCTTGAGTCATAGTTACAATGGGATTTGAATAAAGTGGTGTATTAAACTCATTTCTATTTTTCTCTCTCATCTTTTGAGGCACAAATAAATCCCAAATTAGGCGAAATTTTACATAGAGGTTAATTAAAGCATGTAGATTCTGATTATATAATTAGATTTGCCTTTTGAGAACCTTTAATGTGTTAAATAAATCAAATCTTATTTTCTCTTTCCTCATGCATTAATGACTTTAAGATTCTCCAAATTTGATGAAACTTCACCCACAAGTCTTATTTAATGTGTTGGATACAATTTGCCATCAATTTCACATATTGGAGTTGTTTGTATAATTATTTAATATTTTGAAGATTCTACACACTTTCTCTCTCCTCATTTCACCTTTTAAGCAAACTTTATCCAAATTGGATGAAAATTCACCCAAAGGCTATATTTATTATTTAGATCACGAATACAAGATTATTTCCCTCTTTTGGAGTCATTTATTATTTTATTTGATATTTTGAGAAAAATTTAGATCTTCTCTTTACAAATTAAATAAATTTATTATTATTATGTGAATAATGTGAAACTTGACTCCTAAGACAATTGGGACTCAAGGAACACGATTCTTAACTTAAATTCCACTTTTGGGATACCTTTTAATGAGTTATGTCATAATTAATATTTGTGACCATTAATATCACATTATTGCTACTACTATTATTTCTCATCCAATTATGGTAACATTATTTTCAAAAGAATTAGGTATGATTACTTACATGCAATTTTATATAATTCATTATTATCTTATGTGACATATTTTGTGTGTCTATTATTGTCTTAAGACTAATGTGAGAACATTATGTTACATTAGAGTGATTTACGCATGCATTAACTCATTAGAGTTATATTAAAGATCTTTTAGGTTTAACCTCAACCTTTTTTGGCTAAGTCCAAAAGGTCAAAGACAGGGTCCGAGATCTAGTATGTTACATATACACTCCATAGCTCGACACAACCTCATATAGGATTCAAAACACTCAACAATTCTTTGGTTCTTTCACCACGATGAGTGCTATCATTCAACCAAGACTCAAACAAGGCCCCTTTTCTTTATCTCTCCTCTAGATGATGCTAAGAGAAGCAAGGAACACTCTAGATGTGATAATTTGCACATAAACCCCTCATTTAGGTAATTGCAATCTTTACCAAAGTTATCATATAAGACACAAACAATTTGCAAATAAGTTCAAAATTGAAAAATAAACTCTCGTCAAATCTTAATTACTTTTCAAAAGATTAAGACAAGTTTATAAATAACTTACTTCGGCAAATCTTCTAGGGTTATCCCAAAACCCAGGTCTGGGGTGTTACAGTTATAAGTGGAAACTTATGTATATAGTCAAAGAACACTCATTTCTTCTCTCTTTGCTCTAGATACACAATGTTCTTGTGAGAAGAAACTCTCTTAGAGATTTTAGAGGATAAAGCTCAAATATTGGTTGGTGTTTTTTTCTTCTTATTTTCTTATTGTAAATCCATTTTCTTCACCCTAAAGTTAGTGATATAACTTTTTATAAATTTCTTACCTATTGGTTACTTGCATATTATTAATTTTGTTCTAAAAAAACGATATATCTAAAGGTGGTGTTTTATGTACTATTTTGCAAGAGTAAGATGGTAATGTAAATTCTTAAGACTCTCTTAGGTCTTATGTACATTTACAACTGTACAACGAACATTTTTCTTGAACATGCAAAAACTAAAATTCATAATACATGTATGAAGTCTCCTAAAAATGTCATTGTGTGACATTTCACTACTACATAAATGGCTTATAACGTCACTTTTAATGGTGTCGGTTGTAATAATACACTGATATGAAAACCATACAGTGTCGGTGTATAAAATAAGCCGACATCAATCTGTGAAGGGTGACCAAACATGGGTATCACTTATATTCAGTGTCGGTTCCTTAATAAGAAACCGACACCTAAAAGTAACCGCCAAAACCAAAATTTCCAGCGAAAAAATTTACCTCCAAAAATTGACATACATCGTCGGTTTTTAAAACAGAAACCGACGACTAAAGGTTTTCTGTGAGACAGAAATTTGCTCACTTTTTATCGTCAGTTTTGTGACAATAACTGACGCCATTGTATTTTTGTGCGAATAACCGTGAAAATTTTCACCTCCCTTTAGTGTCGGTGTTGTGTTGCAAACCGACACTTATAGTTTTTATTGTCGGTTGTTGTTAGAAACCGACACCTATAGTTAACTTAACGACACGAGACAGATCGATTCTTCCCCTTCTGTTTCATTCATTTTCTACTGAGGGTTTTTGCTCCGACGATTCCTTTGCTCTGACGATTCCATTGCTGCCTCTGCCTCCTCCTCCGCCGCCGTTTGTTGGCCGTGCTTTAGTCGCCAACACTGCCGCCACTCGCCCAATGTCGAGTAAGTTTACTTTGCTTGTAATTTGGACTTAAGCAAATTATATTTTTATTGCGGATATTGAGTTATTAATTTTCTACTTTAATTACCTGTAGTTCTAAGCATTGGGAGTTATTAGTTATTGTCCCCAAGACATTCACCGTCTATTATCTAGATCCTGCGGGGAGTGAGTTGGATGTATTATATAGACATACAATTAAAAGGCCATTATTCTCATGAGAAATATTTTATGTTTTTATATTTGTTAACATATGTTACTGCATTACTATTTAATTATGCAATTTAATGTGTTACATTAACATATAGGGCTTTACAAGAGTACAAAAAAGCTGGAAAAAAGGTCCCCAAGAAAAATATCTGACACTCATTTGGAAGAATGTGAAAGTAATTTCCTGACTCCAATGTATACATTATTTATGTGAACTGTACTTAATTGTATTTTTGAATATTTTGTATGTTTCAATTTATAGTGTGCTACACAAGACAACGGCTGGGCATGTGCCTACTATGTGATGCGATTTATGGACCTAATCATCTAACATGTTGTATTGGAAATCAATAACATACAACAGATATTTTACATAGTCTCGTTAGATAATATGAAATATATGAATCTTATTATATATTATTATAATTATGTATGTAAGTCATTCTCTTTGTAGGTCTTTAAAACTGAGGACTTCAACACAGGTGCAAAGCGTTTCGATGTACATGCTCCCTATACGAGAGATGAATTAGATGATGTAAGAGAAGATTGGGAAAAAGCCCTGCAAAGAGTGGGAATTTTTCAATATGATTTTGATGACAATGATGACAATGATGATGATGAATAAAGAATAACTTTGTTCTCATAATTAATTTTGTGTGAATTTGAATGAATTTTTATGAATTGTCATATGTGTGTGAAAATCATCAATACATGAATGTTTCTACGTGTGTCTGAATGTAAAAAGAGATGAAATAAATGGAACTACATGTTGCTACTGGTTTCTACATGTGTGTGATGAAAAAATAATATGAATTAAATTTCTTATACATGAGTGTGAATCACATATATATAATGTGTCCATCATGTTAATTTTTCAGGTTTGTGGCCTGTTGTTGGCTGATATCAATGGATGTCGTAAAACCTGCAGTTCATAACTGAACTGCAGGTTTCTCATCCTGCGACTAGCCACGGCAGGTCTACAGACTGATAGAAAAAAAATCAAATCATAGGTGTCGGTTATTTGTATAAAACCGACGACATACAGTTACAGTGTCGGTTTCCATACTAGTAACCGACGTCGATTTTCCTAATGAGGCCAGACACCACGGCCGTACTGGCCAGCACGGCCGTGGCAGTGGACCAGACATAAAATAGGTGTCGGATATCTGTATAAAACCGACGATATATGGTTACAAGGTTGATTTCCATACTAGTAACCGACGTCGATTTCCCTAATGAGCCCAGACATCACGGCCGTGCTGGCCATCACGGTCGTGTAAGCGGGTGAAATGACGTCGGTTTCGAGCTAATAATCGACACATATACCCCTACTGGCGCGTTTTCAGTATGTTTTTGGTGGCGCGCGAAGGGTTATGGCCTCGGTTTGAGAACCGATGCGTAACGGTTGGGCTTTTAGCGGCGCCCACATAGGTGTCACTTAGAAACCGAAACTAAAGGCCTTAAATAACCGACACTAAAGGCTGGTTATGTACTAGTGTTTTGGTATCTAAAGAAGAGAAATTCAACCCACCTACTGATACTTGTTGAACAATAGTCATCTTATGAAAATTATAGGACTTTTATTTACAACTATACTATTAGTTGTACAAAAAATCCTAAATCAAGGTTGCTCATCCATGCTAGGTTTGGGCCTATGTTTGGCTAATTCTTAGACATAACATTTTTTTACATATGATAAACTTTTCAATTGAAATTTTGGGTGATACCTTGTTTGTATCTTATTGAGATCCATGATTTTTTTAGATGCTAATGAGATTCATACATGGGTTATCACAATTATGTTCCAAATGACAAATTTAGCTTTATGTGTCCTAAATTGAGGTTTGGTTCTCTTTATGCCCGAACACGAATAACTATACTATGATGGGGTATCTTGGAGCCTTTTATACATTTTATATCTTTTGAACCTATAATACATGATTTACTTTATAAATGCATCTGAGTGCCTTGCTTGTAACGTGATTGGTGCAATAAAAATTATTCAACTGACTTAATTAATCAAGTATAACCCTAATCTTGTAGTGCCTTTGATAATGAAACTATTTCAGTGCAAGAATTTGTTGGATAGTGAAATGACTAATCATTGTAACAATCATTATAGTGAGAAGGAACTCAGAGTTATATTCTTTTGAGCATATGTGGGTGCAAGGAGTGTTTCCCTCTATCATCCTGATTTCTAGGTATTTGAGAACAACTACATCTATGTCTTAATTTATATGCTATTGAGAGTGGTCACAGTCATAACTCGGATTTGAGGGTTTATATCTTAGTTTTTTGTGTTGTGGGCTATGTACCTAGAAAAGACCAAGTTTATACTGTAATGGTCATTGTTCCCCTTCTGATAGATTGGTCCACAATACCACTACAGTTTGTTACTCATACTGACTGAGGAGAAGAGATCTTTAAGATTTTGGTCATCCTAGATTTTATACGGGTTTGATTGTGACATCACAAGTGGTCATCTAGGTACACATAAAACCACCTAGGGATTAATAAATTGTGAAATCCCACACTATAGTATGCCTATTAGGATAGTTTGGAGAATCATATTGGAGGATAACTATTGTTTTATTTTTCCTATTAGAATCATATGTAATTTGTATCTTTACATGTTCACTTATTTGTACATGTACCTTTATCTGCATATGTTCATTTTATAGACTTTGGACAGTACCCTAGCTTGTTGTATGGTCCACTTAAAGTGGTTTCATTTGCATAGCATGCTTGTGAGGAATAAATGTTATCAGCCATTATATCATATAGATGGGACTTGGGGTCTCACCTTGTGGGTTTCTATACCTTTTTAGATTATCAACAACGTGGGAAGACCTTTGGTGGCAAGAAATCTCAGTTCAGAGATTAGTGGATCTAGGAGATTGATGTGTTAGTTTTTGAAGTCATGGATTCGTCCCCATATTTCTAGGTCGAGGTAGGGGGTTTGTTTATAGTGTATATCCACTCGAGTTTTTAGCTGAATGACATGTACTTTTTAATGTTGTAATTATGTATCAAATGCCTTTTGTATAGGTTGTGATTGAGATCAATGATATATTTTAAAGTTACCTAATATAAAAATATTTATAGTTTGGGCCTTTGTGTATGTTTTCATATGTAATGTTTGGAAGTTATTATTTGATTTAAATTTTGTAACTTTTAAGTAACATGGTTAATTAATGGTTTATCGCCTTTTGGTTTTGACTACTCTCGTTTTGTGTGGCGATTTATCACATTTATGAGACATGTAAGTGATAGATTTGAACACGACAAATATATTATTTTTACTTCTTATCTAAAGTTGTAGCCCAAGGGATTATAAAAAAGTATTTTTATATGTCACCTTTTCTAGTTACTTTTGTAATATATTCATTCACATACACATGAACTCGACATGCTCAAAACTTTTTTGTATGATCATGAATAAAAATGATTAAAGTGTACATAGAAATATGATATATCGTGGCTTAGATGTATTGGGAGCATTGGTTTTACATGCCTATCATCCACCATTTATTCTACTTTGGAAATTGGATAGTCATATGCTCATTAGAATACTTCCAATGAGTAGATAAAATGTATAGAATTATGACTAATGCAATTTAATTACATGTTTAGAAACATCATTCTCTTATCTACTGTTATGCAACATATTACACATATAGTTTTTATTCTAAAATTTATGCAACAAATGTCTTTGATATATGTTTGCATTTGAATTGTAAAAGAAAATCATTGTACATCCTCAAGAATCCACTCTTTTTTGTTATTTCTAGAAGTACTTCATAAATGCTCTAACTTGATCATTTTCTCTTTACACGTTCACTGATCAAACACATATATGAATATGCTTCCAAATGACACTATAAATTTTAGGAAATACCTCTATTTGGTTATATTGTGGCGTCTTTTGATCCACATCATTATTCTAACGTACCTCATTCATATTAAACAAAACACATGATGTAGTGTTGATGGATGAATTTTTAACATCATCATATACAAATAAAATCTTTTTCTAGAAATACATACACTATTTGTATTTATTTTTTGAGAATGAACTCGTATGTCGAGGAATATGCAATGTCATTTGAAATTATACTCGTAAAATGGTTACTCTTGCTAACGACATTGTATGATGATGAACCTTTTTTGGACTTCATGTTCTAGCATTGGTTTTGAGTTGTTATTCAGTCATATGGGTATATCTCCTTAAAGACAATTGCATCAGATCTATAGGATTTATGACAGCCTCATTGTGGGTGTTTATTAATTTGTCGTCCTTTCTATAATAGAAGAATTAATATAATCCTTGTGAACATATATAAGAAACATAACATCAACATTGTCATGCAATGAACTCTCTTGCTAGAAGTGATTCCCTGCTCTTGGTACTCTTCACTTCTTGTGGCTTCCTCTTGGGCTACAACTATTTGATCCAACACCAAAAACCTTCTTCTTTCTTCCATCTCCCACTTTCAATCATCATGTAATTGACAATCTCCAATAATTTATTTCTCAAACAATATATAAGGATCAATGGGAAATTTGAATATATTCTCTTGCTAGCATGAGAGTTGTGACCTGAGTTACTGGAATGTAGTGAATCTAAGAGATAGACTGTTGAGAAAACTCGTGCAAAGGAATACTATAAATTTGTCTTCACTACAATGATTGATCCCATGCTGATCTTTTTGGTCACTTTCACATATGTTAGAATATATTTCACTGCCTACTTCTATTTCCTACAACGACATTACATTTTTTCCTTAAAATTCATTTCACAACTTTACCAAAAACATAAAACATCTCCCAATATTATTAACATATTTGTATACGATTGTACAATCCTTGAGGCCAATTTTCTTTGGAACATTTGAAAGAGACTCATGGGTGTACACAACTATGTTGATTTTTATTCCAACTATTCATGCGGTATAACCTAGTTTCCCCACTTCTTCTTTCAAAATTTTTAACATGGTTAACACGATATGTCTTACTATGAGGGTATGCGTTGTGTGTGCGTGTGTTAATCCTAGCAATTAGCTTGGGTGCTTGTCATTTTGTTCATTTATTTTTTTGTCTTGTTTATTATTTTCTTTCTTTTAGATTCTAGTTGTTTCATTATTTTTTTCTATTTCTAAGAGTCTAAGCACTAGCTTGTCTTACCAATATGTGTGTATGCTTCAATAGCATGTCTTTGAGTTATGGGCATGTTTCAACAACACATTTATGTACTTAAGCTACATGTCTATTTCGTTCAATAGTCTATCTGTGAGTTCACTGGTGCAAAACAATTTGTGGTGTGTTTGTGTAGATCATATCGTTTTTCTTTATTTCAATTTGAGTTGCTTCACCACATGTCACTCGGTTTGGCTACTCCCTTGGTTGGTTGTGATGCCCTTCAGTAAGCTTAGACCGCTGATAATGCAGAGTTGTTTGCCTAGTTGGTCATGCAGTTCATTTATCCACTTATTCCAATGACAATGTAATTTATTTCAAATAATCACTGTTGTTGTCAAGTTGCTCCACCTGATCAATGTTTTTCTTCACAATTCAAGCTGCTTCATTTATTTGCGTTTTCTATTTCTTTTCTTTTACAATGCACTTTGAGTTATTTTTTCGTCACACGGATGAAGTAGGATGGAGCTGTTATAAAGCACCAAGTACTAGGTATGTCTATTTACTAATCCAACATATGTGTGTGTGTTCCTATAAACTATGTGCTCATCGTTCCAGTTAAGTTGTGTATTTCAATAATATATACATATACTAATAAATCCAATATGGATGTATCTTTGGTATTTTAGTACTAATTATTAAGTCGATGAAAAAAATAATTCTAATTATAGAGGGATTTCCAACAAACTGCATGTGTGTTCATGGGTCCAATTTGTCTATGTCTTTAAGCAACATGTTTTAGTGTTCATAATGTAATTATTTATATAAAATCACTAAGAGAGAGCAATTTGGTTAATAACCAGTTGATTCTATATTGGAAAAATTCTCCGGAGTAAACTAGTAATTGATGAAGCTAGTGTCCCACCTTCCGTCATGAACCATTGAGCTTACTCTCATATCCACAATATCTGGTGGAACTGGTTATAAAGTGTGTACCATCTTGCACCCTTCCACCCAGTGATCCTCCTGTAAGAGTATCCAACTAAAGATACACAATGATTGTGCAACTGTCTCCTCGTCTCCCACGCTGCCGCAATGTTATCTTTGTAAATGACAACATGTCATAATTCTCCCACTGCCCTATGCATATGTATGTCCTATAAATACCCACTATCAAGACTATGAATGCAGGCAGCCAATGGCTCCATTATCTATCAGTATCATGAATCTAAGATGATATCAGAATGTTAATTCCCTTAATCGGCTCCTGATCCACAATTTCAGCCTTCTACTCTACTCACCATCCTCCCTACACACTAACTCTAAACCCCGGTCTCTGCCAGCAAAAATGGCTATCACTGATGTTCTCTTCCTCCCTTCTCCCTTCCACACCACACAACAGAACAGCAAGAAAAAAAATCCCTTCTCCTCTCCACGGCATCTCCCTTTGTTGTTCGCCCATGTACAAGAGCATTAATCCCCATAAATTCCGCCATCTCGACAAAGGAACAGCCTCCATTCTCTAATCTCGCTCCTTCTTCAAGCAAAGAAGATCGATCGCAGCCTGCACTTCCTCAACATGTTGATCACCACCACACGAATGACTCTTCCACTTCCCCATCTACAGGCAGCGACCCACTCCAACCGCCTGCCTCTCGACGATGCCTTCCGCTTCGGAGCCCTACTCGCCGAGACCCTGTTGCTGACTGTTACGCCTAGTTCCGTTCCTCTTCCACGAAAACGGCTGTAGTCGATGATGGTTGCTACTTCTCCATGTTCGGCCTCCTGCAGCTACCCCTGTCGCCACCACCATGCCCTACAATTTCTCCCTCGTGCCACCTCCCAACCTCCGGCCTGAATCAACAGGTCCCTTCGACACCGCCACCGATACAGGAATCACCGCTCTCCTCCACGGTGCACAATACCGCCGATGGAGCAACCTTCAATCTCCAGCTCTACGAGCGCCACCGCCGCAACTTCAAGAACCTCTGACTCAACTTCACTACAAGAAACTCGACTTTTTGTTAGGGTTGGAATCCAAAAATCTGCAAGGGTTGTAATTCTAATAACACCGTATTAGAATGTTAACCGTCACAGAAGAGTATAGGCGGGATCCCGCCAAATAGTCTAGGGAAGGTCCAGATGTGTTTCAAAACATTGGACGGTTCTGATTGGTTTGAAGTAGATCTGTTTGACCCTGGGTGGACGAGATGCTAGTATATTTTCCCCAATTTCCTCTGTCTTTCTCCGCCCCGCGCTGCTGGCCTCCTCGTTCGCGCGCGCGCCTGCGACTGCTCCATCCAGTTGTACCTGTTTCTCCTTCAGCGGTGCCGCTTCGCTACCCTCGTTCGTCGGCGTATGCTGCTCCTCGGCCGGCTTCAGCTTCTCCTCGGCTGGCGTCTGCCCCTCCTCCGCCGGTGTCTGCTGCCCTTTTTCGTCAGCATCCAGTGCGGCCTTCTTCGTCGGCGTTCACTGCCGACCCTAGTTCCTTCGTCGGCCTCTTCGCTGGTGCCTGTTGCCTGCCTTTGCAAGTTGTTGTCCTCGGCATCTATTTCCCTCCTCCGCTGGTATGCTCCCATCCTCTCGTATCCCCTACAATTGGTTATGTGTAAACTGTTGTCCTCGGCGTTACGGCCTCTTCTACTCGCATATCTATTTCCTTGTCTTCCTCCACTTCAATTACTTCTACGACTTGATCATCAATAGTTGGATTTACTGCTACATGTACGTTCTTGGCCAGATTGGAATTATTTCCTGAAGTATTAGTTATATCCTTTATATCCTTGAGTACTGTTAGCTTCCAAGCTCGCTGACCACCGGAGAGATGGAGCTAAGACCTGCAAATCTTGTTGAACAATGGTGAAAGCAGGGAGATGAGAGGAGCAGAGACAATTTGGGAAAAAAGATGAGGAGATATCAGAAGCTACGGGATCCAAGACGATGCCCGAGCAGACACTCAATTCGTATTATTTATAGCATCGTTGCCTACAGAAATTAGGCCAGTGGCTGATGCATTCTTGTCCAGCTGGCAAGTGAGTCCCTCAATTATTATTGGGCTCGTAACAATTTCCCCCTCCTTAAGAACTAACGGTGTCCTCACCGTTGTTTCCCATGATATTCCCAACACCACCTCCTTGCACTCCAATGGCATTATGTATAAGTCTTCAGCGGTATAGTACTCCTGCCTCTCAATGCGACATTTTCTCAAACACCCTTGTGTCACTGTAACACCCCTCCCTAGGGTTTCTTACGTAACCAGAGGAAGCACAGCCTAATCCCCAACATTATCCATAATGTGGGGTACTTGGCATATTTGGGAGGAAATGTCACATACATGATCTCATTACAAGAAACAAATAACACTTGGCATTATGAAAACATAGATTCATACATAAGTTCTTGGAATAAAAACTACATCAGTTTTCCAAAGATATACTAAACATAATCTAGATAATGATAGGATCTCCATAGATGGACGTCCCACCAGGCAACAACTCCTTGGATCTCTGGGTCTTTGGTACTCTCAAGATGTTTCCTTCTCCTTGGCTCCAACTCCTGCGGACATCTCGTCCCCAGCCATGCAAAGGAAAACAAACATAGTAAGTAAGCGGCATTGGCATATTATAAGACATAAAAATAAATATACAAGTGACTTAACATAATCATGAACATGCATTTAACATGAATCATTTCTTATTGTCTTTTACATAAAGAAATTTACTAGAAAAATATGCTCCTCTCTTAATGCCCCATAAGGAGCCCATAAATGCTCGGAAAGCCCATAACAAGGTGCATATAAATCTAAATAAATTTCTATTATTCATGATCTTTCTTAAACTTCACTTATCTTCTTAATACATTAAACTTAATCTTAATTGGGATTTCTCCCTCTTGAACATGG
This sequence comes from Alisma plantago-aquatica, assembly GCA_963693085.1. Taxonomy (NCBI): domain Eukaryota; kingdom Viridiplantae; phylum Streptophyta; class Magnoliopsida; order Alismatales; family Alismataceae; genus Alisma; species Alisma plantago-aquatica. Next base: position 896,322,700 of record OY856412.1, on the reverse strand, counting down.
TTGGGATTTCTCCCCATGACCATAATGGGATTTCTCCCTCTTAAGCATGATTGGGAAACTTATTCCCTCTTAATCTTAATTTCTTGTATCTTAATCATAAACTATAATATTAATGGGATTTCTACTCTTAGACTTATCTTATAACAACCAACATCCAATAATCATGTATATTGAGGAAAAACATGTACTTTTCAAGACTTCAACATAAAAGAAGCATAATATATCATAATCATTCAATAATGCAAATTTACTATACCAAAGGCATGGCCCGCTTACCTTGAACTAAATCACCTAAGTCAAACCTAGTTTGACTGATTGGATCCCCTTAAACACCTGAAATTAGATTAGAATATTATATGTACATGAATTCATAGCCTTGAAATCCTAATTCGTTCATATAAGAATTGAGATGTGAAAACAGAGAAATCAGGCGATAAAAACTAGAAAATCGGATTCCTCATCAAAAATCCTTTCCAAAATGTATTTTTGCATAATTTTCCGATAAACAGGTGATTTACTATCAATTTTCAAAGAATAAACCAATAGGAAATCCAAGAAAAGCCACGTGGGCATTTTTATCTGAGTTAGCAGCTATTGGGCTCGGGCCCGCTATGAGTTGGACCAACCATGCATGGCCAACTCAGCAGCGGGGATCACCTCTGAGGGCTTGCGATCAAAGCAAGGTGAAAATGTGAAAACCCGAAATTACCCTTGCGGTTGAAAAACACCAAAATAGGAGGATAGGGGTACCAAGGTCATTTCGTGACCTGGATTGCTCCCTGTCATCTCCATGGTTCTAGGTGCGAGCGAGCAACCTGGAGGTTCGATTATGATGTGAACCTGGGGGGGGGGGGGTGACTGCCCGCGGCGAAAGCAGCATCCCTCATTCTCGCAACACCAAGGCGACCCTAATGAGCATGAGTTCGAGCCCTGTTGTGCGTCTGGGCACTAGTTCCCATGGCACAACCACGACCACAGGGCACCGCCATGGTCACCGGAGAATGGAAGCTGAAAAGAGAAATCACGAGGGGCTAAAGAAATAACGACAAGAGGCTCGCGAAGTCGAACTGAAGGTGAAGGCACGGTTGCCTGAAGCAAAGGCACGCGGACGAGCGAGCGTGGTCAAGGAACAGAGAAAATCGGGGAAGAACAGGGGCGACGTGCGGCGGTTCAACACCGGTGAAGGCAAGCATGAATCGATGATATGAGAGTCAGACAACAATCGTCGTGATCCCACGGAGATCGGGACATGCTTCCCTTGGCCGAAGGGGCCCTATAGGTGCCATGGCGTCAACACGCCGGTGAGCACACCTACAGGTCCTATAGGACACGGCAACTGGGAGCTCGATGGGTTAAAGTGATGGCATCGAAATGAAGAATGGAGGTCAGGGAAACTCACTGCGCTCGCGATTGAGCCGAGGTGGCTGGAGGAAGCCGGGCAAACTCAAGGTCGCCGGAAAGGACAACTCGAGTAGGTCAGGGTGACTGGGAGAGGCGGGGGAGAAACGGAGGAAGAAGAGAATCTCGGCGCCGTTGGATCCTGATCCGACAGCGACCGTGAACCCACGCGAGAAAGTAACGCGTGACAATTAATTTAAAACGAACCATGCCTTAAATCGGTTGTATAAATGGCATTTTCATTCAAACCTTAGCCAATTAATATTCAAACCTTTATTAGATCAATTGAAGGGTCAAACAATGTCAAAAAGGGTTCAAATTTGAACCATAGGTATATTAGAGGGTCTAAAATATTCTCACACAATTGGATTTTATGCTTGTACTCGTTTTAGGCCTTAAAATGACAAAAACCCTTATGTGTACTTAAATGACCATGATAAATACAAATAAAGTAATTAATTCTTCAAATAAGAATTACAAAATATGAAAATGTGCACTCAACATTATTTCTTTTCAACTAACAATATGGAGACCATTAATCAAGAAATTAAACATGTAAATCACTAATAATCATATGAGAGAGAAAATTTGACATAAAAGCATTTATCCTCATTTTCTTAAGCAAAAGGGCATAGATATTCATGAAAACATTTTCTTTTAAATAAAACAAGTATAATAGAGCAATTTGACATAATAAATGATTTTGCAAAACTAATTATGGGAAAATTGCATTTAAGTCCTCAAAAATTATCTAAATTAGGAAAGAGCATGCAAGGACTAAAATAATTTGGAAATTTTGCATAATTAAGATTGGGGTGTTACAGTCACCAACCTTCTCCTTCCTCCCACATTCACTCGCTTTAATTTGTAACTATCTACCTCCAATCCCCACTCGCCAGTCAGGACAACATCAATGAAACTATGTGATGCGGCTGAATCAATAGAAATCAAACATTTATTCCCTTCCATGGTGCCAAACAGCTTGAATGCCCAAGGATTCTCCATTCCCGTCACGGTCTGTAGAGGAATGCATGAATATTGGGAATTGAGTTCCTTTTTTGTATCTAAGAAACTTAACAGGGATCCAGTACATGCTGCTATTGCTAGGTCTGCCTTGTCGCCCTTGTCCTTGCTGACAAATCCACCAAGCTTTGTTGAACACTGATGCCTCGAACAATGCTTCTCATGAATACCAGGCGAAAAATGAACAACATGAATTATATCTAAAAATACACATTGGAGTAAGTTTTCTTCAACTCTTATGCATATTGGTACCTACACGCTTTGTTGATATATAACTAGTCTAATATATTTTCTTTCTATGGCATTAAGGATATATACAATAGAAAAATAATCAATTAATCAAGCTCTTCATGGACCATTAAAAATATAAAATTATATATTCATTGTTACATCTCGTTGTATGTTTGGATGGAAAATTGTTTCAAATTGTGAAATGATAGAGAATTTTAGTCTTGTTTGATACATAACAAAAGTACACATAACACAAAAATTTAAATGAATAAACAAGTATTTAGATTGACGGATTACTAGAAAAAACATTGTTCTTGACTCCTTAATTGAAAATGTGTCATTGATAAAAATCTAGCTATAACGTTTAAATGACATATTTTTTTAAATTAGGTATTAGCTGATGATGACTTTGATTAGTGATAAAAGCTAGATTGGTCATGGAAAGACTAGTTTTTATAGATGCCGGAGCACATATTTTCAGCAAGGAGTTGATGCTTTTCTTAGATTTGCATTTCAGAGTAACTCTACAAAAGAAGTTAGATGTCCGTGTAGTAAGTGTGAGAATAAATGCTATGCAAACATGCACACTATTAGAACTCACATCATTATGAATGGATTCTTGGAAGACTATACAACTTGGACAAGACATGGAGAGGTACCCAAGAGTCCTATAAGTGCTCAACAAGTTAGACAAATTAATTGTATCGATGATATAAATGGCATCATTAATGATACAATGGGACAACATGAACATATAGCCTCCGATCCTACAATGGACACTTCTAATGAATGTACTAATGATGACATAGAGAAATTTCAGAAACTCATTGAAGATGCTAGCCAACCTCTATATCATGGATGCTTGAAGTATACTAAATTATCTTGTATTATCCGGGTGTTTGAATATAAATGCAAATTCAACTTGACTAACAATGCACTATCAACTCTTTTCATGATGTTGACTGAATTTCTTCCAGAGGGTAATACTCTACCAAAGAGTTGGTATGCATGTCAAAAGATAATGTCAACTTTAGGTTTGGACTATCAAAAAATTCATGCATGTCGAAATGATTGTGTTCTATTTCGTGGTAAGTATGAAAAACTTGATGCATGTACTATCTGTGGATCTTCTAGATGGAAAAGATTGAGAAAGAAGAATAGGGTGTGGAGATTGCAAAGAGTGCCTGTGAAAGTACTCCGCTACTTTCCTTTGACCTCAAGGATAAAGAGACTTTTCATGTCCAAAAGGTTAGCACCACTTTTGATTGGACATGATACATTCCCAAAGGGTGAAGATGGGGAGATGAGTCATCCAAGAGATTCACTAGCATGGAAAGATTTTGATTCAAAACATCCAACATTTAGTTCTGATCCTCGCAATATAAGACTTGCTCTTGCATCTGATGGTTTTAGTCCTTTTAATTCTATGATGGGTAGTAGTTGGAGTACTTGGCCTGTTATTTTAATATGCTACAACTTTCCCCCATGGCTAGCCATGAAGCCATCATTATTTATGTTATCTCTTCTTATAGAAGGATCAAAATCTCCTGGAACTAAAATTGACACATATTTGCAACCATTAATTGATGAGCTGAAAACATTGTGGCTAGACGGTGTAATGACATATGATGCAAATAAAGATGAAATGTTCAATATGTGAGTAGCAATTTTATGGACAATTAATGATTTTCCTGCATATGGTATGTTGTCTGGTTGGAGCACCAAAGGATACAAGGCATGTCCGCATTGTGGTGTTGACCATGGTTCAATTTATCTTCCACATAGTCGTAAATGTGTCTACATGAGACATCGTCGTTTTCTAGATGCAAATCATCTGTGGCGTCTAGATAAAAAGAACTTTAATGGAATGGAAGAACATGATCGTGCACCCGATCAACTTAGTGGTTCACATATACTAAAGTTGTGGGAAAATTATAATATTGCTAATCCAATTGGTGATGATGTTGGGGTAGACAAACAAATTAATTCTCAAATCCCTGAAGGATTGAAAAAGAAGAGTGTTTTCTTTGAGCTTCCCTATTGGTCTACTTTATTGATCCGCCATAACTTGGACATAATGCATATTGAGAAGAATGTAAGTGAAAACATTCTTAGTTGGTTGTTGCATAAATATGGTCGTAGTAAAGAGAATATTAACGCATCCATGGACATGCAAAAGTTGAATATCAGAAAACTTTTGTGGCCAAAGAAAAGAAAACACAATGATCAATTTTCATTGCCTCACACATCATATAGCATGACAAGCAAAGAGAAAGAAAACTTTTTGTTGGTTTTAAAAGACTTGAAATTTCCAAATGGATTTTCTTCAAACATATCAAACAAAGTACAAATAGAGGCCAAAAAGATTCTTGGTTTGAAAAGTCATGATCATCACATTTTGATGGAATATCTTTTACCCCTGTGTATAAGGAGAACCATTTCAAAACCTGTTGTAAAAGTTCTAATAGAATTATGTCATTTTTTCAAGTCCTTGTGTGCCAAGAAAATTAACCATGAAAGTATGGAGAAATTAGATAGTTTGATGCTGATTCTTCTTTACAAGCTTGAAAAGATCTTTCCCCCAGCTTTTTTTGACATCATGGTTCATCTAACTATCCACCTACCATATGAGGCCAAAGTTGCAGGTACAGCATAATATAGATGGATGTACCCAATTGAAAGATATCTATATTCTGTAAAACGGTTTGTGTGCAACCGAAGTAGACCTGAAGGATCTATTGCAGAGGGATATCTTTTACAAGAAGCAACTATCTTTTGCCAACACTGTCTCAAAGATGTGGAGTAAACTTAGATAAAAACATTCGATACAATGATGGACCCATTGGTGTTGGTCTACATGTGACGCTCTCATATGATGAACTTCATCAAGCACGCCGATTTATTCTTTTCAACACAGCTGAAATTGAGCCGTACATAGCGTAAGTGTCTGTTTATATATCGTTCAATATTCTTTTTTCACAATAATATATATAATTCTTTATATTAGGATGCATCGGAATGAGGTCATGCTTCAAAATCCATATTGGAGTGAACATGAAATACAACGTGAACAACACAACCATTTTGTTAAATGGTTCTCAAATTATGTAAGTATGTTAGTATTTTGAAGAAGTAAAACCTATTATATATAACAATTTTCTATGTATCTTTATCAGGTATGTTCCTTACCAAATGATATGGATGTTCCAAATGTTGTGAGATGTCTTGCTAGGGGGCCTACATTAGGAGTACGATTTTACAAGGTATATTATGTGAATGGTTACAAATTTGAAGTTGAAACAATAGACAATAGTCATGTCACTCAAAATTGTGGTATCTCAACAAAAGGGGATGATGAAAATATATTTTATGGAATCTTAGTTGACATATTAGAGCTCCAATATGAAACCATCTCTCCTATATGTCTTTTCAAGTGTAGATGGTACGATATGGAGGATTCTATAGGTTCTTATGTAGATGAATTTGGCTTCACTTTAGTCAATACTTGTAGAACAAGTTTTGATGATGAGCCTTTCATTTATCCCGACCAAGCTATTCAAGTGTTCTACTCAGTTGACATAGAAGAAAATAATTGGAGTATTGTTTGTCATTGGACACCAAGAGGCACATTTGATTTACCAATAGAGGCTTTGTATAGTGAACAAAATGATGTAGAAGAAATAATTGAAGAAATCAATCATGGAGATGGTGGGTTACAAGATGAGCATGACTACACATGTGTTCGCTCAGATATAGCAATCCCTATACACATTGACAATACTTTGCTAACTATGGCTCCAAGACACAAATAAGAATTCCAAGGTACCACCTTCATTGAGAAAAAGCATCCAAAAATATATTAGTTTTCAAGCTTAATGTTTGATAATGATGTTCTATATATAATTCTTATATTTTTCTATATTCGTGTGTATGTAACAGAGGTTCTCATAAACTATGCCTCCAAAGAAAAAGTTGAAGTACTTAAGTGAGGTTGTAGCATGTGCAAATCAAATTGACACTACTGCCATTAAAGATCATCAAGTCACCCACCACTCTCATGACTTAACACCTTCTAAAAGTGTTTCACTTGGATCAAATGACCAATTATTGCTCTCTATAGCACGTAAGTTGCTTCTAATGATTATATGCTGATTTAATTAGATATGACATTGTATATGACATTCATTTGCATGTAACAGGTGAAGCAAAAAAAAGGCCAAGATGGAAAAAGAAGTGTCCAAAGCAAATGGCAAGTACATTTTATTCATATGTGTTCATCCAAATGATTCATATATATTCATTAAATTAAGTTATTGCAGGGCCTAATGAAGTGTCTTCAACAAGAAACAAGGTGCCTAACCCCTTAGAGATTCAAAGTGAGAGACTGGAGTTTCTAAGAAACATTGGAAATGGTAGGGTCTATTATATTCTATATGAGTTATTAGTAACATATCTTTTATTTGTGAAAGGATAAGACTAATAGAGATTTGAACTCTAGGTCATCAATTCAACCACCCCTTTCATTACCCAACTTCATGTACAAGCGACTTCTCTAAATTGAATGACCAATCATTGTACTCCATAGCATGTGAGTGTTTGATTGGGATGATTTTATCATTTGTTTATTGTGTAAACATTACATAAGGAGTGAAATTTTACAAATAACAGGTGTGGCTAAAGAAAATTTAGTCAATTTAAAGAAAAGTCATCAAGGACACAAACAAAATGGTAACAATATGTTATTCTCTTACACTTTTAATTAAAAAAAATAATATAGAACTTATGTTTTTTAGATCACAAGAGTGTTGCATTAGGATCTCAAGTTGGCAAAGGGTCCATTACATCTGTTGAAAATCATCTTGCATGTAGTTTTCTTTTGCAAAATATTTTCCTTGCAAAACACGTCATTTTAAGTGATCTTATCCAATATTGTTCACTTGAATACCTAATTTCAAACATTATTAAGAAAATCATAAAGTCATGTGTTGTTTAGGTCATAAGAGTGTTGCATCAAGGTCTCAAGTTGGCAAAGAAACTGCTGGAGTTGTTGAGCATAATGTTGCAGGTTGTTTGTTTCAACAAATTTTTGTATTGCGAAATATTTTATTTTTGCAATTCTTTTAATACATTTGGTTATTTGCTGAAATGATTTCAATGCTGAGTGTTTTGTAGATCATAAGGTTGTTGCACTAGGGTCTCAAGTTGGCAAAGACTCGACTGGAGTTGTTAAGCATAATGTTGCAGGTAGTTAGTTTTAACAAGATTTTTGTATTGCAAAATATTTTATTTTTGTATTTCTTTTAATATATATTGTTATTCACTAAAATAATTTCAATGATGGGTGTTTTTTAGGTCACAAGAGTGTTCCATTAGGCTCCCAAGTTGGCAAAGACTCCATTGGAGCTGTTGAGCATAATGTTGCAGGTTGTTTGTTTCAACAAAATTTTTATATAGCAAAATGTTTTATTTTTGCAATTCTTTTAATACATTTGGTTATTTGCTGAAATAATTTCAATGTTGAGTGTTTTTTAGATCATAAGGTTGTTTCACTTGGGTCTCAAGTTGGAAAAGACTCGAGTGGAGTTGTTAAGCATAATGTTGCAGGTAGTTAGTTTTAACAGGTTTTTGTATTGCAAAATATTTTATTTTTGCATTTCTTTTAATATATATTGTTAGTCACTATAATAATTTCAATGATGGGTGTTTTTTAGGTCACAAGAGTGTTCCATTAGGCTCCCAAGTTGGCAAAGGCTCCATTGGAGCTGTTGAGCATAATGTTGCAGGTTGTTTGTTTCAACAAAATTTTTATATAGCAAAATGTTTTATTTTTGCAATTCTTTTAATACATTTGGTTATTTGCTGAAATAATTTCAATGTTGAGTGTTTTTTAGATCATAAGGTTGTTTCACTTGGGTCTCAAGTTGGCAAAGACTCGACTGGAGTTGTTAAGCATAATGTTGCAGGTAGTTAGTTTTAACAAGGTTTTTGTATTGCAAAATATTTTATTTTTGCATTTCTTTTAATATATATTGTTAGTCACTAAAATAATTTCAATGATGGGTGTTGTTTAGGTCACAAGAGTGTTCCATTAGGCTCCCAAGTTGGCAAAGACTTCATTGGAGCTGTTGAGCATAATGTTGCAGGTTGTTTGTTTCAACAAAATTTTTATATAGCATAATGTTTTATTTTTGCAATTCTTTTAATACATTTGGTTATTTGCTGAAATAATTTCAATGTTGAGTGTTTTTTAGATCATAAGGTTGTTTAACTTGGGTCTCAAGTTGGCAAAGACTCGACTGGAGTTGTTAAGCATAATGTTGCAGGTAGTTAGTTTTAATAAGGTTTTTGTATTGCAAAATCTCTTCCTTATGATTTTCTTAAGTTATAAGAAGTTTGTATAAGAGTGTCATGATGGAATAGGCTCTACTAGAGATGTTGGACATTGTGTTATAGGTGGTGTGTTTGACAAGATGTGAGTTTTTTATCAAATAATTCATATATACTTATCAAATTTAAATATTGCAGGAACAAGAAAAATATGTCCTCCCACTTATAAGGTTGCTACGCCCCAAGAGATTCTAAGTAAAGCAATGGATTATTTCAAAATCATTGAAGATGGTTGTTTTTTCATTTTATTAATACATTAATATTAATATATATCATTGCATTATGGAAAACAATAGACATATCTCAAAATTATATGTTTTTAGGTCATAAGAAAGTTTCACTAGGGTATATCCAAGGCTCCACAAGAGATGGTGATCATTATGTTACAGGTACGATATTTAGGCAAGATGCTCAATGTTGCCAAATGATTCATCTATAATTACCCTATTTTATTATTGTAGGCACCAATGAAGTATGTTCCCCTACTTACAAGGTACCTAATCCCCTAGAGATTCAAAGTAAAGCAATGAACTTTTTGGGTACCGTCAAAAATGGTGGGTTTTCTTTCTAGATATGTTGTCCTCTTACTTATGAAATACTTCATATATACTTATCAAATTTAAATATTGTAGGAACAAGAGAAGTATGTCCTCTCACTTATAAGGTTGCTACACCCCAAGAGATTCAAACTAAAGCAATGGATTTTTTGAGAATTATTGAAGATGGTGGGTTTCTTTATGTTATTAATGCATTAATATTATTATATCTCATTGAATTGTGGTAGTAAAATTGACACATATTAAACTATAGATCATCAAGTAGACAACCTTTCTCAGTGCTCAACACCATATAGAGTTGAATCCTCTGGATTTAATGCCCAATCTTTATATGCCATAGCATGTAAGTGGTTGTTTTAAATGTGTATCCTATTTACTTTTGTTGTATACAATTTTTACATGGAAATTATATTCAAAATAACAGGTTCAGCTAAAGAAAAAGATCAAATTATCAAGAAAAATCCTCAACCACCTACAGCTAATGGTAACATATTAATCTCCTACAGTTCCAATTATTAACAATAATAATATAATGTTTTCCTAGGTCATACTAGTGTTGTATTAGGGTATAATGTTGAAAAAAATCTCCGCTAAAGATGTTGAATGTTATGTCATAGGTAGTCTATTTAGACAAGATATTCACGTGTTTTTAAATATTTCATTTATACATTGAATTTGGTAGGAACTAAAGAAGTGCATTCTTCGACTTATAAGGTTCCTAACCACCTAGAGATTCAAAGTAAGGATTTGGAGTATTTGAGAAACACTGAAGACGGTAGGTCTTTGAGAAATGGAGCTTTTGAAGTTGGCCAAGGCAGCACTAGACTTGTTGAGGACCATGTTACAGGTATTGTCTTAGATGATTATATTTTTGTTGTTGGAATATATCACTTGTTGAAAAAATGAAGTACTAAATCTCTTATTCTCTCTAAGTAGAATGTCTATGATGCTTATTACATGATAAAGTATTTTGGTGTTATGCTTTAGATAATGAATTCAGCCATCTTCATCAAGTACCAACTACATTTGTTGAGGATCATATAACATTAAGTGGAGAAGGGGGCTTCACTAATCAAATGCCAAGGTCCCCAAAGATTCAAAGTAGAGGGACATATTTTTCTAAAAATACAAATGATGGTGTGTTACTTATAATTTCTATCAATGTTTTTATTTTTGCATATATTATTGTGTCAATATGCATGTGTTTACATGTAGAAAGCATAAGACTTGGTGTTGACACTGAAAGATGTTTGAGCCAACAGCCAGAAGATATAGAAAACGTGTCATGCCATACCCAGAAGCGCAGTCGTCGAGCCACATTTGAAAAATATACTGGTATATTGTTTGAAAAATATCCTCTCTTTTTCTGTGTCTCTATCTTTCTAATGGCAAAGTTGTAATGTGAACTTCTTTGTTTTTAGAAAATAATGATTTTTGTGCGATGAAAGAAAAGAAAGGTCGTGGATGGACAGGCTATAAATCCATCAAGCCTCCATTAGGGAAAACACATCATGAATGTTGGACACTTAAAAATGTGCCTGTGGGTGTTGAAGGTGGTATTCTAGTAAGATTTCTAGGATTAAAGGCTAGAGAAAGTGATAGTTTTCCATTTCACCTCAAGTGGGCAGATTTACAAGACAAAAATTTCCTTGCTGTTTGGGTAGAAGTTAAGGTATTATTTATGTCTTCATTATTGTGATTTATATTTCCTTTTTTAAATATTGCCATTTACATTTCTAATATATCATTATTTCATTCCCATCTAACTCCATTTTCTATCAGAAACTCTTCAAATTTAAGAGTCATGAAACTAAATTCACTCCAAATATGTATTGTGTTATGAGGTGGTGTGAAGCAAGAGTAAAAAATAGTGTCACTACACACCGACACTATTTAAAGAAGTGGTTATCTACTTTGACTCCAGAGCAGCTTCAATTTTCACCTGAATCAAGAGTTAGTCAAGAACAATGGCATCATTTGCTCATATACTGGAGCAAGGAGGAAACAAAGGTAACATAAATGTTTGATTAGATTCAACTGGAATTTAACCAAATGTAATATTTGTATATTACATCTTTGTTTTCATATGCAGTTAGTGGCACAACAAAATGCAACTAATCGTGCCAATATAAGACCTACTTGTACATTAGGCAGCAAGTCAATGCGGAGAAAACAATTTGAGCTGGTATGTATTATAGTTGAAGTTAATATTTTCGCACACTTCATAATGTATATTTTTCCTCCATTAGATGCTAGAGGGCCATGAATCATCTGATTTCCATACATACATCATTGCACATAAAAATAAGAAGGGGGAATTTCCAGATGAAAATACTAAGACAAAGATGGTGAGTTATATCCTTACTCATATGAGATAATTCATGATCTATTTATTTCTTACTAAGTAATACTCACATATACTTGTTGTAGGAGGAAGTTCAAGATGAAGCGCTAAGAAGAAATGTGCAAGATAGTTATAATCCCCTTGAATTTATTCCAGTGATGGATCATGTATATGGGGATCATCATGGTGGCTACCAAAGGGGTTATGGTCATGGTTTGACACGACAACTGCTGAAAGAGGCCGCTATGATGGAGATGGCTCAACAAACCTACCAAGAGATTGAAAAGGAAGTTGCATTTCATGCTCAAGCATTGGCCAATGCAAAACGTAGGATGGCACATATGATGGGACAGGTTGAAATCCTAAACTAATGACATCATACTCTTATCATGCATTATAAGTTGGGCTGAAGGGAACTTGACCGACTCTTTTATGTTGCATAAATTACAGGATGGGTCAAGTTCTTCTCATGCTCGAGGATCGAATAGTAATGAGGATGGGCCAAGTTCTCAGGCAGAACACTCAAAACAATATTTGTATGGGTTCTCACATGCAACACTCTCATATAGACTAGACACTACAAATTAAGATGTGGTCATTTTTTTTCAGTAATACATGCCTTTAAGTTGTGTTCTAGAAGCATGCATGTTATCTAGTTTAATTTTAGTAGAAGACTAAATGATACATGTAAAAGTCTAACTTGTGAAATGTGACATTTTGTAAATGTAAGTCACAACTACTATACATGTATATTTTGAAAAATAGGTGTTATATGGTGTTGAGAAATATATCATGTTGAAACAGCACATTGGTATTATGTTATGCTTTTGCAATTTCAATCATAGGAATCTTGATTATCATATAATGAAACGTATTAGTATTTTAAGTGACGTGAAACTACCATGGTAATAGTTCCTTTATTTTTCGTTCCTATCGTCTTTCACATTTATCTTTTAGACATTCTAACATGTATTAAGTGTAGGGGAACTGGAGACATGCAGGACAAATTATGAAGTACCTAGTCTAACATTGTCAAATGGTATGTTCTGATGAGTTCTAATCAAACATGATTGAGGTACTTATTCTCTAGTATGACAAGATTTCAGATATTCTTTATTACTTTCATTCTTCAAATTTATTTCAAGACACATACACTTTATATTTTTTGTTGCTTATCTATGCCAAGTTTGCTTACCATGGTTATCCCTTTTGATCTTGTAGTAAAACTTACATGGGAATCTAGATGTCAAGGAACTTATAATGGACAGTGCAGTTGAAGACCGGACCGGAAGTGAATTCCCGGACCGGTGATGAAGAGGGTGTTGCAGTTTCCGTTTCTTCAGACCGGGTGGGTCGGGTTACAGATCTATGTTGAGTTGCAGGTCTGTCATTGGATGTGGCTGATAAGCCAAGGTGTTGAGTTGCAGGTCTGTCATTGGATGTGGCTGATAAGCCAAGGTGTTGAGTTGCAGGTCTGTCATTGGATGTGGCTGATAAGCCAAGGTAGTAGAGCTCAAGCCAACTGCTGCACACGCGGCGGAAGGATGAGAAATCGACAGGGTTTCGCAGACGCATGACGATGTTGTCCAGGATAAGGTCGGGGAGTTCTGACCACGGCTGTGATTGTATCAGACCCAAATAATATGCCAATGGTATTGTTACAGCTGTGCCATCAATTGTATTTTAATTGAAGGGGCTTTGGTCAGGTCCTCCCCTATGTAAACAAAATTTTATTAAAGAAATAAATAATGTTTGTGTGAGTTATTAATGGCTTTACTTCTAAGCTCTTTAGAAGTTATACCAACGAGCATTGATTGATTGACTGCAAGAACTCCACCAGATTACAATATTCAGGCAAAGCAGGTTGTACGCGGATTGGGCAGACTTATGTCTGTTCTAAAGAGGTCAGACAAGAATACTGCTGCTTCGGATCAGATATGGAGGGCCATGGAAGAAGGAAAGATCACTTCGGTACATCACATATGCGATCCCCAGCACCTAGTGCTCCATCGTCATCCTTATTACCCATCCTCTGTAGATCTGTAGATCTCAATGGCATTATGGCTATACAGTCGTTTGAACGTTCAGTCGCCTTTTGAAAGTAATAGCGCTGCTGAAATACCCCGCCATATGGTTATACAGTCTTCTGAACTTTTTGCAAGTGTGGATCATGTACGTTTCAGATTCGTTTTAATTATATATTGTTGTTCATCTGGTGTATGCTGTATTCATTAATATTATTCTTTCCAGCAGATATAGCTAGCCACACGGATATGTAATTTATATTCACTCTGTCAGCAGTTTTCTATTAGGGTCCTGACCTTAGCTTTATATTCACTCTGTCAGCAGTTTTCTATTAGGGTCCTGACCTTAGCTCATCGATTCTGCGACCCCCTTTGGCATGAGGCTGATTTTATGAGGGTTGTCTAATACATAAGAATGTTCACTCTAAAGCATGAGGTTTGTAAATGAGCCATGACCCTAGCGGATTGTAACTCGTCTCCGTCGGCCTTAACCGGCGTTCTCCTCACCATACACTGCCACACACGCATCCGACGGACTCCTCGCGATCGTAAACAACTACCTCCTCATCAGCCTTCCCAACCCCAACACCAACTGCGTCTCCGGCTTCTCCAGCGCCACGGGCGTCGGGGAACCAGCCGCGTCGCGTGTTCCGGCTCCGGTGTCCTCAAGATCTCATGACTCTTTAACAGGTACACCCTAGCTGCCAGCAACCAAAACAAGATGGTTGTCGTTGCCCTTCTTCTCGCGAACAACAGATAGCCACCCTACTTCACTTCCAAAACCTCATCTCATCGTCTTCTCGCTTCCGCTACAACCGCTCTCCTCACCTCCAGTCATCAGGTCTGCCGTCGAGGCCAGCTACATCCGTCAGCGCTGACTACTCTACTCCGCGTCCTCCTACACGCTGCTGGTTCTGTGGAGCCCCGCCGTTTACAACTCCAAGCACCACCCGCCGTCGCAATGCTATCTACCGGTCACAATCTGTTGTGAACACCCCTATCCCGAACTCCCAAATCCAAACCGGTGCAACCCGCCGCCTCCCTCCCTGTGGATTAGCCGCTTCACCTAGAAATCATCTTGCCACTTGTCAATGATAAAGAACCGCACCATGACTACAGTTTCCGACGTGCATCCACCACCACCTCTTGTGCATCAATCCTCCTCCCACAACTGACAACTATCGTCAGCCTAATTACCTATTCTCTCCGCCCTACCTCCTTTCTCTCTTCCCTCCCAAATATTAGACTCTCTACAGTCCCATAGCTTCTTCTGTCACCAAGCCTCCCCTCCAGTCTAACGCTCTTGCCCCCACGAATTAGAAAACCGTCAACTATGGTGAACCTCCTCACACCACCTCCCTCTTCTACCCTTCAGTGATTTCCTTAATACAACTATGTTATCTGCATCTCTTCAGCCTTCATGTCCTCGTGCTCACAAACTTCCTACTATTCTACTCCAATCCCCTACAACACAAAACCCAACCCTTCAATTGATTTCACCTTCCTTCTTCCACTCCAATCCCCTACAACACAAAACCCAACCCTTCAAGCAAGATAAAAAAAAGAGTTATAATTTCAACAACCTACAGTCATCGTTCCTCTCCACCCAATAAACCAAGGAGCAGGTCTTCTTTAAGCAATGTGTCTCTATGTTCAACCCACTACTGCAGATACTCTGAATTCGTCAAAAATCAATCCCTCCTCAACAAATCAAGTTGCCCTTTCCTTAAAACAACAAAGTCACAAGCATCAACTTCCCTCTTTTCGTCACCCTTAGTCTTGCACCTGAAGGATACCCATCCACTGAATCAACAAAACAGTGCGCAATTAGCCCCCCCCCCCCCCCGTTTACATCATTCGTACTGCCCAAGCAGGTACAAAGCAGTTGACCAACGGCCACGACAGAGCCCTTTCTTCAGCCCTTTGATGACAACAGGAGCACCATCTGCAAGTGCAGGAATCCAGAGACAGGATGCGACCGACCAAGTTGGCTTCAAGACGCTTCTCAAAGCTGCGGGGGGGGGGGGGGGGGCTGTAAGAGTATCCAACTAAAGATACACAAAGATTGTGCAATTGTCTCCTCGTCTCCCACACTGCCGCAATGTTATCTTTGTAAATGACAACATGTCATAATTCTCTCACTGCCCTATGCATATGTATGTCCTATAAATACCCACTGTCAAGACTATGAATGCAGGCAGCCAATGGCTCCATTATCTATCAGTATCATAAATCTAAGACCTCCCATACAGAGACGTCAGTGCCTGAGACCGCCACTCTTCCCATGTCCAGTGACATGGTCTCCTTTCTGGCCACTATAAACTTCCAGAGACGGGAACTGGTGCTTCTGCCCTTGTCTCTCAGCCTCTCTTACTTCGTTGCCATCGCCTCCACCCAAATAACTGGTTTACTCAAGCAGTAATCCAAGACATTATGGTCGAGGAGTGCCTCATTTTGTGGCCTCACTGATTTGATCCCAAGGCCGCCCCATCTCTTGGGCGCCATGATTTTCCTCCAGCTAATAGGTGTGAATCCAGTCCCATCTCTACTGTTTCCCCCAAATAAAACATCTTGTGATTTGATCAATCTTGCTACATATGGATACTGATAAGGGGGTTGTTTGCATCACGAATGTTGGCATCGAGTTCAGGACTGATCTAGCCAGTGCCACTCTTCTAGCCAGTGAAAGTGATCGGTGTGTCCAACTGTTAATCCTGCTTTCCATTCCGTTGATCGTGGAAAGATAGAGGTGTTTATCGACGCGTTTGAGTATCAGTGGGACACTGAGGTGTTTGCCCATGTTCTTTGTCTGTTGAATATTCATACTCCTACAAATGCATCTCGCCAAGCGCATATCTGTATTCTCTGAGAAGCACACCGTCGACTGGGTCTTAGATATCGCCTGGTCGGTCCCTTTCAAAAAAAAAAGATATCGCCTGGTCGGTTGTTGTTTGGAACTTTGACAAGCACTCGCAAATTGTCCTGGCCTGTTTAATTGATACCTCCCCAAATAGCATGATATCATCGGCAAAGAATAGACGTGACACAGCCGGACCTTCTCTAGAGATTTTTATCGCCCGCCAGCTACCATCACTTTCTTTGTCTGCAATCAGCTGTGAGATCTATCTAGATACATAACAAATATGTAAGGGGGCAGTGGGCCCCCCCCCTGTCTCACTCCCCTAGTCGGTTTGAATGGCGCAATGGTGTCCCCTTTCCACGAAATGGAGATCGATCCGGAAGTGACAATGTTCATTATCACTGTTGTAAGTTGTGGTGGAATTGTTGTTGTTGTGAGGGTGTCTCGAATAAACTCCCAATTAAGCATATCATACTCTTTCTCCATATTTAGTTTCACTACCATCAGCCCTCTATGCCCCTTCCGGGTTCTCATGGTGTGTAGGATCTCCTGAGTCATAATGATATTGTCTGTTATCTTCCTCCCAGGAATGAAGCTGGCTTGGTATGGCGCTATCCAATCAGGCAGGTGGGGTTTAATTCGTTCCACTATCATCTTTGATAGAAGTTTTAGGCTAAAGTTATTTAGCCTAAGGTTGGTGCAGGTTTGTGGCGAACTGACTTTGGGAATAAGGACAAGAGTAGACGCTGCCATTGCTTCTGGAATCGATATGCCTGCAAAACATTTTGAGCATGTTAGAAAAAGGGACTCCTTGATGGTGTCCCAATTCTTCTGGAGGAACCCGACGTCGATTCTCGGAGCTTTGATTGGGTTCATCTTATTCAAGATAACATGGACCTCCTCCATCGTGATTGTGAATCCTAGAGCTTGGCAGTCCTCATCACTCGGAAAAGGAAATCTTTGGAAAATGAAAGGAATAATGTACTTTTCTTGCATACAGTGCTTGCTGGATTTGTTTTTCCATCTCAGATCGGCAGGACACCGAGATACAGCGCAGGAACCGTTGTCGGTGGCCCTCATTTACCTGCTGATATACGCTAGCTGGTGAATAGTCGTGGACTCGGCAACGACAATACGGCCGCTGGTCCCCACAACGCGGAGAAGGCATCCAATAAAACCAAACAAAAAATGATATATTGTTGGATTGTCGGAAACCAGCAATCAACTTATCCTGAGATCAACGAAATTCAGTATTCTTTGAAATCCTGTGACATCCTACAAAACAAACGTGTATTCAGACTCTCTTGTAGTCGGCCTATATTCTTCAGTAAGTTGTCTTTAATCTTCTCTCCTGCTTCGTTTCCTCCTTCTCCCATCTGGTTGCTTTCTTCATGAATGTTTGCGCTGCAAGCGTGAACTCCTTCCCCCTTTGGCCACGCCAAACGTAACAGCTCAGGAAAAGAATTTCTCTTGTGCCAAATTGATCTTGTTCTAGAATGCCACCTTCTGCTTGCATGGTTGTCAATGTGCCTCATCATCACCGGATGGTGGTCAGACGCCACCTTGGGTAGACATTCAGCTATAGCATCTAGGTATGTGTCTAGCCACTCTTGGTTGACTAACACCCTATCCAGTTTTTGTTGAAGAGTGCCTCTTTTGAATGTCATCTGCGGCCTGTACATTGCAAGGTCCAGGAGTCCAGCCTCCTTTAATGTGTCGTCAAACTCTCTGCAACTGCTGATGCTTATGTTCTCGCTCCCAATTTTTTCAAAAGGATTAAGTATTGTATTAAAATCCCCAAGTACGAGCCACGACTTTGTTGAACTCGACGCCAATGTATGAAGATGGTTCAAAATCCACCGTCATTTAGGTTGCTTAGTGTTGGCATACACGAACGTAACCAAGTGAGAGTTATTCACTAGGCATTGAACGAACTGTCTATGGACAGCCAAGACCTCCACTGTGCCCACTCGTCGCTTCCACATTACCCAGATTCCCCCAGAAAAACCCCGGGCTTCCACTCTGTATGAAGACTTGAATCCCAGTCTTCTGATGATATTGTCTGTCTGAATACCACTAGTACGAGGCTCAAGGATGCCAAACATGTCTATGTTGTACTTCACCGCGTAATCCCTTGCTATGTTTTGGGCGTCAAGGGAGCAAGCACCCTGTATATTCCATGCTGCATAAATCATGGATCAACTTGAGAGGGGTGTTCATGGCCTCCTGTTGATCTGTCAGATTCTAGAACTTGAGTGTTCTGGTTTCTGATCCTCTTCTTGTTCCCCGAGTCGGGTGCGTCGGCGTAGTTTTCGATGACTGCAGGATCCCCTATCCTCCTGTTCCTCAAATGAATGCCTACTCCTGTCTCCCTTGCACTCCCTGGACGGGTATTTGACTTCTTAGCAGTTCTGGCTTGCCGTGACGATGTCCCAGGTGTGGAGGCTCCAAAGCAAAAACTCACGACTTCATTCCCCATAACCATCCGTATCCTCTTCGTCTACAGTGATCGCCAGATAGTCCTGAGTAGTCAGGGGGTTCGGAAAGGGTTGACGCTGGCAAAAAAAAAATGTGAATAAGCTGCTATTATGGACTAGGCACGCAAAAATAATATAGAAAACAAGCAACTACAAGAATACCGAAATTTACGTGGAAAACCCCCACAATATGTGAGGAAAAAACCACGGGGTCAAAATCTGACGAAAAAAATCCACTAATCAACAGATTACAATGTTTGTCTCAAGTTTAGACCCAAAACTTGAGCAATACAGAGCAAAAGGAAGAGATACAGATAATACCGAACCAGTACGTCACCACACCAAACGGCCTTCCAGAAAAATACCTCCTTGCAGAGAATACCGAGACAAAACAAGAATGTAGGTTGTTGATGGAGAACTCGGTGTAGACCGGGAAAGAGAACGAGAGCGGTGTCACCCTCTTTCCTTTCTCTTCTTTCTTCTTCCTTGACTCTTCTTTTCATCGTCACGAACAACAATGAATAGTAGCGGCGACTGCTTATTTCCTTGGGGTTGCGTTCTTGCGGCTACTTACAATTACTAAAGACATGGGTTATAAATAACCCGCACACACCAGCTGTGGCTTGCCCTGATGGGCTCACTAGTACATAATCAGCCTTTAGTGTCGGTTATTTAACGCTTTTAGTGTCGGTTTTAATGTGACACCTATGTGGGCGTCGCTAAAAGGCCAACTGTTAGGCCTCGGTTCTCAAACCGATGCCACAACCCTTCGCGCGTCACCGAAAACACGCCAGCAGGGGGTATAGGCGTCGGTTATTAGCTTTGAAACTAACGCCATAAACCTTCGCGCCACAGAAAGGGCGCCATCTGGGGCATTATCGGCGTCGGTTTATTAGTGAACACCGACGCCATATCACCCGCTGCCACGGTCGTGCTGGCCAGCACGGCCGTGTTGTTTGGCCAGCTGCCACGGCCGTGGTGTCTGGCCTGCTGCCACGATCGTGCTGGCCAGCACGGCCGTGGTGTCTGGCCTCATTAGGGAAATCGACGTCAGTTACTAGTAGGGCAACCGACGCCAGAACCATCACTGTCGGTTTATTAGTGATAACCGACGCAACATCACATGCATTAGGCGTCAGTATAATTATTTATCCGACGCTGTAATCATTTGTCGTCGGTTTTAAACAAATAATCGACGCCTATTTCATTTTTTTTTCTTTTCAGTCTGCAGGCCTGCTGTGGCTGATTGCAGGATGAGAAACCTGCAGTTCACTAGTTCAGTTATGAACTGCAAGTTTTACGACAACCATTGGTATCGGCCAACAACAGGCCACAAACCTGCAAAATTAACAACATTAATTTTCACAGATTTAGCAACTTACAGTTCCATTCAATTTTTACACATGTAGAAACATTCATGTAGCAATTTGCAGTTCCATTCATTTTCACATTCACACATGTAGAAACATTCATATAGCGGCCAGGAGTTTCATTCACACATGTAGAAACATTTACACATGTATAAACATTCAGACACATGTAGAAACATTCAGACATGTAGAAACATTCATACATATTATAATTCAGAAATTCATTTACAAAATATCATTATTTAGTCATTATTCGCTATTAAATCTCAATTATATGTTAAAACCCCCACTACTTGTATGGTTGTTGCCCATTCTTCTCTTACATCATTTAATTCTTCTGTCGTATAGGGAGCATGTATATCTGGTAAGGCATTTCCTGTAGTGTGGTCAATTTTAAACACCTACAAAGAGAATGATGTATATATATAATTAATAATATATAAATAAGATTGATATATTTCATATTATCTAATGAGACTATATATAATACCTCAGGAATGGTATCGATGTCCACTGCGGCATATTTGATGATCATATGTATAAATCGTATCACATAGTATGCACATGTCCATCCGTTGTCTTGTTTAGCACACTATAAATTGAAAGATACAAAATATTAAAAAATACAACTAATTAAGCAATGTTCACATAAATAATATATACATTGCAGCCGGCAACTTACTTCCACATTTTTCCAAATCATTTATTGGTTCTTTTTCCTGGGGACCTTTCTTCCAGCCTTTTTGAACTCATCTAAACCCCTACATGTTAATGTAACACAGTATTGCATAATTAAATAGTAATGTAATAACATATATTAACGGATATGAAAATGAAATATTTCTCACCGGAATAATGCCATTTTCATTTTGTGTCCATATTTTGAATTCAATTTAGTCCCCTTAGGATCTAGATAATAGACAGTGAACGTATCGGGGACAATAACTAGTAACTCCCAATGCATACCACTAGAGGTAAAAAAGTTAAAAATTAATAACTCAAAATCCACAATAAAAATGTAATTTTCTTAAGTCCAAATTATAAGCAAAGTAAACTTACTCCACATTGAATGGAGATATTATCACCGTCTTCTTATTTTGACCAAAATTTGTAAAAGCATCACAGCAGTATTGTTGAACTGACGGAGGGTCTTTAGCTACTAGACTAATCAAAGATAGAATAAAAAATCCTACATGTTCGAATGAAAAATCTGCACATATTTTGTCTAAGTAGTTGCAAAATATGTATTACGTATGCATTAATAAATAAGAAACCAGATCACCAGATCCTACACAAGGTATATGGATGTATAAAGAAGATCTCACCTTATCCATAGCTCTATCACATATGTATTCAGTCAATCATATCGAAACAACTCCAAAATATCTTGTATAAATAGGTTGCTTTCGTATGATTGACCTGCAGCATCCGCATCTATAGAAACAGTTATAGGGCAATTTATATCATGTTCGCCTAACCATATTGCCATACCCCTACAATTAGGACCTAACGGGACAGGTAGGTCCTGTGGAACCCAACTTGGTAATGTAGGAGGTGGAGGTGGAGGCCTAGATGCTATGGGTGTCTTCTTTTTAACCTGTATATATATATATATATATATATATATAATTTCAGATCAATTGACATCATATACACACACTAATACTTTAACGTAATGTAAATTTACTATATAGTTTCAGTATAGAGGACATTCGCTTTTAGCCACAATATCACTCCGCCTTCTGCCTCACCAAGCGTTTCACAATTTGGGTGGGCATATGGCAATGGGAGATCCATCCAATTGGGGAATATACGTACCCGGATCACACGAACCCAACCAGTTGGTAATGGAGACCCATGAAACATTTTCCCTGGTAGGGATGGGTAAGTCGACGCCTCTACAATGACAAATTCTTTACTTTTTAAACAGCATGGGTTCAACCCCTACAAATTTTTGTGTAAAGAATGTTATATACATATATACATATCATCTTGAAAAGACTAGTTACTATGTCATAAAAATACTTATAACGGATGTGCTAGGTGGTGGGTCTATAGGATTACTCCCAACCTCTGCAGTAGGAGTAGAGCGGGACGCCATAGGTATTGTTTGCTGAGTTACAGTCAGAGATGTCTGCCACTTGCTCATTGCTTCTTCGAGTTTCCTATCAACTAACTTATCTACCTATACATGGATAAAAGAAATGTTAGCTTCTGATTATTGAATTCTCTTTTACAGTAACATTATAAAGAAAGAATAGGTTACCTCTTCTTGTGAAAGTCCCGCTTTTGGGACATATTTGTGTTGGGATGGCCCAAAGAACGCTTTGATGCCCACACCAGCGCTTGGAGCCCCAACACGTCTAGGATGTTCTGGGTTACCCAGAGCAACTGTCAATTCATCCCTTGTGCCCTCAGGGATGAACTTGCCTTGTTTCCTCAACTCATGTAGCTCCCTCTAATCGCCAAAACAAAAATTTGTAATTAAGTAAACACCACAAATAATCAATATTCGAACGATTGCTCTAAGAGTTGTATTTTACCATTTTTACAGCCGCCTCAGCAGTTGCGGGCTTCCTTATTTCTCCCTTCTTATTTTGCCTCCCAGCTTTCCATACATCATGTCGAGGCAGAGGTATGGTACCTATAGTAGAGGACTCCTTAGTAGCAGCAGACTGAGCAGTAGACTCGGCATGTGTTCTTTGGCGAATGCCTGCATACCTCTTTGGACCCATTGTGTGGTCATGCACATTCAGTGCACGCCTTGCTTTTTGCACCTCACTGAGGGCCTAGTTAGTATGCACATTAATGATTTGGATAGTAACACTAAATGTTAATCTTTAATAGGTGAATACAACATATATTAATTAAATTGGGAGTGACGCCTAATACCTTGAATTCATCAGTTTGTCTTGAAGCAACAAACGCGTCCCATTTTTCTTGGTCCAGGAAGTTCCACTATTCAGTGGTTGTCTTCTTCCTCTTATCACCTTCTTTTATGTATTCTCGGGTGAGATTTGTCTTATAGTACCTTAGGACTCTACCACAACATTGCATCACACATTTACGATGCAGCTTTTCATCCAATTCAAATATACTCTGCAAAATAGAATTGCTATTAACTGGTATCCAAAAAATTAGTAATCTACAAAATAGAATTGAAAATTAATAATAACTCACACATAAATCCTTCCATATTACGTCTTTCTTCCCCTTAGGAACTTTATGCCAAGAATCTATCTTACAACCGCAATGGCTACGAGTAACATACCCAAGATATGAAACAAACGAATTGTGATTCACTCCAATTGTATTTCTTGCATTATCAAAATCTACAACAAGTTTGGGTCCATTGCCCTTTTACGCTATTAACTTCTTTATCATAGTGATGCCCCTTCTCTTGTCAACTTTTTGGTTCTTCTCATCAAGTGCCTCAAGTGCTTCAGAGGGTACATGTGCATCATCAACCTAAAATTTGACAAAATAAACACACTTACATGATATAACTATAAATGGACATGTAGATATAAATATATGATATATTTTTAAAACTTACATTGTGAGGCGGTGCATTGATGTCCTCACCCTCACAGTAATCATCAGCACGGTCATCAGGAGAATGCTCAGCCATCTGAAAGTTCACATTCACATTGTAAAGTAATTCACATTGTAAAGCTCACATTCACATTGTAAAGTAGTTCACATTGTAAAGTTCACATTGTAAAGTTCACATTCAGAAAAATAAAACATATAAAAAATATAAGCGTGCCTCTAATATTGCGAATTTTTATCAATTAACAATCCTTCATTGCAATCTCCGTGCTCATACAAGTCAATATTTGTTGGTGTTGGCAACCCAACTGAGAATGGACTGGAGTCATCATACTTATCATAGTACTCTTCTTCATCTATAGGATCTTCAATGAACTGTCTTTTACCATGAAGAACAATCGACCATTTATCATTTGCATGATTATCGATATAAAATACTTGTTTCGCCTGTGATGCCAATATGAATGGTTCACCCTTCTCGCCAATCTTTTCAAAGTTCACTAAAGTGAAACCCAATTCATCCACTATAACTCCTTTGGTGTTATCAACCCAATTACATTTGAAGAGCGGAATTCTGAAATCTATGTAGTCAAACTCACATATGTCTTCAATGACATCGTAATATGACATTTTAGCTTCACGTGGACTCTTATCCTTTGCACTTGTAAAAAACATAGTCGACGCTTGAAGGGTGACCCCATTGTTTTGGACGACACTCTTATCATCTTGTAATATGTGAATCCATTAATGTCATACTCTTCATAAGACATAACATTCAATTTTGGTTTAAAGGCGAGGCATTTGATAGTTTCAGTAATATCATCTGGTGTTTGAGATAGTTGATGTAAGACTTTATCTTCAAACCACTTAATAAATGTCTTGTTATGCTCTCTAGCAAGCCACATTATATTGGCTCGAGGATATTGTCTCTTGATGAAATTGGTATGTTCCTCGATATAAACACTCACTTCGTCCATGTTGTGTAAAATATACAAGTGACCTTATTCCAACTGCTCACGGCTGATTACTTTCAGTCGTGATACCAAAATTCCTTTGCCAAATTGCTCCTCAATATTCTTGTCATTACCAGGAGTGTCATTACCACTGAGAAAGTCATTGCAAAAATCCATAACCTCTCTCGCCACATAACCCTCAATAATATTCCCTTCAGGCCGATAACGGTTTCGAACATCACTTTTAAAAATGCTCATGTATCGTTCAAAGGGATACATCCAATGTAAGAAAATTGGTCCCAATGTTTTCACTTCCCTAGTCAAGTGGACAACAAGATGTACCATGATTTCAAAGAACGACAGAAGAAAATACATCTCAAGCTGACATAGGGTAACAACCACTTCTCTTTGCAAATTATCAAGAGTATCAGGGTCAATAACTTTGCTACACAGACTGTTGAAAAAGAAACAAAGTATGGTGATTGCAAACCTTACATGCTTTGACAATATAGATCGAATTACCACATGCAATATTTGTTGCATTAGAGTGTGACAATCATGAGATTTAAGACCTATCAACTTCAGATCTTTCATTGATACCAATCTACAGATGTTGGATGAGTAACCCTGTGGCACCTTAACATTTACTAAACATTCACAAAAAGCTTTCTTCTCCTTTCTAGACAATGTGTAACAAGCGGGAGGTAAGTATGTTCTCTGATTTCCCATTTTACGTAATTATGTTAATTCTGACCTTATTCCCATTTCACGTAGGTCCAGTCTAGATTTTAGCCCATCTTTAGTCTTACCTGGTATATTCAACAAAGTACCAATGACACTATCACATAAATTTTTCTCAACGTGCATAACATCGATACAATGCCTGACTGTCAAAGAACTCCAATAAGGAAGATCCCAAAATATTGACTTCTTCTTGAATAAAGATTTATCAGTCCGTGTGGCCATAGTACATTGTGATCTCTTACCAATTTATTGACAAAGTCTTTTACTCTTTCATAAACAACCTCCCATGGTATAGGTTTAGGTGCACTCCGTTCCTCATTCAATACATTGAATGCTTTGCGCTTCCTACGATACTGATGGAATTTTGTAAGAAACCTTCGATGACCGAGATATACAGTCTTACCGCCATGTTTTAGTCTTGTTGAATCAGTGTTCTCTTCACATATAGGACACACTTTAGCTCCTTTGACACTATATCCAGACAAATTCCCATATGCTAGAAAGTCATTAATAGTGCAAAACAACATGCATGCAAACGAAATGTCTCTCTTCGTGAAGCATCATAGGTCATCACACCTTCACCAAGAGTTTCTTTAAGTCATCAATCAAAGGTTCAAGATAAACATCGATATCATTTCCTGGTTGTTTAGGGCTCGATATCAACAATGACACCATTACGTACTTATTTTTCATACACAACCAGGGAGGAAGATTGTATATAACAAGCATGACTGACCAAGTGCTATGTTGGCTGCTCAATGTCCCGTACGGATTCATCCCATCTGTACAAAGCCCAAGTATTAGATTCATAATTTCTTCACCAAATCCAGGGTACAATAGATCAATCTTCTTCCATTGTGGGGAATCAGACGCATGTCGTAGGATCCCATCATTATTTTTCTTAATATCTACATGCCACGTCAAATTCTTCGCATCTATCGGATTGGCAATCAAGCGTTGAAACCGTGATATTATAGGTAGATACCACATCACCTTGGTAGGAGAACTAGTTTTAGACTCCCCCGAAGTCGTCAATTTATACCGTGACACACCACATGTTGGACAATCTTTCAAATCCACATAGTCCTTTTGAAATAATACACAATCATTCAGGCATGCATGTATCTTCTTGGCATCCATTCCCACTGGGCACAACAATTTCTTTATTTGGTATGTTGAGATTGGCAGCTCGTTTCCTTGAGGAAGCATTTCTTTCAACAAGGACAACAATGACGTGAAGCTTTTGTCGCTCCATCTATTGTTAGCTTTCAGCTTATACAATCTCAATACAATGCTAAGCTTCATAAACTTAGTACAACCTGTGTATAATGATATCTCAACATCATGCACAATGTTTCTAAAAATGGGAGGTGGATCGGTGTGCTCTACCCCACAACTATCCAGCATCGCATCAACGATGTCTACTGGAACTGGTTCATTCACATCTACGTCATCGGAGGCAATTTCTTCTTCCACACAAGTACAAGCTATCGACATGATACATTCCCAAAGGGTGAAGATGGGGAGATGAGTCATCCAAGAGATTCACTAGCATGGAAAGATTTTGATTCAAAACATCCAACATTTAGTTCTGATCCTCGCAATATAAGACTTGCTCTTGCATCTGATGGTTTTAGTCCTTTTAATTCTATGATGGGTAGTAGTTGGAGTACTTGGCCTGTTATTTTAATATGCTACAACTTTCCCCCATGGCTAGCCATGAAGCCATCATTATTTATGTTATCTCTTCTTATAGAAGGATCAAAATCTCCTGGAACTAAAATTGACACATATTTGCAACCATTAATTGATGAGCTGAAAACATTGTGGCTAGACGGTGTAATGACATATGATGCAAATAAAGATGAAATGTTCAATATGTGAGTAGCAATTTTATGGACAATTAATGATTTTCCTGCATATGGTATGTTGTCTGGTTGGAGCACCAAAGGATACAAGGCATGTCCGCATTGTGGTGTTGACCATGGTTCAATTTATCTTCCACATAGTCGTAAATGTGTCTACATGAGACATCGTCGTTTTCTAGATGCAAATCATCTGTGGCGTCTAGATAAAAAGAACTTTAATGGAATGGAAGAACATGATCGTGCACCCGATCAACTTAGTGGTTCACATATACTAAAGTTGTGGGAAAATTATAATATTGCTAATCCAATTGGTGATGATGTTGGGGTAGACAAACAAATTAATTCTCAAATCCCTGAAGGATTGAAAAAGAAGAGTGTTTTCTTTGAGCTTCCCTATTGGTCTACTTTATTGATCCGCCATAACTTGGACATAATGCATATTGAGAAGAATGTAAGTGAAAACATTCTTAGTTGGTTGTTGCATAAATATGGTCGTAGTAAAGAGAATATTAACGCATCCATGGACATGCAAAAGTTGAATATCAGAAAACTTTTGTGGCCAAAGAAAAGAAAACACAATGATCAATTTTCATTGCCTCACACATCATATAGCATGACAAGCAAAGAGAAAGAAAACTTTTTGTTGGTTTTAAAAGACTTGAAATTTCCAAATGGATTTTCTTCAAACATATCAAACAAAGTACAAATAGAGGCCAAAAAGATTCTTGGTTTGAAAAGTCATGATCATCACATTTTGATGGAATATCTTTTACCCCTGTGTATAAGGAGAACCATTTCAAAACCTGTTGTAAAAGTTCTAATAGAATTATGTCATTTTTTCAAGTCCTTGTGTGCCAAGAAAATTAACCATGAAAGTATGGAGAAATTAGATAGTTTGATGCTGATTCTTCTTTACAAGCTTGAAAAGATCTTTCCCCCAGCTTTTTTTGACATCATGGTTCATCTAACTATCCACCTACCATATGAGGCCAAAGTTGCAGGTACAGCATAATATAGATGGATGTACCCAATTGAAAGATATCTATATTCTGTAAAACGGTTTGTGTGCAACCGAAGTAGACCTGAAGGATCTATTGCAGAGGGATATCTTTTACAAGAAGCAACTATCTTTTGCCAACACTATCTCAAAGATGTGGAGTAAACTTAGATAAAAACATTCGATACAATGATGGACCCATTGGTGTTGGTCTACATGTGACGCTCTCATATGATGAACTTCATCAAGCACGCCGATTTATTCTTTTCAACACAGCTGAAATTGAGCCGTACATAGCGTAAGTGTCTGTTTATATATCGTTCAATATTCTTTTTTCACAATAATATATATAATTCTTTATATTAGGATGCATCGGAATGAGGTCATGCTTCAAAATCCATATTGGAGTGAACATGAAATACAACGTGAACAACACAACCATTTTGTTAAATGGTTCTCAAATTATGTAAGTATGTTAGTATTTTGAAGAAGTAAAACCTATTATATATAACAATTTTCTATGTATCTTTATCAGGTATGTTCCTTACCAAATGATATGGATGTTCCAAATGTTGTGAGATGTCTTGCTAGGGGGCCTACATTAGGAGTACGATTTTACAAGGTATATTATGTGAATGGTTACAATTTTGAAGTTGAAACAATAGACAATAGTCATGTCACTCAAAATTGTGGTATCTCAACAAAAGGGGATGATGAAAATATATTTTATGGAATCTTAGTTGACATATTAGAGCTCCAATATGAAACCATCTCTCCTATATGTCTTTTCAAGTGTAGATGGTACGATATGGAGGATTCTATAGGTTCTTATGTAGATGAATTTGGCTTCACTTTAGTCAATACTTGTAGAACAAGTTTTGATGATGAGCC
The DNA here is from genome assembly GCA_963693085.1 of Alisma plantago-aquatica. NCBI lineage: Eukaryota > Viridiplantae > Streptophyta > Magnoliopsida > Alismatales > Alismataceae > Alisma > Alisma plantago-aquatica. Next base: position 896,293,024 of record OY856412.1, on the reverse strand, counting down.
TTTCATTTATCCCGACCAAGCTATTCAAGTGTTCTACTCAGTTGACATAGAAGAAAATAATTGGAGTATTGTTTGTCATTGGACACCAAGAGGCACATTTGATTTACCAATAGAGGCTTTGTATAGTGAACAAAATGATGTAGAAGAAATAATTGAAGAAATCAATCATGGAGATGGTGGGTTACAAGATGAGCATGACTACACATGTGTTCGCTCAGATATAGCAATCCCTATACACATTGACAATACTTTGCTAACTATGGCTCCAAGACACAAATAAGAATTCCAAGGTACCACCTTCATTGAGAAAAAGCATCCAAAAATATATTAGTTTTCAAGCTTAATGTTTGATAATGATGTTCTATATATAATTCTTATATTTTTCTATATTCGTGTGTATGTAACAGAGGTTCTCATAAACTATGCCTCCAAAGAAAAAGTTGAAGTACTTAAGTGAGGTTGTAGCATGTGCAAATCAAATTGACACTACTGCCATTAAAGATCATCAAGTCACCCACCACTCTCATGACTTAACACCTTCTAAAAGTGTTTCACTTGGATCAAATGACCAATTATTGCTCTCTATAGCACGTAAGTTGCTTCTAATGATTATATGCTGATTTAATTAGATATGACATTGTATATGACATTCATTTGCATGTAACAGGTGAAGCAAAAAAAAGGCCAAGATGGAAAAAGAAGTGTCCAAAGCAAATGGCAAGTACATTTTATTCATATGTGTTCATCCAAATGATTCATATATATTCATTAAATTAAGTTATTGCAGGGCCTAATGAAGTGTCTTCAACAAGAAACAAGGTGCCTAACCCCTTAGAGATTCAAAGTGAGAGACTGGAGTTTCTAAGAAACATTGGAAATGGTAGGGTCTATTATATTCTATATGAGTTATTAGTAACATATCTTTTATTTGTGAAAGGATAAGACTAATAGAGATTTGAACTCTAGGTCATCAATTCAACCACCCCTTTCATTACCCAACTTCATGTACAAGCGACTTCTCTAAATTGAATGACCAATCATTGTACTCCATAGCATGTGAGTGTTTGATTGGGATGATTTTATCATTTGTTTATTGTGTAAACATTACATAAGGAGTGAAATTTTACAAATAACAGGTGTGGCTAAAGAAAATTTAGTCAATTTAAAGAAAAGTCATCAAGGACACAAACAAAATGGTAACAATATGTTATTCTCTTACACTTTTAATTAAAAAAAATAATATAGAACTTATGTTTTTTAGATCACAAGAGTGTTGCATTAGGATATCAAGTTGGCAAAGGGTCCATTACATCTGTTGAAAATCATCTTGCATGTAGTTTTCTTTTGCAAAATATTTTCCTTGCAAAACACGTCATTTTAAGTGATCTTATCCAATATTGTTCACTTGAATACCTAATTTCAAACATTATTAAGAAAATCATAAAGTCATGTGTTGTTTAGGTCATAAGAGTGTTGCATCAAGGTCTCAAGTTGGCAAAGAAACTGCTGGAGTTGTTGAGCATAATGTTGCAGGTTGTTTGTTTCAACAAATTTTTGTATTGCGAAATATTTTATTTTTGCAATTCTTTTAATACATTTGGTTATTTGCTGAAATGATTTCAATGCTGAGTGTTTTGTAGATCATAAGGTTGTTGCACTAGGGTCTCAAGTTGGCAAAGACTCGACTGGAGTTGTTAAGCATAATGTTGCAGGTAGTTAGTTTTAACAAGATTTTTGTATTGCAAAATATTTTATTTTTGTATTTCTTTTAATATATATTGTTATTCACTAAAATAATTTCAATGATGGGTGTTTTTTAGGTCACAAGAGTGTTCCATTAGGCTCCCAAGTTGGCAAAGACTCCATTGGAGCTGTTGAGCATAATGTTGCAGGTTGTTTGTTTCAACAAAATTTTTATATAGCAAAATGTTTTATTTTTGCAATTCTTTTAATACATTTGGTTATTTGCTGAAATAATTTCAATGTTGAGTGTTTTTTAGATCATAAGGTTGTTTCACTTGGGTCTCAAGTTGGAAAAGACTCGAGTGGAGTTGTTAAGCATAATGTTGCAGGTAGTTAGTTTTAACAGGTTTTTGTATTGCAAAATATTTTATTTTTGCATTTCTTTTAATATATATTGTTAGTCACTAAAATAATTTCAATGATGGGTGTTTTTTAGGTCACAAGAGTGTTCCATTAGGCTCCCAAGTTGGCAAAGGCTCCATTGGAGTTGTTGAGCATAATGTTGCAGGTTGTTTGTTTCAACAAAATTTTTATATAGCAAAATGTTTTATTTTTGCAATTCTTTTAATACATTTGGTTATTTGCTGAAATAATTTCAATGTTGAGTGTTTTTTAGATCATAAGGTTGTTTCACTTGGGTCTCAAGTTGGCAAAGACTCGACTGGAGTTGTTAAGCATAATGTTGCAGGTAGTTAGTTTTAACAAGGTTTTTGTATTGCAAAATATTTTATTTTTGCATTTCTTTTAATATATATTGTTAGTCACTAAAATAATTTCAATGATGGGTGTTGTTTAGGTCACAAGAGTGTTCCATTAGGCTCCCAAGTTGGCAAAGACTTCATTGGAGCTGTTGAGCATAATGTTGCAGGTTGTTTGTTTCAACAAAATTTTTATATAGCATAATGTTTTATTTTTGCAATTCTTTTAATACATTTGGTTATTTGCTGAAATAATTTCAATGTTGAGTGTTTTTTAGATCATAAGGTTGTTTAACTTGGGTCTCAAGTTGGCAAAGACTCGACTGGAGTTGTTAAGCATAATGTTGCAGGTAGTTAGTTTTAATAAGGTTTTTGTATTGCAAAATCTCTTCCTTATGATTTTCTTAAGTTATAAGAAGTTTGTATAAGAGTGTCATGATGGAATAGGCTCTACTAGAGATGTTGGACATTGTGTTATAGGTGGTGTGTTTGACAAGATGTGAGTTTTTTATCAAATAATTCATATATACTTATCAAATTTAAATATTGCAGGAACAAGAAAAATATGTCCTCCCACTTATAAGGTTGCTACGCCCCAAGAGATTCTAAGTAAAGCAATGGATTATTTCAAAATCATTGAAGATGGTTGTTTTTTCATTTTATTAATACATTAATATTAATATATATCATTGCATTATGGAAAACAATAGACATATCTCAAAATTATATGTTTTTAGGTCATAAGAAAGTTTCACTAGGGTATATCCAAGGCTCCACAAGAGATGGTGATCATTATGTTACAGGTACGATATTTAGGCAAGATGCTCAATGTTGCCAAATGATTCATCTATAATTACCCTATTTTATTATTGTAGGCACCAATGAAGTATGTTCCCCTACTTACAAGGTACCTAATCCCCTAGAGATTCAAAGTAAAGCAATGAACTTTTTGGGTACCGTCAAAAATGGTGGGTTTTCTTTCTAGATATGTTGTCCTCTTACTTATGAAATACTTCATATATACTTATCAAATTTAAATATTGTAGGAACAAGAGAAGTATGTCCTCTCACTTATAAGGTTGCTACACCCCAAGAGATTCAAACTAAAGCAATGGATTTTTTGAGAATTATTGAAGATGGTGGGTTTCTTTATGTTATTAATGCATTAATATTATTATATCTCATTGAATTGTGGTAGTAAAATTGACACATATTAAACTATAGATCATCAAGTAGACAACCTTTCTCAGTGCTCAACACCATATAGAGTTGAATCCTCTGGATTTAATGCCCAATCTTTATATGCCATAGCATGTAAGTGGTTGTTTTAAATGTGTATCCTATTTACTTTTGTTGTATACAATTTTTACATGGAAATTATATTCAAAATAACAGGTTCAGCTAAAGAAAAAGATCAAATTATCAAGAAAAATCCTCAACCACCTACAGCTAATGGTAACATATTAATCTCCTACAGTTCCAATTATTAACAATAATAATATAATGTTTTCCTAGGTCATACTAGTGTTGTATTAGGGTATAATGTTGAAAAAAATCTCCGCTAAAGATGTTGAATGTTATGTCATAGGTAGTCTATTTAGACAAGATATTCACGTGTTTTTAAATATTTCATTTATACATTGAATTTGGTAGGAACTAAAGAAGTGCATTCTTCGACTTATAAGGTTCCTAACCACCTAGAGATTCAAAGTAAGGATTTGGAGTATTTGAGAAACACTGAAGACGGTAGGTCTTTGAGAAATGGAGCTTTTGAAGTTGGCCAAGGCAGCACTAGACTTGTTGAGGACCATGTTACAGGTATTGTCTTAGATGATTATATTTTTGTTGTTGGAATATATCACTTGTTGAAAAAATGAAGTACTAAATCTCTTATTCTCTCTAAGTAGAATGTCTATGATGCTTATTACATGATAAAGTATTTTGGTGTTATGCTTTAGATAATGAATTCAGCCATCTTCATCAAGTACCAACTACATTTGTTGAGGATCATATAACATTAAGTGGAGAAGGGGGCTTCACTAATCAAATGCCAAGGTCCCCAAAGATTCAAAGTAGAGGGACATATTTTTCTAAAAATACAAATGATGGTGTGTTACTTATAATTTCTATCAATGTTTTTATTTTTGCATATATTATTGTGTCAATATGCATGTGTTTACATGTAGAAAGCATAAGACTTGGTGTTGACACTGAAAGATGTTTGAGCCAACAGCCAGAAGATATAGAAAACGTGTCATGCCATACCCAGAAGCGCAGTCGTCGAGCCACATTTGAAAAATATACTGGTATATTGTTTGAAAAATATCCTCTCTTTTTCTGTGTCTCTATCTTTCTAATGGCAAAGTTGTAATGTGAACTTCTTTGTTTTTAGAAAATAATGATTTTTGTGCGATGAAAGAAAAGAAAGGTCGTGGATGGACAGGCTATAAATCCATCAAGCCTCCATTAGGGAAAACACATCATGAATGTTGGACACTTAAAAATGTGCCTGTGGGTGTTGAAGGTGGTATTCTAGTAAGATTTCTAGGATTAAAGGCTAGAGAAAGTGATAGTTTTCCATTTCACCTCAAGTGGGCAGATTTACAAGACAAAAATTTCCTTGCTGTTTGGGTAGAAGTTAAGGTATTATTTATGTCTTCATTATTGTGATTTATATTTCCTTTTTTAAATATTGCCATTTACATTTCTAATATATCATTATTTCATTCCCATCTAACTCCATTTTCTATCAGAAACTCTTCAAATTTAAGAGTCATGAAACTAAATTCACTCCAAATATGTATTGTGTTATGAGGTGGTGTGAAGCAAGAGTAAAAAATAGTGTCACTACACACCGACACTATTTAAAGAAGTGGTTATCTACTTTGACTCCAGAGCAGCTTCAATTTTCACCTGAATCAAGAGTTAGTCAAGAACAATGGCATCATTTGCTCATATACTGGAGCAAGGAGGAAACAAAGGTAACATAAATGTTTGATTAGATTCAACTGGAATTTAACCAAATGTAATATTTGTATATTACATCTTTGTTTTCATATGCAGTTAGTGGCACAACAAAATGCAACTAATCGTGCCAATATAAGACCTACTTGTACATTAGGCAGCAAGTCAATGCGGAGAAAACAATTTGAGCTGGTATGTATTATAGTTGAAGTTAATATTTTCGCACACTTCATAATGTATATTTTTCCTCCATTAGATGCTAGAGGGCCATGAATCATCTGATTTCCATACATACATCATTGCACATAAAAATAAGAAGGGGGAATTTCCAGATGAAAATACTAAGACAAAGATGGTGAGTTATATCCTTACTCATATGAGATAATTCATGATCTATTTATTTCTTACTAAGTAATACTCACATATACTTGTTGTAGGAGGAAGTTCAAGATGAAGCGCTAAGAAGAAATGTGCAAGATAGTTATAATCCCCTTGAATTTATTCCAGTGATGGATCATGTATATGGGGATCATCATGGTGGCTACCAAAGGGGTTATGGTCATGGTTTGACACGACAACTGCTGAAAGAGGCCGCTATGATGGAGATGGCTCAACAAACCTACCAAGAGATTGAAAAGGAAGTTGCATTTCATGCTCAAGCATTGGCCAATGCAAAACGTAGGATGGCACATATGATGGGACAAGTTGAAATCCTAAACTAATGACATCATACTCTTATCATGCATTATAAGTTGGGCTGAAGGGAACTTGACCGACTCTTTTATGTTGCATAAATTACAGGATGGGTCAAGTTCTTCTCATGCTCGAGGATCGAATAGTAATGAGGATGGGCCAAGTTCTCAGGCAGAACACTCAAAACAATATTTGTATGGGTTCTCACATGCAACACTCTCATATAGACTAGACACGACAAATTAAGATGTGGTCATTTTTTTTCAGTAATACATGCCTTTAAGTTGTGTTCTAGAAGCATGCATGTTATCTAGTTTAATTTTAGTAGAAGACTAAATGATACATGTAAAAGTCTAACTTGTGAAATGTGACATTTTGTAAATGTAAGTCACAACTACTATACATGTATATTTTGAAAAATAGGTGTTATATGGTGTTGAGAAATATATCATGTTGAAACAGCACATTGGTATTATGTTATGCTTTTGCAATTTCAATCATAGGAATCTTGATTATCATATAATGAAACGTATTAGTATTTTAAGTGACGTATTAGTATACTAGTGAGATTAGGTGTTCAAGAATGGAATAGGTGGTACACATTTATTATATATAAGAATGACAACACATGTATTTGTTGGCCTAGAAACTCGTCCAAGATTTACTCATTAGGAGTAAATCTTGGATAGTCCCCGGTTTGGGACTGTTCTTGAACACCTAATCTCACTTAGGATGTAAGTGTATAATGTGTATTGGGTTTTCAAGAAAATTTCAGCAGCATTTCCTCACTGTTCTCCAAGTACATATGTACTTAGAGAACAAACGGGGAAATGCTGCCAAAATTTTCTTGAAAACCCAATACACATTATACACTTACATCCTAAGTGAGATTAGGTGTTCAAGAACAGTCCCAAACTAGGGACTATCTAAGATTTACTCCTAATGGGTAAATCTTAGACGGGTTTCTAGGCTAATGAGTACATATCCACTACATGTATTTGCTTACTTACATTGCATCACTCACAATTAGAGCATTATTAAATAATAAATCAAGAATTCAATAGTTTCAAACATGTAATAATTCACAATTGGAGCGATAAGACTCACTTTGTACAAACATACATGGCATAATTCAGGCACAGTAGCAGGTGTAGTCATTGACCCAATTCAACATTATAAGAATAATTTTAGAAGGGTAATAATATTCCCAATCGCGAGTATATGAATTGTCCAACAATTGGAACAAGAGTAAGGTATTGTAAAAATTGCCTCATTATGGGAAAAATTAGTCATAATAATTCCCAATCATGCTTAAATCAAACAAAATATCACCTGGGTCTGAGCAAAAATTAATATCTCAAAGATTAATATCACCTACGCATGAGATTATGCTAGAGTTAATATTATGTCTTCTGCAGTCATTTAATCTAAAAAACCACTCCCTTTAAAAAATCAGACACACAAATACACATAAATGTAGATGCATGTTCATCATCAAGATAACCATTACACACAAATGTAGCTATCCGGTTATAATTGAGCAATATAGCACAAAATCAGCCAACACGTAGACTGTGCCAACCTGTGATTTCACATGGTCACGGAGTAGGGTACCTGCTTGAGGGCGGAGGAAGAAGAGCAGAGCAGGTACCTTTGGCGGCGTCAGTGGGGAGAGTAGCAGCAGCGAGCGGTGGCGGTGCGGGGAGAGCAGGCCACCGGAGCAGGAGAGAAGGTCGGCGGTGCGGGGAGAGCAAGCCACCAGAGTAGGAGAGAAGGCCGCCGGAGCAGCGATCTAGGGGCAGAGGGCAAGCGGCGGCAGAGGTGGGCAGAGGACCAATAAGGGAGCGGAGCAGCGCACGGCCGGATCAGTGAGCTAGGGGCAGAGGGCAAGCGGCGGCGGAGGTGGGCAGAGGACCAACAAGCGAGCGGAGCAGCGCACGGCCGGAGCAAGCGGCAGCAGAGGTGCGGGCAAAGGAGAAATCGTCAGACCAAACCCTGGAGTAGCGGGAGAATAATTGAAACAGAGAAAGGGGAAGAGTCGGGCTCGCGCAGGTGCTGTTAAGTTAACAATAGGTGTCGGTTCTTAAATAAAACCGACACATAAAACTAAAGGTGTCGGTTCTACAAACACACCAACACATATTCTCAATGATAGTCATCGGTTTTTACTAGACAAAAATCGACGTCTATATACATATGCTGATTAAAAAAATGTTCTCGATTAATGACCATAGTCATCGGTTTCTTTCGAAAAGCGACGCTCAAAGGGTGTGAAAAATTTCCCGGGAACAACGCGGGAAAACCCATGAGCGTCGGTCATTGTAGCAAAACCGACGACCAAAATGTGCCCAATTTTTGTCTCGCGAATAACCTTTCGTCGTCAGTTTAATATTTAATAACCGACGCCATATGTTAAATTTTGGAGGTAATTTTTTTCACTAGAAATTTTGGATTTGGCATTTTTTAATTTTAGGCGTCGGTTTATTATTAGGGAACCGACACTGAATAAAAGTGATACCTGTGTCTGGTCGCCCTTCACAGATAGATGTCGGTTTTTTTATTAAACCGACACTTTAGGTTTTAGGTGTCGGTATATTTATACAACCGACGCCTTTAAAAGCGACGTTATAAGCCAATTCTGGAGTAGTGGCTGCCCAGAGTGGGCTGGAAATAAAGGATCGTTGGCCCAACAATCTCCCCCTCCAGCCCAAAGGAGAGATTGTCATCATGACTCCTCAGATGGAGTCCAATCCGGCGAGCTCCTTACAAGTAGCAAGCTTCTTTGTAGGAACTGCCTTTGTCAGCATGTCAGAAAGATTGTCATTGGTGTGGACTTTCTTCAGCTTCAATTGGTCATCACTGATAGTTTCACACAACCAATGGTATCTCATATCAATATGCTTTGTCCTGGAGTGAAAAGAAGAATTTTTGCTCAAGTCCATGGCACTCTGACTGTCACAGTAGATAACATGCTCATCCTGTGTCAAACCCAGTTCTTGTAAGAAACGTTTGAGCCAAATCATTTCTTTCTCTGCTTCACAAGTTGCGATATATTCTGCCTCAGTAGTTGATAAAGAAACACACTTTTGCAATTTAGACTGCCAACTAATAGATCCCCCTGCAAAAGTGAATAGAAACCCTGAGGTAGACTTCCTATGATCGAGATCACCTGCAAAATATGCATCTGTGAAACCTGTAATAGCTAGTGGTGCCCCTCCAAAGCATAAGCAAGCACTAGAAGTACCTCTCAAATATCTGAGTATCCATTTAACATCATTCCAATGCTCCTTACCAGGGTTAGATAAAAATCTACTAGGCACACCAACTGCATGTGCAATATCAGGCCTAGTGCACACCATAGCATACATAAGACTTCCTACTGTTGAAGAGTAAGGTATGTGAGCCATCTCTTGCTTTTCCTACTCAATAGAAGGAGATTGTTTTCTACTCAGTCTGAAGTGACTGGCTAAGGGAGTCTCAACTGGCTACGCCCCCTTCATGTTGAACCTGTCAATTACGCGCTCAACATATTTCTCCTGTGACAACCAAAGTTTCTTTGCTTTCCTGTCACGCCTGATGTCCATGCCAAGAATCTGTCTGGCTGGTCCCAAGTCTTTCATGTCAAACAACTTAAACAATTCCTTCTTCAGCTTGGCAATCATTTGAGCATCCTTGCCAACAACCAACATATCATCAACATAAAGCAGGAGAATAATAAAACTGTCACCTGAAAATCTCCTGAAGTAAACACAATGATCTGTCTATGTCCTATGGTAACCTTGCTTCAGCATGAAAGCATCAAACTTTTTGTACCACTGCCTTGGTGCTTGTTTCAGCCCATAGAGACTTTTCTTTAATCTGCAAACCATGTGTTCTTTGCCTTTCACTGCAAACCCTTCAGGTTGCTGCATATAAATCTCTTCCTCTATCTCACCATGGAGGAAGGTTGTCTTCACATCAAGCTGCTCAATATCAAGGTCCAAGCTAGCTGCCAAGCCCAAAACTGTGTGAATGGAAGTCATCTTCACCACTGGGGAAAATATCTCATCAAAGTCAACGCCTTGCTTTTGCCCAAAGCCTTTCACTACAAGTCTAGCTTTGTATCTCACAGTGTTATCACTCCCATCTTTCTTTAGCTTGAAGACCCACTTGTTCTTTAAAGCTTTTCTGACTTCAGGAAGCTTGCATAACTCATAAGTATCATTTTTCTTCAATGAGTTCATCTCATCTTGCATTGCATGCAACCACTTATTTTTTTCTTGATGAGACTTTGCTTCCTCATAACTTTCTAGCTCCCCCTCTTCTGTGATTAATGACCATTCTGTATCAGAATATTTAGTAGACGCCTTTTTCTCTCTAGTAGTCCTCCTCAGCTGTGGACCTACTAGATCTACTGGTTGAGGTTGCTCCCCCTACTCAAGAACCTCCTCATCATGGATGCTATCTGTACCAGGATCACCCTATGCCATATCATCATGTGGGATCTCATTATCCTCAACATGGTTTGCATCAACATTTTGCTGGACTGGAGAGGCAACTGACACATCAATCACAATATCATCTTTTACCTGCTTAGGCTCTGTCGTCACTGTATCAGAAAACATATGGTCCTCAAAGAAAATCACATCTCTGGATCTGATTATCTTCTTATTTTCTGGATCCCAAAGCTTGTAACTGAACTGCTCATCACCATAGCCAACAAAAATACAAGGAACAGATTTGTCATCAAGCTTCTGCCTCTGCTCCTTAGGAACGTGTGCAAATGCCTTACACCCAAACACTCCAAGGTGAGAATAAGAAGTTGGCTTCCCTGTCCACACACTCTCTGGAGTGTCAAAATCCAAAGGAACTGATGGTGACCTGTTAATCAAGTAGTAAACAGTGTTTACAGCATGTGCCCAAAACTTCTTAGGTAGATTTACATTCTTCATCATGCATCTGACTCGCTCCATAATGGTTCTATTCATTCTTTCAGCCAAACCATTGTGTTGTGGGGTACCGGGAACAATCTTCTCATGTCGTATGCCAAATCCTTCACAGTAAGACCTGAACTCCTTTGAAGTATACTCACCTCCATTGTCAAAACGAAGACACTTAAGCTTTTTACATGCCTCCCTTTCAACCATGGAATGGAACTTCTTGAAAGTATCAAAGACCTAATCTTTCCTCTGCAAACAGTAGACCCACACTTTCCTAGATGCGTCATCAATAAAAGTAATAAAGAATCTGCTTCCACCCAAGGAGTTGACTTCTATAGGACCACAAACATCAGAATAAATCATGTCTAACACATTAGACTTCTTCTCAGACTGAGCACTGAACTGAATCCTTTTTTGCTTCCTAGGCAAACAACTTTCACAGGGGTCAAGAGTCACATTTTTACCACAGGGGATTGAATCTTTCTTTGCAAGCACCTGTAAGCCTTTCTCACTCATGTGTCCAAGCCGCTTGTGCCATAAATCTAGAGAACTTGAACTATCCACAACATTGGCACTATCAGTGCAAACCTTTATATTCATCCTATACAAAGTGCAACAAACTTTGCCACTAGCCACGACCAACTGTCCTTTGGTAACAACAGTTTTCAAGTCACCAAAATGATATTTAAAGCCCTCAATGTCGATACCATAGCCGGAAATGATGTTATAATCAACTTCAGGAATATGTCTAACATTCTTCAACAAGATTGTATAACCCAACTCGGTCTCAATTCGCACCTCACCAATCCCACGAATCTTTGCATAGCTTTTAGTAGCCATCTTCGTCATTCCAAAGTCCCCAGAGTTGTAGGAGTAGAAGAAATGTCTGTGAGGAGTGATGTGGTATGAAGCATCGGTGTCCAACACCCACTCAGTGTTGTCGTTGATATGTAGACAATGTCCCATGGCAACTCCACATGTGAGTACCTCTTTGGCATCTATAATGATTGCAGCTCTGTTGCTATCATCATCTGTCACCTTCTGCTTTCCTTCTTTAATTTCCTTTTTGCGTTGCTTGCAGAATTTTTGTATATGACATGGCTTGTTGCAGTAAGGACAAACTACCTTACTTTTAGACTTTGACCTGTGCTTTGACTTTCCTCTGTCACCACCCTGGCCATGACTCTGACTCCTCCCCCTGTCCTCAGCAACAAGGGCATGTGAGACTGACATCTCTGTTGAGCTATGTAGTCTCGTCTCTTCATTCAGCAAGGTATTGGACACCAAATCCAAAGTCAATTTCCCATTTGGAGCAGAGTTGCTAACAAAAATCACCAAGGTCTCCCAGCTGTCAGGTAAAGAACCAAGAAGTAGAAGTGCCTACAACTCGTCATCAAGTGACAAACCCATAGTGGCTAGCTGATTCACCATGATCTTAAATCATTCAGGTGCACTTATATATTGTCGTCTTCCTTGAACTTCAGATTGACGAGCTTCTTAATCAGAAACACCTTGTTCCCTGCAGTCTTCCTCTCGTACAATGACTCGAGCTTTTTCCACAAAGAGTGGGCACTAGTCTCGTTGGCGATGTAGTGGAAGACAGACTCGTCAACCCAGCATCGGATGAAGCCCATGCATTTTCTGTTCATCTTTGTCCAGTCCTCCGATTTTGTATCCGCTGGCTTGCTCGCATCTCTCTGAACCGGTTCATAAAGAACATTGCAGTAAAGCACATCCTCCATATTTATCTTCTACATCGGCCAGTTTGATGCCGTCAATTTCACCATATCATTTGCGTCGTCCATCTAGTCCATGTAGCCAACCCACGCTCTGATACCACTTGAAGGGGTTGATGCAGGCTAAAAAAGATGTGGAATAACCTGCACGTATGGACTTGGCACGCAAAAATAATATAGAAAATAAGCAACCACAAGAACACCGAGATTTATGTGGAAAACCCCACAACGTGTGAGGGAAAAACCACGGGGTCAAACCCCGACGGAGAAAATCCACTAATCAACAAATTATAATGTTTGTCTCAAGTTTAGACCCAAAACTTGAGGAATACAGAACAAAAGGAAGAGATATAGATAATACCGAACCAGTACGTCACCACACCAAACGACCTTTCGGAAAAACACCTCCTTGCAGAGAATACCCGGACAGAACAAGAACGTAGGTTGTGATGGAGAACTCAGTGTAGACCGGGGAAGAGAACTAGAGTGGTGTCACCCTCTTTCTTTTCTCTTCTTTCTTCTTCCTTGACTCCTCTTTTCACCGTCACGAACAACAATGAATAGCAACGACTGCTTATTTCCTTAGGGCTGCGTTCTTGCGGCTACTTACAATTGCTAAATACATGGATTATAAATAACCTACACACCAACCGTGCATTACCCTAATGGGCTGCCCAGAGTGGGCTGGAAATAAAGGGTCGTTTGCCCAACATGTTCGATGCATGTCCCGCTTCGTCCTGACTTCCCGTCTTGTGTTGGTTCCTAGTGTATCCGTCAGTGCCGCCTTCTCCTTTCATTTCTCTCTCCTGGTTTCCTCCTTCCTATTCCTCCAATCAATCCATGTGATACAGTCTGCAACTGCTTGGGCATTGTCATTAGTGCATTCTGTGTCTTCGTTCTCTAAAGTTTCAAATCTGTTTGTCGTAGGGATCCGGTCTTTCCTCTGACTCTCCAGGAGTTGTCTTCTTGGCCTCCTTGGTATTTGTTTTGCGTGCAAGGCCTCCGTAAATATTCAGACTGGTGCTGTTTGGGCAGCCTCCTCCTGTTGTTGCTGTTGGGTGTCAGTCGTCTGGACTGTCCTCCCCGCCTGACCCTTGACGCACGTTTCTGATTCGTGGTTTATCATACCACAGGTCATACAAATCTCGAGAATGTTTGCATACTCCACGCGTATCTCTCACCTTGGATGCATATGGCCAGAACCAACGGCTTCCTCGTGTCCAGTTTAACGGCTAGCCTGGCAAACCTACCTCTCCTACTTGAGGTCCGTATTTGTGTCCACTTTGACCGTGACTCCTATGGTATCTCCAATCTCCTCCAATATCCGGTAATGGTACAAGAAGATTGGAAGTTTCAGAATTCTAATCCATGCCATCAGATAGCATGGAGTCATCTCCGCCGGTGAGAAAGTCGGATCCCATGGCTGGACGCTGAGGTATGTCCCCATCATTGGCCATGGGCCTCCTGTGAGAACATTAATATAGTCGTCTTCCCTGTGAAGTTGTACTAGATAGTAGTTGTTGTCTAGTTCGATCAGAGTCATCTCCCCCAGTGGATTCCACATTAGTTTGATTCTATTCCTCAATGTGATGTACCCCACCTCCTTCGAGACTACCTTGACAATGATAGTGTACCTCCAAGGCCTCATGATATCACAAAATTTTGACTCCTCGATGTCGAGCGCGGGGGCGCCATCGATTTCATGTACCCTTAGGTCTTCCTTCTCTAGGGATATCTTGAGATCTTCCAATCCTAGGGTGTTGGTTGCCATTCCCCTGGTCATGTCTTTGTATGACGTATTTGTCCCTTGGCTATTCGGTACTGCAGTTGCCACTGCGTCGCTTCCCGACAGGGGCAGGAACATCTCCTCAGTCGGTGTTGCTGTCGTGTCTAGTTCCATCGTTGCATCATGGAACTGGTCCAGTTCTCCACTGCTCGCTCTATTAATGGATGCATGGTTTAGGTTCAAGCCCAGTCGACGCAGGATCTCCGCCTGGGATGTGCTTCCTTGGTCCGGTGGCCGGTGGTGGTACCCCCTGCCGCCGCCTCTCCCGCCTTCTCTCCCTTCGTAACCGCCCAACATCCTAGGTTTTCGTAGTGTATAATTAATCATAAGCCTAATAGAATTTTTTTAGCAGAGGTTTAGCTATCTATCTGCCCGCTACCCCCTAGACATCTACCTGTTACTCCAGCTAGATGTGTATGTGTATATTTTTTAATGGTTACTAAAACAACTTCAATCTGTTGATTTTTTTGCATAACTGGTGGTTGTTGGTATTTGTGCATTTTAAGACACATGTTTTTTTTATTTTTTTAGCAAAAAAAGTGACGTTATTTGTGTGAAGATAAGGGTTTACAGTTTGTAATCAACACCCTTAAATAGTTGTGCTTGTCAATGTATTTATATACAAAAAGGATATTACATGAGCGTATACAAATATCTCTCAGTTAGAGTTTGTTTACAAAGTAGTTGAGATCCTACTTTTGCACCGCTGTGGCTGGAGACTCGTTCTACGAATGCACACATACTATGTAATTGGCATTTCACAATGTTGAGGCGACAATGATTTCTCTAACTGCTTGACTTGGTCAGACACTCCCCGCAAGCCGGATGCTCCAATGGTAGCAGTCGGAGCTTGGATCGAATGAATTCAAACCGTGGCCGAGGTAATGCTTTAGTCATTACATCTGCAAGTTGTTCTTTGGTGCAGAGATATTTGACCTGCAACTGTCCTTTGGATACAAGATCTCGTACAAAATGAAAATCAATTTCAATATGTTTAGTACGGGCATGAAAAATTGGATTAACAATGAGATATGTAGCGCCAATATTATCACACCACATATAGGTTGTTGAATAATCAGATGTTTCAACTCTCCTAAAAGTGAGTGCAACCAAATAATTTCAACAGTAGTATTGGCAACTGCACGATATTCAAATTCTGTAGAAGAGCGAGACACTGTCTTTTGCATCCTGGCAGACCATGAGATGAGATTGTTGCCAAGATAAAT
Organism: Alisma plantago-aquatica; assembly: GCA_963693085.1. Classification (NCBI taxonomy): domain Eukaryota; kingdom Viridiplantae; phylum Streptophyta; class Magnoliopsida; order Alismatales; family Alismataceae; genus Alisma; species Alisma plantago-aquatica. Next base: position 896,277,259 of record OY856412.1, on the reverse strand, counting down.
AAGATAGTCGCCAGATGATTTTCTGTCATCTGGACAACCTGCCCAATCGACATCAGAGAAGGACTGAAGAAGCAAAGAGGGAGAAGGTGTTATGGAAAGAGAGAGAGAGAGATGGTGTGTTTTAGGTAGCGAAGGATTCGTTTAACAACTTGTCAATGCTCCTCCGTAGGACAATTTAGGAATTGGGATACTTTATTAATAGGAAAGGCAATGTCTGGACGAGTAAGGGTGAGATATTGTAGAGCGCCTACAGTTTTGCGATACTGATGAGGGTCGGAGATGGGCAGCCCATTTTTGATGAGTTTGGTAGAAGGATTGAGGGGTGTAGAAATAGATTTGGCACCATTCATATTGGTTGCAAGGATAAGATCACGAATATATTTGTGTTGGGATAACATGAGACCACGTGGAGTTTGATGAACCTCAATCCCAATGAAGTAGTGCAGGGGGCCTAAGTCTTTAATGGGAAAATGGCTACGGAGAAATTGTAGAAGTGTAAGCATGTGGGGTTGGTTATTTCTGGTAAGAATGATATCATCCACATATACAAGTGCATAGAGGATGATATTATTCGAGCAATAGATGAAGAGGGAGGTATATGTTTTTGATGGGGTAAAGCCAAAAGATTTAAGGGAAGTGCTTAATTTGTGATACCAAGACCGGGGTGATTGTCTGAGACCATAAATGGACTTGCGTAGCCGACATACATGATGAGGATGAGAGGTATCAATGAAACCTAGGGGTTGAAGCATGTATACTTCTTCAGTGAGGTCACCATGGAGGAAGGCATTATCAATGTCAATTTGACGAATAGGTCAATTAAAGGAAACATCCAATGCCAAGACTACATGTATGATGGTGGGTTTAACTACATGACAGAATGTTTCAGTATAGTCGAGTCCCTCTTGTTGATGAAAGCCTTTTGCAACACGACGGGCTTTATGGCGAACAATGGACCCGTCAGGATTAATTTTTTGGCGAAAAACCCATTTACAACCAATTACATTCATATGAGATTGATGAGGGACAAGAGTCCAAGTACCATTTGAAATGAGAGCATTGATTTCAGAAGACATAGCCTCTCTCCATGTAGGATGCTTGTGCGCTTCAGTGAAACATGTGGGCTCAATGGGGAGGTGGGTAAGAAAGGCACTAGAAAGAGGATGAGTAGTGTGATGGTGAGGTTTTGTGGGGCGAAGGCCGGCAAGATTGCGATAATTGACAGGTGGTCGGGAATGAAGTTGTTTATGGTGGCTGGGATTAGTAGTAGGTTGGACAACAGAAGGTGAAGGTGGGGAGCGTACGGGGGATGAAGCTGAAGGTGCCGGTGGGGGGTTAGGTTGATTGGGTATTACGTGTTGTGGAGGAGAGTTATTCAGTATGGAGGATATTATTGAGAGCCAATGGAAGGGCGTGGATGGAGTAGGTGGCAAAGGAGTTTGGTGAAAGCGAAGAGGAAATAAGTACTCGTTGAAGTGTGCATGACGGGCCATGTAAAGTGTAAACGCGAGAGGTGTTTGGGTCCAGGCAGCGATAGCCACGATGATTGGGTGAATAACAAAGAAATATGCATGGTTTTGTACGGAAGTCAAATTTGTGGTGGTTGTAGGGACGAGTTAGGGGATAAGCAGCGCATCCAAACACCTTGAGAGAGGTAATGTGAGGAAGGGTTTTGAAAAGTTTTTGATAAGGAGAGTGGTTTTAGAGGGTTGGGGTAGGATGATGATTAATTAAGTATGTGGTTGTATCGAATGCGAAGTGCAAATATTTTTTAGGGACATGTGAATGTGCAAGTAAAGTGAGGCCAGTGTCCACAACATGGTGGATTTTGCGTTCCACAGTACCATTATGTTCATGTGTGTGAGGGCACGTTAGGCGATGATGGATGTCGTGCTGGGATAGGTAGTGTGTGAGAGCATGAAATTCACCGCCCCCATCAGTTTGCAAAGACATTAACGAAGTTTGAAATTGACGCTCTACAAACTTGTGAAACATTGGAAAAATGCTGGCCACATCAGACTTACGAAATAAAGGATAAAGCCATACAAAATGGGAAAAATCGTCCACTAAAATTAGAAAATATTTATGGCCATTCATAGACGGCAGAGGATAAGGCCCCCAAACATCTGCAAAAATTATCTGAAGAGGAACAATGTTGTGATTATTCAAAATAGGTAAAGAAAGACGGGACGATTTTCCAAGCAAGCAAGGCTCGCACAGTTGTGGCACAGACGGCTTCAAAATGGAAAGTTGATGAGCTCGGCAGATGGCATGAAGGGTACGCGGACAAGGATGGCCCAAGCATAGGTGCCATATATCATATGGGGCACAAACAGTGAGAAGAGCAGCTGGTGGAGCAGGGACGACGTCCGAGAGTTGATAGAGCCCATTCTTAACCAGGCCGCGGAGGAGCAAGTTGTGTGTCTTCGAATCCTTAACCTCAACACGATTAGAATGGAATTCAAAGTAACAGTTATTATCTCCCGTGAAACGGGATACAGATAACAACGGTTTGGTAATTGACAGAACATGAAGAATATTTGAAAGAGACAAGGAACGGTAATTGGTAGGTATATAGGACGAACCAACACTTGAAATGGGAAGAGCAACTCCATCCCCGACGTGAAGTTCGTCACGACCGCGGTATGGATGGGATTGTTGCAGATGTCGCTGGTCATTTGTGACATGATGTGTGGCTCTGGTGTCCGAGAACCATGCCTCGTACGGAAAAGATGAAGCAGCGGGCGACATAGGAGGCGTTGGAAGTAGCGGCGGGTTGGCATGCACTGGAGAGTACAAGTGATGAGAGCAGAAGCAACACATTGATGCTTATATCGACAACGGTAAGGGCTGTGTCCCATGACACCACAGACTGGACATGGATCCCGAGGGGGGCTGCTGCGTCCGTGACCACGTCCGCGAGAAGGCTGAGGAGATGGGATCGTAGTTGCTGTCCGGACAGCAGGTGTAGTAGCAAGATGTGCCGAGGGAAGAAGCGTCATTTATTCGAGGTGTAGCCAGATCTCATGGTTGGTGAGAATGCTGGTAAGCTCTGGGAAAAAAACACCACTTTCTCGAGTTGCGAGGGAGGCAACCACGTCCTTGTAATCAGGACCAAGATTATTATATATGGTTGCGTTGAAGGTGGCAACGTCTAGAGGGTGACCAACAGCAGCAAGCTGGTCAGCGATGTATTTGGTTTGCTGGAGAAATGTGGTGACGAGCTTATCATCTTTCTTTAAGGTTTGAAGCTGATTATTCAATTGAACAATACGAGTATGGGAAGGGGACCCATAGGCTACAAGAAGAGCCTTCCAAACAGCAGAAGAGGTCTGCAAGCCGACGACAACGGGGAGAACATCTTCAGAGAGAGAGGCAAGAAGCCAGCTGAGAATCAACTGATCCTTGCGGATCCAGGCTGAATATTCAGGATTAGGAGCAAGAGGGGTGGGGGGATCAGTGGGAGGGGTGGTTACTGGAGAAGGAAGCAGCGGGGAAGGGCATGGAAGGGTGCCGTCAACAAAGCCAAGGAGGTCGAAAGAATGGAGAACATGTAGAAATTGTGTCTTCCAAAGGAGATAGTTTGTGGAATTGAGTTTGAGGGACAACTGATGGTGAATCTGATTAGGAAGGGTAGGGAACTGCAGTGGATCAGTGGGGTTAGAGGAGATAGTGGAAGAATGCGGTGGGGTGGTGGAAGAGGAACTCATTGCTGCTATAGCACGATGGCTCTTGATACCATGTGAAGATAAGGGTTTACGGTTTGTAATCAGCACCCTTAAACAGCTGTGCTTGTCAATGTATTTATATACAAAAAGGATTACATGAGCGTATACAAATACCTCTCAGTTAGAGTTTGTTTACAAAGTAGTTGAGATCCTGCTTTTGCGCCGCTGTGGCTGGAGACTCGTTCTACGAATGCACACGTACTATGTAATTGGCGTTTCACAATGTTGAGGTGGCAATGATTTCTCTAACTGCTTGACTTGGTCTGACAATTTGAACATCTTCTTTCACTTGGTATACAACTTCTTTTAATGCAATGCTTGTAAATTTAATTATAAGTTGTATTGTCGACATACATCCATATATTTTAATTTGAAGAACCTCTTCCATATAACATCGTATTAAACTTTCCCAACTTGGTAATTTTACAACTATTATTTATGTTAATTGCTTTTGATTTTCTTATTTTAAATGGAAGCAGTGACAATTGATATTTGATTGGTCGATTTTCCGAATTAAAAGATAAAAAGACGATGTACGTTGCCAATTGATAAGTAGCTGCTTCCAAACCAGTTTGTGCGCTTATATGTTAGATGGAGTAAGATCATTGTTAAGACGCTCTTTCTCTTTATCAGCAGTGTATAAATTATTATACACAAAAGTCACTACTAATTCCGATCTTGCCCGTCTACTTACTGCTCTTCTAAATGTGCGTATAGTATTTCTCATTGAAGTTGCAAACCAATTTTCTTGGTCGAGCTGCAAATCAATGTTATAGAACATAAAATTTATTTATAAGTTATTTTCTAGTCAATTATAATTGTATCACACGTGATTATATAACAACGTGCCCTTCTAAACAACATTCCTTTTTTGCTTTCGTTCAAATTCAATGCGATTTAGCCGTTGGTGTGGTTCCAGACCTTCACGCCCACGCAGTATTATGGTCAATCTTAGTGCGGCCGGTCCCATTGAAGGCCCCTAGTAGCCGCCTACAATCGACCACCACCTCGCTCGCGCGGCGCTTCCCGCGTCGACAGACCTTCCGCCTACCCGTTTCCCGCGCGCTGAACCGACTAATAACACTATAGGCGGACAGGCTATGTTCAAGTTGTAAGCTCCGCGGCGGTGCGTAAGCGCCCAACTGAAGGGAAATAAAAACCCTGATCACTCTGAACGACCCTGCCACTGCCAGCATGCCTCCCTCCCGTCGACTGAGCAATGGAAGGTCCCCGCTCGTCGCGAAGCAGAGGCAGATCACCAACTTCTTCACTCCGGGGAAATCGAGCCCCGCTCCCGTCTCCAGCCCCACTCCGACGCCTCCCTCGACTAATAAACAACAGCAGCAGGAGGTGAAGAAGAAGAAGCCCCTCCTAGTTGTCGGGCATACTGTTGCCTCTCCCGCACCGGTGTCGGATAAGAAAAAACCCTACTCGACGGACGTGGTTGGGAAGAGAATCAGAGTCTACTGGCCCCTCGATGAGGCGTGGTACGGAGGCATAGTCAGGTCCTTCGACGAGCGCGCCGGGAAGCACGTGGTTGGTTATGACGACGGCCAAGAGGAGGTGCTGGACCTTGCAGAGGAAAAGGTTGAATGGCCAGCGGGCCCCGAGGCGGAGTGTGATGTCGCGGGGGAGGAGGAGACGCCGGTGAGGAGGCTCAGAAAAGGGGTTTCAGGCATTTCGGTTGCGGAGGCGGAGACGGAGATGAAGGTAGTGGAGGAGACGCCGGTGTTGAGCTCTAAAGGTAGGAGGCTCAGGAAGACGGCTTCGGTTGTTCGGGAGGCTGAGGAAGAGGTGGAAATAGAGGAGGGTTCGAGTCCCATGTGCGACTCCAGTGAGGATGAGGATTGGGGGAAGACCGTCGGGAAGATGGTGCTGGATAGCAGCAGCGAGGATGATGATGAGATGGAGCTGGAGGCGGAAGTGATCGAGGCTAAGGTGAAGGCGAAGAAGTCGCCACCGAACTGTTCGACGAAGGTAACTCCTCCATCGACGGGTATGAAGCGGGCCAAGTTCGATGTTCAGAAAGTGGATTCCGCTAAAAAGCTCAAAATCAGTGGGAATGGTCTTTTGTTCCCAGACACGCCAGCGGCGTCTCCTGCAACTGAAAGTACTTCTCTATTAACCCACCTCTTACAAAGATGTCATCGTTCGTATATTTCTCTTTTAGTCCGCATCATCTCTACATAACAATAAAAGCTACAAGTGCATACCAATGTGCCAACACAACTTCTTTTACTTATACGCAGAGGGAAACTCCTCGACCGTCGGTGCCAGCTCACTGACCGGGGAAGCAGCTGAACGGTTTGCCAAACGCGAAGCTGAAAAATTCCGGTTTCTCCAAGAGTGCGTGGCCTGAACATAATTTAGCTTTTCTAGTTCCTTTGAAATAATCTGCTTTCTACTTTGCATCGTGGTGTTCTGGATAATACATACAGCAGTGGTTGCTGTTCTTTACTATTTACAGTTATGTAAGTTAGTTCTCGCTCGTTTTCCTGTCTGTATAAGCTGCTTCTGTGAATATAATATGTGGAATTTATAATGAAATGATGCCGTGCACATGGATGACAGGTGTACAAATTCGTGATCGACTTGTATTGACTTTCTACCTTGGTGGAACCTCTGGGTACTTATAAATTGTTAGTCTCAACCTGCTCAAATGTTTGTTTCAGTCTATACTAGGATGTGTCTTTTAAAATGTCTTACAAAACTGCCATTAGGCTAAGATCAGGGCATGTAAAACTTCTAAACTAGCCACTTAATTAGAGCCAATAAATGTTTCTCATAAATTTCGTCATCAAGTCTGCCTTTGGGAGGTGTACAAAAAACATATAGTATGTACAACTAACCAACTAGAGCAGTAGCCCATACTCATTCTCACGAGAGCTGAGTGCAGCTTGCGGGGAGAGAAAATTTCGGTCAGAGTGAGCCGAGGACAGAGGAAGATTTAAGAAGTATAGAGAAAGAGATGGGGGAAGGAAAGGGGTCCAGCCTCGTCCATCTCCTGGTGATTGTCCTCAGCCTGGTCGCGTTCGGGTTCGCCATCGCCGCTGAGCGGCGCAGGAGCACGGGTGAGGTAGTTCCAGACCCGACACCCAATTCAACTTTGACTTATTGTTTATATGACTCGGATGTGGCAACCGGCTATGCTGTTGGTGGGTTTCTATTCATGCTATCTGGGGAGTCTTTGCTAATGGTTGTGACAAAGTGCATGTGTTTTGGAAGGCCACTGTCTCCTGGCAGTAACCGAGCTTGGGCTATCATATACTTCGCTTCATCCTGGTTGACTTTTCTAATTGCTGAATCCTGCCTCATTGCTGGTGCTGTGAAGAATGCCTATCATACCAAATACAGGCACGTGGTTTATGCCCAGAACTGGACATGTGATTCTCTGCGCAAAGGAGTGTTCATTGCTGGAGCAGTGTTTGTGGTCTTTATAATGATACTCAATGTTTATTACTACATGCACTACACTAAGGCTACGAGTCAAACTGCTCGTAAGTCCAACCGAGCTGGTGCAAGCGTTGGGATGGCTGGCCATGTTTAATTATAAACTCATCTCTTCGGCAGTGAATACGGAAGCAGATATGTTGTCTTGCTCTGCCGGGGTCATATTTTCTCATTGTGTAGCGTGACAGTTTATTTCTAGTGCAGTGAAGCTTTAAAATCTAAAAAAAAGAGCAGTAGCCCATATGGTGTAAAACCAGAAGCTTTGCAAAGATCCAAAATAGGAAATAGCAGAAACTTTTAACAGAAATATAAAAAATTACATAGGATAACAACTCCTCTATAGCATTTGAACAACGCTGGCCTCATACATAAGCATGTCAAGGTTGCATACGTCCTGCAACTTTACCCTCGGTGCAGAAGACTCAGGCTCCTTTGAGGCGTCATATTGATACGGGTCTTGAAAATTTGGAAGTTGTCAAAGCATGTCACCATTAAGTTAAGTGGCATATCATCAATGAACAAGGTAGCAAAGGAGGAGGTCGGGAAAAGAACACCATCCTGTCTGGAACAACCACAAAGCGGTTGGGAGGTTGATAGGATGGGCTCATGAGTACTATCTTCAGTGTCATACCCTCTACTCACTCTGAAATTCCGGAAAAATATTGAAAAATTGCTCAGATAACCAACTTGAAGGGATGAAAAATCTCTCATATGAGAAGGCGACTTTTTGAACTAGGGCATTGAAACTAGCCACATCATTTTCATCACCTAGCAATTTAAATGTGTAGCGTTTTGAAGTTGCTTACTTTCTTGTGACTTGCGGAGCAAGCTCCCCCCAAGCCATTGTGGCTATAACCCCCATCTCTCTCTGTTCTCTTCTTCTTTTTTGTGCTTCCTCCATCTCATCTCCATCATCATGCAAAATGTGGTTTGTGCGAGAGCATTTTATAGAAGAATTCTTCACTGAGATCACAAACATCTGGATCAAGAACATTGATAGACACATGTAGTTGATTTTCTTTACTAGAGTAAAAAAAAGAGTTTCGGGTGTCAACCTTCTCATTGGTTACTGCATTGACATTATTTTCTAATATCTGACAACAAATGGAGTTTGAATGTCAACAATTTTGTAAGTGATTGTATTCACATTGTTGCCTGATTCGATGGACTTTGTTTTCATGTGTACATCCTCATTCAATATGCTTTGTTCCTTGGATTGAGAACAAAAAATTGTGAGTCATCACATTGAAGATTCATAATTGCAACCCATTTATCTACATCAGTCTTAATAGATTTAGGCGTAGAAGAGTTCTTTAGTGCAGCTAGAGGCAAACTTTGGATGTTGTCAGAAACCATTAGATAGTGGAGTTGAAATTGAAGCCGCCCACCTCTTATACCGGTGTAAACTCCCTTAGACAGTTTGGTGTGTCATTCCTAAGAAGATGAACATTGTGCTAATGACAGAGTGTAACCATCAATTGGTTCAACAAATTGTGGGCCATGACACCTTCATTACTTCATGTTGTGGTTGAGATAGATTCCAAATTTCAAAATTGCATCTTGTAAGGGTTGAACAAGGCTCATAGCACATTTGGCCGTGGATAACATGAAGGAGTGATGAAAGTATCGTTTAAGTGCTAAATTCTTGAAGCCCACGTCACAATAGTTCTTGTTGCAAAGTTATTAGTTTGTCAAACACCGGAATTAGATTTTAAAAGTTGGACGTTTTGATTGTCCTTTTACAAAGAAAGGAAGCTTGTTACTACAGTCTGCATGTCTGGTGGGAACGTAGTCACGACCACACATGTTGTGATTAGGGTAGATTCCAAATATCTAAATTGCATCTTGCTGTGGTTGAACAAGGTCCATGACACATTTGGTGGTAGATAACAAGGAGAAATCATGAAGGTAACGCCTAAGTGATCAATTCTTCAACTCCATCTCACGTCACGAGAGTTATTGCTTCAAGGTCATTAGTGATCAATTCTTCAACTCCATCTCACGTCACGAGAGTTATTGCTTCAAGGTCATTAGTGTGTCTAACATCAGAACTAGTTTTTAAAAGTAGAATGTATAGTAGTTGCCGACAACAAAGAAAGGAAGCTCGTTACCACATTGTGCTATCCAGCGTAACCTCATCACGATGCACATGGTGCAAGAAAGACGAAAGAAAACTTTGTTTCCGCATGCGATATAGGTAGATAACTTGCACAATCATGTTGTGTATTATTCAAATTGGATGATTTGTAGAGGGAAGCATGGCACATGCCATGTTTAGAGATGGGAAAATAAGCACTGTAATTGGCACAGTACATGTCACCATAAAAAACATGAGGTGACATGTCTTTGCAGAATGGTCTCCGCGCAGTAGAGACGAGACAAGGAGGAGCCGTGGATATCGAATGGTATAGAGAAAATAATTAGTATGTTGCCACACAAAGACATGAAGAGGAGATTTATTTGATGCTGACCTTGGGTGTTCCTGCATGCTTGGGATAGAGTTAGGTTGTTGGCGGCTATTGTGAGCTACTTGTGGCCTATGGATGTTTGTGGTTTATGACTGCCATGTAGTGGTTAGTTATTGCTTCGAGTTGTGGCTAGCTACCTTTGCTTTCTAACGGGGTTCATGGGGTGCATCAATGCAAAGGAGCAAGTCGTAAGGACTAGGAGAGAAGTAGGAGACTGACGGTAGTGGGTAAGGTTGTCGCTCACAATGGAGGGGGGATAAGATATGGAGAGGTGTGTGAGTGTTTTTTGGGGTGAGGGTGGGCAGTGGTATTGTGGGAGGTGGGGTCTATGACTTGTGGTATAATGAAGGGAGAGAGTGTCGAATGAGGTGGGCAAGTGGAGGGTGGTTCTTAGTGGAGAGCAAGGAACATGGACATGGGTGGGTGTTGTATGGGGAATAGGAGAGGGAATGGTAGTGTAGCTGCAAGGGAAAAAAAGACTGAGGAGGCAGATTGAGGGGAAGGGGCCTACAAATAGGGATGAGCATTGGGTCGGGTCATAACAAGTTTTGCCAAGCCCGTGTCTATACCCACATTGTTATATATGTTGTGGGTCGGACCTTGGGCCCGGATAATGTTTGGAAATCTTAGCCATACTTGTCTCACATAATGAACTGGGTTTCGGGTTGGTTCAAGTTAGCTTGGATGGAATATATAAATGAAGATATTTTTAAACATACATGGAAATAAACACTTACTAATAGAGTCTAGGAAGTGTCACCTGATTGTTACATATAACCCATATGTACCAATTATAAAACTACTACTCTTCCAACGTGTTAACCATGAAACCATATGGATGAAAATGATATTGTCTAAATTAGACTTGTTTAAATATCACGTTCATATCGACACATGTATGTGATAATTAAACATATTAATTTTTAATATTTCGTTACTTACTCTAGAAGTTGCGGCTAATTGTCTTGTTATTGAGTGATTAAAAAAGGAGTACAAGCTTCTCTTTTATAAGACAAGAGAAAGCCACATGGTTTAGATATAACCCATGTGGGATAAAACAAGACATAAGATTAACAACGAAAAGAGTAAAATAGACAATAAAAACGCAGGAAAGTCTATATACTAATACTCCCCCTCAAGCTGGAGCGTAGATGTCTATCATGCCCAGCTTGGATGTCATAGCAGTGAACCTCGTCTTTGGTAGAATCTTTGTGAAGATGTCAGCCACCTGATCAGACGTATGAATGTAGGGAGTAGAGATTTGGCCCGATAGAACAGCTTCGCGGACGAAATGACAATCCACCTCAATGTGCTTGGTCCACTCATGGAAAGTAGGATTACTAGCAATGAAAGTAGCTGCTTTGTTGTCACAATACATTGGAATAGGAGACGAATCAGAAATACCAAAGTCCTTCAGCAAGCTCCTAATCCAAAAAAGCTCATAGGTAGTGTGCGCCATGGCACGATACTCAACTTCAGCACTAGAGCGAGCAACAACAGACTGCCTCTTGCTTCGCCAAGTGACAAGGTTGCCTCCCACAAAGGTGCAGTAGCCAGAAGTAGAGCGACGGTCAACCTTGCTGCCAGCATAATCAGAGTCAGAATAGCCAAGAAGTTTGCAGTGCCCATGTTTTTTGTAAAGCAAACCTTTTCCAGGAGAACTTTTCAGATATTTCAGAATATGGCAGACATCATCCCAATGGCATTGCCGAGGTTTATCCAAGTAACGACTAACCAGTCCAACCGCAACAGTAATATCAGCCCGTGTAACAGTAAGATAGATGAGTTTACCTACCATTCTTCGATACTGATGATTGTCAGGATAAGCAGGAGAATTCTCATCATCCCAGTCGGTGTTTAGATCCAGAGGTGTGCTAGCAGGTTTAGCACCTAGAAGACCAATTTCAGATAGTAGGTCCAGAACATACTTCCGCTGAGTTAAGCAGAGACCAGAAAAAGACTGGGACACCTCTATCCCAAGAAAATACCGTAGCGAGCCGAGATCTTTGGTGACGAAGTGTTTCTCCAGATAGCACTTTGTTGACTGAATACCAGCAAGATCACTTCCGGAAAGAATAATGTTGTCAACAGAAACAATAAGGACAACAATGCCCGCAGTAGTATTTTTCACAAAAACAGAATGATCTGACTGGAAGCGCTGGAAAGAGAATTTATGAAGAATAGTGCTGAGCTTGTCAAACCAAGCTCGAGGGCTCTGTTTCAAGCCATAAATTGCTTTTTCAACCTGCAAACTTTAGAGGACTCCTCCTGACACACAAAACCGGGGGGCTGTAACATGTATACTTCTTCATAAAGGTCACCATACAGGAAAGCATTCTTGACATCAAGCTGATACAGAGGCCAGTCAGAATTTATAGCAACAGAAATCAGAATTCTCACAGAGTTCAGGCGCACAACTGGAGAGAAAGTCTCGAAGTAGTCGACCCCATAGGTCTGTGTATACCCCTTTGCCACAAGTCTCGCCTTAAGCCGTTCAACAGTACCGTCTGGCTGGTATTTGACTGTGAAGACCTAGCGGCAACCAACTGGAGAGCAAGCAACAGGTGGATCAACAAGGGCCCATGTATTTCGTTCTGTAAGGGCCTTCATTTCTTCTTCCATAGCCTGACGCCATGCAGGATGTCTATGAGCCTGAGCAGCAGTTGTAGGAACAGATATAGCAGAAAGAGCCGCAGTGAAGTTAGCAAAATTAGCACCCAAATTAGCAGTAGAGCAAAAATTCCCAATCGGATGCATAGTGCACGTTCTTGTCCCTTTCCTCAGACTAATAGGAATATCAAGATCAGAAAATACATGCAGAGGTGTTTGATCTGGCACAGAGGATGAGGACGATGGAGAGGCCATAGAGGGAGATGTCGGCTTCGGTCTTCTGTGATAAACTTTCAGAGGTGGCTTTTCACTCGGAGCATCAGAATTATCAGCCAAATCATCCACCACAGGTAAAGGCGTGTCCACTAGTAAATCCGAAGTGAGCGCAGAACCAATCGAAGAGTAGAAAGGCATATGCTCAAAAAATACCACATCCGCAGATACAAACCACTTTTTAGAAACAGGATCATAGCATCGGTACCCCTTTTGAGTGCGAGAGTACCCTAGGAAAACACACTTAGTCGTTCTAGGATCCAATTTAGTAAGGCCTGGCCGAAGGTTCTTAACAAAACATGTGCTCCCAAATATGCGAGGCGTGACCGAAAAAAGAGGCGCATCAGGAAACAGAACCTGAAAAGGAATCTAATTTCCGAGCACATAGGAGGGCATGCGGTTAATAAGATAACATGCAGTGGATATCGCCTCGGGCCAAAAAGACTGGGGAACATGGTAGTGAAAAAGAAGGGTACGAGCAACTTCGAGAAGATGACGATTCTTGCGTTCAACGACACCGTTTTGTTGTGGAGTATAAGCACAGGAAGTTTGGTGGATGGTGCCCTGACGACGACAAAAGGTGCTAACAGAGGCTTGCATGAATTCCAACACATTATCAGTGCGAATTTTTTTTATAGGCTTAGCAAATTGAGTGCGAATCTCAGTAAAAAAGTCAGTAATTTTTTCAAGAATAGTAGATCTATCGTTAAGCAAAACGTCAGCATGTATAAAAGAAGTCTTGTGCAGAACATGGACCCAAACGTCGGCATGTATAATATCAAAAGGTGCTTTAGAACTGATACAAAATTTTTGGGAAAAGGTAGCACGAGTCTACTTGCCAAGCTGACATGTCTCACAATGAAAATCAGAACTAACTACATTAGGTAACAAGGCTTTTAACTTCGCAACAGAAGGATGGCCCAATCTATAATGCCACTGGATGCCTGCTACAGATGAAGTCAAATATGCAGCTGTCTTTGGCTCGTCCAAGTAGTAGAGTCCATCCGGTCCCTCATGGCCCGAACCAATCGTCATCCTCGTGCGCAGATCCTGAAACAAAACACCATCCGGGTTAAACGTAATTGAGCAACGAAGGCTCTTCACAGTTTTACTGACAGATAGTAAATTAAGAGGAAATTTCGGGACATAAAGAGTGGAGCGCAGAGGAAGACTACCACTGGAGCAAATATCACCAATGCCAGTAACAGGTGATTTAGAACCATCAGCTAAAGTAACAAGAGGTATAAAAGAAGTCTTGTGCAGTTTAGAGAATAAATCAGGATTGCCAGATATATGAGAAGTCGCACCAAAGTCAATCACCTAGGAGTTTTTACCAGACGTAGTCAGAAGGGCGGCACTACCAACGTTTGAATCCTCAGTAGAAGACGCCAGACGAGCATGTAGCAGTTTTTCAAATTCCGAGCGGATCCAGTCAGCTGTCGGTGGAGCAGGTTCAGTCTGATCAGAAGTCACTTTATTGGCCCAGTCAAGTTTGCCATATTTGATCCAGCAACGATCTTCAATTATGGTTGGTGCGCTTGCAGTGAGTGCAGTAGCGGGACTCAACAAGATCAGCTCCAGAGCCACGGCCAGGAGCAGAAGAACGTCCTCCGCGGCCACGACCTCTGCCACGACCGCGACCATGAAAGGAATCACCAGAGCGGACAGCGAGGGATGCGCCATCAGAAGAGTCAGGCACGGACTGGGACACAGAAGGTAGGCGCTGGACCCTTTTGAGCACATCGCGGAGAGTGGGTAAAGGGTCGCTGGAGAGAATCTGGTCCACAACACCAATAAAGGAAGTAGGTAGGCCCGCGAGGAACTGAACTAACATAAGTTCGTTCCGCTGTCGATTAAGTTCATCAATGTCAGTAGAAAGTGGATGATACACTTGGAACTCATCCCAGAGGGCACAACAGGAGTTGTAGTAATCCTCGACAGAATCAGTAGTAGAATACTCCAGTTTGGTAAGTTGTTTGAAGATCTCAAAGACCTTCTTAGGATTCTGTTGGTGCGAGTAAACATGGGAGAGTTGCTCCCACATTTCTTTGGCAGTATGAAGACGGAGAAGGGACTGGCTGATCTCTGCTTCAGCGCTGTTGACCATCCATGTCATGACCCCATAGTCCTCCTTGGACCAGAGATCATAGGCTTGTTTCGTCATCTCGTCAGCATCATGAGCAGGAGGAGACGGGCCTTTTGTAGTCAGGTGGGAGTAGCGACCTTGGGATTTAACATACAACTCAAAGGAGGCAGCCCATAGGTGATAGTTGGAACTATCCAACTTCACCGTAGTAACACAGAGAGTGCGAGGGAGATCTGAAGTCGCCATCGGACCAAAGTAGAAAAAGCAGTAGCACAGGCGCAGATAATAGCAGGCGTCAGCAGAGGGCAGCAACAGGAGTCCAATACATGGACTAGCAGTAGTAGTAGGTAGGAGATCCAATCATGGACCTCAGAAGACCCTCACGGGGCAGAAAGGAAGAACATAACCTACGCCAACATGGAGGAAAGATCACTCCACCATGAGGCGCAGGCAGTCAGATGCGAAAAATTGATTTACTCCTTCAACGTGCCAGAACTGGAAAAGACCGGGCTGTACGTAACTTTTTCGGAAAAAGTACGGAGGCCGAAAAAGGAGCCTTTAGCCGGACGAGATGGTGAGCGAAGGGTAAGAGAAGATGGGAAGAGGAGAAGGGAGGATAGGGTGGGTGCTCGGGGCGGCGGAAATGGACAGTAGTGGGGCTATGGAGGCGGCGACAAGGAGGTGGAGGGGCTGGTGGCAGCGGGCAACAGGGGTATGCTGCTGTGCAACGCAGTAGGGAAGAAGGGGAAGGGTGGCGGCTAGGGTTGATGGGAGGGAAGGAAGGATTAGGGTTAGGGAGGATCGGGAGGCTCAGATACCATCTAGAAGTTGCGGCTAATTGTCTTATTATTGAGTGATTAAAAAAGGAGTACATGGTTCTCTTTTATAAGACAAGAGAAAGCCACATGGTTTAGATATAACCCATGTGGGATAAAACAAGACATAAGAATAACAACGAAAAGAGTAAAGTAGACAGTAAAAACGCAGGAAAGTCTATATACTAATACTTACCATTGATTAGAAAATGCACATTTAATTCAAATAAATAGTCCTCAAATATCTAATTGAAAACATTTTTGTAAACCATCATTTGTAAGTTGTTAGCAAGCAAAGTTTCCGCAACGTGCCTTGCTATGTTGCAGTCACTAGTGTTTTAGTATATAGAGTAAATAGAAGGCACAATGGCATTAAGAGGACATAACCAATGCCATGGTTGTCGGAACCGAACCGGTGAGCGAATTGGTGAGGCCTCTAGTTCTCGGTTCATTGGTTTAGCCAGTGGTTGAACTGGTTCAACCGGTGATGTCAGCATGGCATCATAATTAATAAATATAAAAATATATAATATTTATGTAGATAAACACAACCACACATATATACCAACTACCAAGCAACCACAAAAGAATACTACACTAATGTAACTACAAACTATGAACGGGAATAATAAACGTTACTCTACTGTGAAAACAGGGAGAAGGCTCAAACCGTAGATTCATGAACAACACAAATTATGCAATCAAACAAACAAGACAACAATAAATGGGAGTTGCAATCATCTAAAACATTAGTTAATGTTGGGGGAGTATAAATTGTAAAAACATCACTTGAAGGTTGAAGGAGAAGCACTCGCAACACAACATGAAACCGAGAGCAGTTGTCAAATATAGCACGATAAGAAACCAAGGCTCAAGATAACATTTATTAGGCATCATTAGCCGTTAAATTTAGTAGCCTATAGGGGAAAAATAGAAGAAAGGGTATCAATTTGGAGAGGAGTAGGGGACACAGTGTTAAAGAAGAAAAGAGGAAGAGGAAGAATTTTAATATTTTGTTACTTACCATTGATTAGGAAATGCACATTTAATTCAACTAAATAGTCCACAAATATCTAATTGAAAACATTTTCTTAAACCATCATTTGTAAGTTGTTAGCAAGCAAAGTTTCCGCAACGTGCCTTGCTATGTTGCGGTCACTAGCGTTTTAGTATATAGAGTACATAGAAGGTACAATTGCATTAAGAGGGCACAACCAATGTAATGGTAGTCAGAACGAACCGGTGAGGCCTCTGGTTCTCGGTTCATTGGTTCAATCGATGACGTCAGCATGACATCATATATAATTAATAAATATAAAAATATATAACTATTTATGTAGATAATCACAACCACACATAGAAATACCAACTACCAAGCAACCAAAAAAGATTACTACACTAATGTAACTACAACTGTGAACATGAATGATAAACATGTTACTCTACTGTGAAAACAAGGAGAAGGCACAAACTTTAAATTCATGAACAACACAAATTTTGCAATCATCTAAACAAGACAATAGTAAATGGGAGTTGCAATCATCTAGAACATCAGTTAATGTTTGGGGATTATAAATTGTAAAAAAATCACCTAAAGGTTGGAGGAGAAGCATTCACAACACAATAGGAAACCAAGAGCATTTGTCAAATATAGCATGATAAAAAACCAAGGCTCAAGTTAATATTTATTAGGCATCATTAGCCGTTAAATTTTGTAGCCTACATGGGAAAAAATAGTAGAAAGGGTGTCAATTTGGAGAGGAGTAGGGGACACAGTGTTAAAGAAGAATAGAGGAAGAGGAGATGAGGAAGACAATGAAGCGGAAAAGGGAAGCGGTATCAATAGACAATAGAAAGAAGGGGAGGGGTAGGGGGACGATCAGTAGTCTAGAGCTAGAAGAATAAGAGTAGAGGAAGAAGAGGAGGATGATGAAGAGGGAGAGGAGGATGAAGAGAAGCTCACCTAGAGGCAAAGTGCAGTAGGCAAGATCAGAGAGAAGCTGTGCCAATAGCGGCAAAGCAAGACCGACAACAACGACATCAACAAAGAAAGAACGACAACAATGACAACAACATCTCCAGCGGCATCAACAACTTCGGCGGCAATCGACAGACTTGCGGTAACTTCCTGGTTGACGGCAAGTTCCTTGAAGCGTTGATCGCAGCTAGAGGTGAACTAGGGCTTCTCAGAAGTCGGGGGACGGTGGGCAGGGGTCGGGGTTTATTTCTCCTTGCTGCTGTGAGTTGCACATGCCCTCATGTGGTTGGCTGGGCGAGAGAATCAGTCAATTGGGTTGAAACCAGACCTGTTCGCCGGTTGAACCGATCGTTCACCGGTTCAACTACGGTTGGACGTCTATTTCGGCTTTGGGAGAGGACTGAGCCGGTAGGGGGTCCGGTTCTCAGTTTAACTGGTTGAACCGACCGGTTTGGTCCGATTTTGATAACCATGCCCCTAAATAATGGGATATAAGAGAAAGAAATAACAAAAACATAATAACTCTCTATTTTCTAACACTCCCCCTCAAGCTAGAGTATACAAAATGTTCTTGCGTTGATATACAATAAGTGGAGGGGTAGTATTTTCAGTACTTGAATTATCAAAAACATAATCACTGGTAATAGGCAGAGGTTCAAACTATCTCCTTTAGCTGAGTAAAAGGGCGTATCCTCAAAAAAGACAACATCACTGCTTGTGAACCACTTTTTAGTAGTAGGGTTATAACACCAATACCCTTTCTGCGTTCGAGAATACCCCAAAAAAATACATTTGGCGGTTCTTGGAGATAATTTATCATAGGTTGGCCCAAGTAACCGTACAAAGTCGGTAGAACCAAATATCTGCGGAGGTACAGAAAACAATGGTGCATCAGGTTGTAGAACTTGCACAGGAATCTTATTGCCAATCAAAGAAGGCATTCGATTTATTAAGAAGCAGGCAGTCAGAATGGCTTCAGGCCAGAATAGGCGAGGCACATTAAAATGCAACATGATAGTTCTAGCAACCTCTAGTAAGTGTCTATTTTTGCGTTTGGCAACTCCATTCTGTTGAGGTGTATATGCGCATGACGTCTGATGAATAATGCCAACCGATTTACAAAATAATTTGACAACAATTTGAACAAACTCCAATGCATTATCAGTTATAAAAACTTTAACATGCATAGAATATTGTGTTTTTATTTCAGCAAAAAAGAATTTAATTGTGGACAACATCTCTGACCGACTTTTCATAAGAAACAACCAAGTGGCACGAGATAAATCATCAATAAATAATATAAAATATTTGTATCCAGACAGATGATGAGTCACACGATGAAGCTTTGGGAGAGGATTATTGAGCAGAGGTTAAGATCTATAACGCAGGTATCAAACAACCAATTTGGTTTCATGCCTGGAAGATCAACAACAGATGCTATTTTTCTGATAAGGAGGCTTATGGAGAAGTATAGACAAAGCAAACGAGATCTTCATATGGTGTTTATCGATCTAGAGAAGGCTTATGATCGAGTACCCAGAGAAGTGTTATGGATGGTTTTGAAGAAAAAGGGTGTGCCTATCCAATACATTGACTTGATTAAAGACATGTATAATAGCTCTACTGCAAGTGTCAAGACTCCTGGAGGAGAGACACCAACTTTTCCTATTACAGTTGGGGTACACCAAGGATCCACACTCAGCCCATATCTATTCGTTCTGGTTATGGATGAGTTAACAAAGAATGTTCAGGATGATATTCCTTGGTGTATGTTATTTGCTGATGATATTGTTTTGATTGACGAAACAAAAGATGGATTGAATGATAAAGTTGAATGTTGGAGAAAGGCATTGGAATCAAATGGATTGATGATTAGCAGGACCAAAACTGAGTATATGCATTGCAATTTCAGCCAATCTCGCAGTGTGAATGATGGAGCCAAGTTGGACGGAGTAGAAATACTAAAATGTGACAAATTTCGTTACTTAGGTTCTATTATTCAAATAGACGGGGATGTCCAAAATGATGTTTGTCACCGGATTACTGCAGGATGGTTGAAATGGAGGAGTGCAACTGGAGTTTTATGCGATCAGAAGATCCCTCTCAGGTTAAAAAGTAAGTTTTATAGAACAGCTATACGACCAGCCATGCTCTATGGGAGTGAATGTTGGGCGGTGAAGAAACAAGGTCTCAACAAGATGAACGTGGCTGAAATGCGTATGCTGAGATGGATGTGTGGGAAGACAAGAAAAGATCGTTTGAGAAATGACTATATCAGGAATAAAGTGGGGGTGGCGAGCATTGAGGACAAGTTGCGTGAGGGCCGACTCAGATGGTACGGACATGTGCAACACAGACCTACTAGTACGCCTATACGAAGCAATGTTATTGAGCCAAACACTATAAATAGAAGAAGAGGAAGGCCTAAATTAACATGGGATTAGCTTATAAAGAGAGATTTTGAATCTCTACATCTCAATCAGAATATGGCCCATGATAGAGCTGAATGGAAACGAAGGATCCATGTAGCCGACCCCAACATAGTTGGGATTGAGGCTTAGATGATGATGATGATGATTTGTATCCAGACAGACTCGGAACATGACATGGACCCCATACATCAACATGAACAAGATCAAAAATATTTTTGCTACTAATTTGAGATCATTTAGGATAAACAACCCTAGTTTGTTTTCCTAACTGACATGACTCGCACTGAAACAAATGTGTGGTGTCCAAGTCTGTAGAGCCACTGTAAAGCCGAAACAGATAAAGATAAAGCTGAAGCCAACGCCACATTGTCCACCTTTTTCAGATAGTCCAGATAATATAATCCATCAGATCGCTACCCACCAATCTTCATCCTCGTGCGAAGGTCTTGAAAAACACATGAACCATGTACAAAAGCAAGACTGCAGTTCAGGCTACCCACAACTTTGCTAACAGATAATAAATTGAGCGGAAATCGAGGCACATATAGGGCATATTTTAACAGAATCTCAGAAACTATGTCTCCAATCCCAAAAATAGGAGACTTGGAGCCATCAGCAAGCATAACAGAAGAATGAGATACCGGTCTAGATAAACTTTTGAAAAGAGACCGATTCCTAGATATATGAGATGAACCACCCGAATCAATAACCCATTTGGTATTACCTGTATTAGATGAGGGTGCACTGAGGAAGGCAGTATCATAACCAGAATAGGTAGCAGCATGTGCTCCAGAAGCAGCTTCAGAGGATGACCCAGTATGCTCAAGCAGTAGACGCTCCACCTCAGCACGGATGAAGTCGGCAGTAGTAGAACTGGATGCATCAATAGCAGTAGATTGTGGCACTACCTTAGTGGTAGTATGAGTATCAGAAGCTGCATTAGCCCATACGGGATTTCCATATTTCTCCCAGTATTTTTCTTTAATATGATTAGACCGGCCACAGAAGCTGCAGAACCGTTGACCAGTCTGAGGACGTGCAACATTAGGAGGACCAGAAGATGCTCCACAACCAGAAGAGCTCCTCCCCCTGCCGGCACCAAGAGGAGGATGAGTTTCGTGAGAACGACCACGTCTACGGCCACGACCACGACCAGACATAGCAACAAGTGCAGTGGAATCGCCAGTATCAGTACATGTCTCAGATGAGGATGCAGGAAGGCGCTGTAGAAGCTGAAAAGCACTCTGTAGAGTAGGCAGTGGATCACTGGCCAGAATCTGATCCACAACCCCAGCATATGAGTTTGGTAAGCCACATAGGAACTGGACTACTTGCAACTCCTGGCGTTGACGTTGCATAGTAGCCAAATCAGTAGACAAGGGATGGTAGGCCTCCAATTCCCCCCAAAGTCCCTTGAAGGTAGAAAAATAGTCAGTAAGATCAGATCCCGAGAAGTGCAGACGACTGAGCTGCTTGTTGATATCAAAGACTTTCTTCAGATTCTGGCTATGTGAGTAGGTACTAGCAAGCTGATCCCACATCTACTTGGCTGTCTGTAGGTATAATAAGGTGATACTAATTTTTGTTTCACTACTATTCAGAAACCAAGTCATAATAGTAGAATCATCTTTAACCCAGTCATCATATGCTTTGACATCCTTGGAGTCGACAGTGGCAACATGCACAGGAGGTGGATCACGCGTCAAATGTGACAGTTTGCCTTGAGATTTGACATAGATCTGCATGGAACAAACCCAGTGCTAGTAGTTTCTCCCATCCAGTTTAACAGTGGTAACCTGGCGACGCAGATCGTCATGTGAAGATGCCATGGCAGGCAGATCACCAATTGCTGACAGAGAGAAGAACACGTAGGCACATGCAGAACACGACCGCCTAGTTCCTCAGCTAGGCGGCAGTAGGCACAATGAAGCGAATGGACGAACCAGTTACATATGGGCTACGGCGAGGCGCAGCAAAGAACCCGGTGGCTCAACGGGCCAACACGGGCATGCAAAGAACGTGGCTGGAAAAAAACGCCGCACACATAGGAATCAACCAGACGAAGGACCGCGGGTGGATCACGCCAGAGGGGCAACGAGAACAACCCCTAGGTGCGGCGGGTCACCAGCCGTGCCAGGAGTAGCGGTGGTGCCGCTACAGCAGCGCGGCGGCAGCTGCGGGCAGACCGGCCGGCGGGTGGCAGCGGGCGGGGCGGCGGGGCGCGGCGGTCGGGGGGGGGGGGAGAAGGGAAGGGAGGGAGGGGAAGAAAGGCGATGTCGGATCTACGCCTGCTCTGGTACCATGAGAACAGAGAAATTGGAGAACGTAGGGTTACACAACATGTGTACCCTGATATTTATATAAGTGGTACAATTACAATGAGGTCCATATAGAAACGTAAAATAACAGAACAGTAATAAAGACATAAATAAAGACATATGAACAATGATCACTAGCCTTTTATTATATAGAGTAAATAAAAGGTACAATTTCGTTAAGAGGACAAAACTAATGGGATTAAGAGAAAGAAATAACAAAAACAATTTTCTAATATAAGTAGTGTACATCCAATCTTTAAGTAGTGTACAATTTTCTAATCATCATCATCGTCATCGTCATCGTCATCGTCATCGTCATCGTCATCGTCATCGTCATCGTCATCGTCATCGTCATCGTCATCGTCATGGATCCTTCGTTTCCATTCAGCTCTATCATGGGCCATAGTCTGGTTGAGATCTAGAGATTCAAAATCTCTCTTTATAAGCTCATCCCATGTTAATTTAGGCCTTCCTCTTCTTCTATTTATAGTGTTTGACTCAATAGCATTGCTTCGTATAGGCGCACTAGTTGGTCTGCGTACCATCTGAGTCGGCCCTCGCGCAACTTGTCCTCAATGCTCGCCACACCATCACCACCACCACCACCACCACGCACTAGTTGGTCTGCGTTGCACATGTCCGTACCATCTGAGTCGGCCCTCGCGCAACTTGTCCTCAATGCTACTTTTTAACTTGAGAGGGATCTTCCGATCACATAATACTCCAGTTGCACTCCTCCATTTCAACCATCCTACAGTGATCCGGTGACAAACATCATTTTGGACATCCCCATTTATTTGAATAATAGAACCCAAGTAACGAAATTGATCACATTTTGGTATATCTACTTCGTCCAACTTGGCTCCATCATTCACATTGCGAGATTGGCTGAAATTGCAATGCATATACTCAGTTTTGCTCCTGCTAAACATCAATCCATTTGATTCCAATGCCTTTCTCCAACGTTCAACTTTATCATTCAATCCATCTTTAGTTTCGTCAATCAAAACAATATCATCTGCAAATAACATACACCAAGGAATATCATCCTGAACATTCTTTGTCAACTCATCCATAACAAGAACTAACAAATATGGGCTGAGTGTGGATCCTTGGTGTACCCCAACTGTGATAGGAAAAGTTGGTGTCACTCCTCCTTGAGTCTTGACACTTGCAGTAGAGCTACCATACATGTCTTTGATCAAGTCAATGTATTGGATTGGCATACCTTTTTTCTTTAGAACCATCCAAAACACTTCTCTGGGTACTCGATCATAAGCCTTTTCCAGATCGATAAACACCATAGGAAGATCTCTTTTGCTTTGTCTATACTTCTCCATAAGCCTCCTTATCAGAAAAATAGCATGTGTTGTTTATCTTCCAGGCATGAAACCAAATTGGTTGTTTGATACCTGCGTTATAGATCTCAACCTCTGCTCAATAATCCTCTCCCAAAGCTTCATCGTGTGACTCATCAGCTTGATACCTCTGTAGTTTGTGCAACTCTGAACGTCACCTTTGTTCTTGTAGATTGGGACTATAGTACTAGTTCTCTACTCATCCAACATCTTTTTGGTCTTCATGATCTTGTTAAAGAACTTTGTTAACCACATAACTCATTCAGTCCCCATACTCTTCCTTACATCAATCGGAATACCTTCTGGTCCGCATGCCTTTTTCATTTTCATCTTTTTCAAAGCATTCTTGACCTCAAATGGCGAAACTCGTCGTGTGTAAATGATATCTCTTGTATTCATGTCACACGAGTCTCTAACATTATATGCAGTATCTTCATTGAAAAGTTTATGGAAGTAACTTCACCACTGATTCTTGATATCGCCGTCCTTTACCAATGCTCTACCATCTTCATTCTTGATGCATTTTACTTGACTCAAGTCTCTTCCTTTCCTTTCTCTTATATGAGCCATTTTATATATATCTTTTTCCCCTTCTCTAGTATCCAACTTCTTATACATATCATCAAAGTATCTAAACCTTGCCTCCCGAACAACCTTTTTAGCATCTTTCTTTGCTTGCTTCTATCTTTGGAACGTTGCATCATCTCGAGATTTTGGCAAGCTCCTATAGATCTCCCTTTTCAGTTTAATAGCCTCCTGTAATTCATCATTCCACCACCAAGTCTCTTTTTGTGGAGGCCCACAACCTTTAGACTCTCCCAAAACCTCTTTGGAGATTTTTGTTATGCGGGAGCTCATGTTATGCCACATAGTGTTAACATCAGACTCCAAGTTCCAAGTTTCCTCCTTGATGAGTTTATCATAAAAAGTCAATTTCTTTTCTCCCTTAAGATTCCACCACTTGATCCTACTATCTTGGTTTCTGTTATGCTTGCCTTTATTGATCTTCTTGTTAATATCCAAAACTACCAACCTATGTTGGGTCGTGAGTTTTTTGCCAGGAATCACTTTACAATCCTTGCATATATTACGATCCACCCGACTTGTAAGGAGGTAATCAATTTGGCTACAGTTGTGCCCACTCTTGAAAGTAATCTTATGAGATTCTCTTTTCTTGAAATGGGTGTTTGCCAAGATCAAATCTTATGCAACTGCAAAATCTAATATCCTCTCTCCTTCTCCGTTCCTGCTGCCATACCCAAAGCCACCATGAACTCTCTCATATCCGACATTGCTACTCCCCACATGGCCATTTAGATCACTCCCAATAAATATCATCTCCTCAATCGGTATTCCTTGCATCAATTCATCCATGTCATCCCAAAAATCCTTCTTAGCGTGCTCACTAAGGCCAACTTGGGGGCATAAACGCTAATAATGTTAAAAATATTTCCCCCAAGAACAACCTCGATAGCTATGATTCTATCACCCATCTTTGTAATTTTGACAACATCATCCTTCAACATCTTATCAACAATAGTACCTACACCATCTCTATGTTTATCAAAACCTGTATACCAGATTTTCTTATCCTGTGTCTCCAATCTCTCTACAACGTTCCCCTGTCTACTTGGTTTCCTGCAAGCAAGCTATATTGACTTTTCTTCTCATCATGGTATCCACTATCTCCAAAAATTTCCCTGTCAAAGAGCCAATATTCTAAGATCCAACTCTAATCTTTTTTTGTTGAACTTACTTCTTTACTTGCCTTCGTCGAAAAATGTTGCCCTTGCACTTTTTTCACTGCATCTGGGCAATGATGCGGCGGGACTAGCTTCTTTACCCACACCCGTCCAAGATGTGGAAACCCTTGCACATTTTTCACTACAACCGGGTGATGATGCAACGGGACTAGCTTCTTTACCCACACCTGTCCAAGATGTGGAAACCCTTGTTTGTCCTTCAAAACAACCGGGCGTTGTTGTGTCGAAACCCCTTGCATATTTATCACTGCACCCGGGTGCCGATGCAACGCGTTGCTAGGTAGGGACGCTCCAACGAAATTTTTATAAGGATCCATGTCATAGAAAGAGTGTCAAAGTTTTTATAGGCTGGCTGTCAACCTCCCACCAACCCTCCTCCTTTACCTGGGCTTGGGACTGGCTACATTTGCACAAAATGTATGAAAACATAGGCGGAGTTTTAGAAAGCGGGAAGCGTGCAGACAACACCTTGTGGCCGCTTGAGCGCCAGGCGGGCGCTTTTTGAAAAAGCGGCCTCGGAAATTTTTAGGTAATTTTGTAGAAAATTATGCATATTAGTATATAATAAACACATTTTCAAAAAAATATATACTTATCTAAACACCCTACACATAAAAATAAAGCACCTAAATAGTTGATACCACAACGAAAACACAATGAATTAGCAATACAGTTCAATTACACAAGTTTAAGACATAAGATATACACCTTTTAGTCTCTTTCTCTTACTCTTACTGTGGTAAATTTATAGAATTACAATTTTATATACTAATATGCAGCAAACAGTAGAATATATGTATTGTACTAAGTTATATTATGCAGTAAACAATAGAATATATAGAATGCATTTATATTCAGTAAACAGTAGAATACACGATGTCTATATAATGTACTAATGTATAATTATTTATAAGGCAGCAAACAGTAGAAGATATATAATGTATTACTTTACATTATGCTATAGTAACTATAGAATATATAGAATGTATTAATATAAACAGTAGAATATAATATGTACTAATGTATTATTATATATAAGGTAGAAAGTTACAGAAATATAATATTCAATAGGTAACTGGATACATAGTGTATATATTAATATATTATAGTATAGAATGCAATATACAGTAATGTTACATATTATACTACTATAGACTTATATTTTTGTATAATGTTACATCAGATGGGTTAAATCTCACGCCCAAAAAATAGGCGGCCATAAGTGGGCGCCCGAAGCAGGGTTTCAGGCGGACACATAGCGGGGCCAGGCGGGTCTTAGGCGGGCGCTTAATGGCCTGCCGCCTCCCAACCCGCTCAAAGTCTTAACCAGGTGGCTGGGCATGCCATCCGCTCAAGCGAGCGCCTCACACGCTTTTTAAAACACTGGTGGGTGCACTTAAATTTAATTTGGTTTACAATTCTCTTAGCCTTATTCATAGGACTGACCAAGCATAATTAGATAATATGTAATTTAGAATAGTGTAGTCAAATGTATCTTACAAAAGACACATATTATATATAAATGTGTAGATACATGTATGTGTTATGAATATGGGTATTTAGATTTTTGGGTCTAGGTTTGCCTTGCCTTGACCTAGCCCATATGAAAATATGGGTCATTTTTTTGACCTGGAGTGTCCATATAAATTACATGTACTGGGCTTGTGTCGGTTTAATGCATGTTGGGACTTGGGTTTGATCGGGGTTGACCCTATTTGATGTCGCCACAAGCCGTCATTAGCCCAATCTCAATCCCTCTGCTTAGGTAGATGATGTTAAAAGAGATTAGAGCTTCTGTCTCCGAGTGGCTCAAAGATCACACCCAACATATTAATTTTTTTTTAATTCATTGAACTAAAAAGATTTTACAAAGGGGCCCATAGGCAACATGATACAAAAGATTACAAGAAGAGAAACGAATTAGCTAGCTACTACGTCCTAATTACATTAATATTCCCTGTGGAGTTTTTGTTGATGCTAAAACTTTTAAGAATTCGTGGCAGATTTCAATATAGCAGAAACAAGATCATAGCAAGTTCTCTTATATACATGTAACCTATAATAAAAAAGTCAATGCAAATGCATCAGTACACTTAAAGTCCTATAAACTTGCAGATATAGAAGAATATAATGCTCGACAAAAGTAATATAAAAATAAGATGCAAAACAAGTCTCAACAATATTCATTTGTCAACAACAAGCATCTTCTTTTTTCGATGTCAAGGAGCCCCTCCTGAGCATGGCCACGTTGGACTCACCCCGATAGAGTAAACCCCAGGACCAGACACGTGGTGGCAAGTCACCCCTATGCCATGCCCACTAGCGTAAACTGCCATTGTAAGGCTAGCCTCTGGTCGGTGTGTATGCATGAGATTTTTCTTCTAAAATTCATCCCAGAGGGGATTTGAACCCAAGACCTCCTTTTTAATGAACCACTCTATTTACCAGTTAAGCTAATATTGACTTGTAACAAGCATCTTTTATTATGAATTCTATTGTAATTGAGGAAATATTGCCACAAGGGCTAATGCCTGGGCCTACATTTCGTAGTAAGGTGCCTAAAGAAAGAGCCATGACACTTCAAGAATACCAAGGTACCCTCCAAATGGTGGCCTTACCCTAAGATAGGGGCAGGTGCACGACATGTGCCCTTATACCCCAAGATATGGGCAGGTGCAACAAGATTGTGTCCTTACCTTAAGATATAGACAGGTGCACACGAGAATGAGATTTTGTATAATGGAAAAATAATCTATGTTTTTAAGTTTTGTCAATTTAGATATTAGAAAAATAAAAGGCAAGTCAATAGGGAATAAAGTAGCTCAAACAATTATCATAGCCAAGCTCAGGGACTCATACATATACAATACAAACAACAATATCATAATCAAGGCCAATGGGAGGATCAAGCGTACCTTGTTGAGTATGAGTAGATCTTAGAGATGTCAAATCAAGTTAATTAAGGTCCTAACATATAAAATAGTACACATGCATCAAAAGTAGGAAGATCGACATTTAGAGGTTACAAGGACCCTAATTAGGGTTTCTAAGTCTCATTATTGAGCCTAGGTGTGGCATCACATCCATGATCAAGATTCTAAGTTTACAAGTATTCAAGACTAGCATCATGCTTGGACATTTTTTCAATATCAAATTCAAGGGATGGTCCCACACTTAGTTTAGATTAGGACGTAACCCTTAAATCATTATTTAAAGTTCAACTTATCATTATCAAGAGTTTCTAGGTCAAGATTCAATTATGTGTTCCACAAGATTATCTAATATTGTTTTATCAAGATTTGAATAGGGAAATCATAAGATTTGAGTATATATCATGATTACTAATCAAAAGATCATTATTTAAATAATCAACCTTAAGGTCATGCTATCATGATAGTATATCTTCATCATCAAGATTAATCCATGCATTGTCATTTAGGTCTAGGGAATCGTCAAGCATAAGGTTTGATCCATATATTAGGCATGTTTCATCTCATCCTTAGTATTATCACAAAAAAGTGGCTAGATCCGAATTAGGGTTTTCAAATATCATAAAAGTCATTTATCAATATAAGATTTAAAATTTTTAGAGGCTTATTGCAAGATTAGGTCATTTGCAATTGCAAAATAACTAAAGATGGTGGTATTAGAGATATAAGTAGCAAGCGAGTTAGATTTAGGTCTTACAATTATTTTTAACGTGTTCATTGGATTTTCTTGATCAATTTTGACTACTTGTTTGTAATATTTGGATAAAGGATGCTTTTTCTAGGGGTTTGAAGATTTAGGGTTTTTTCTTAGAATTTTGGGTTGATATATATATATATATATATATATATATATATATATCAATTTTATAAAAATAGAGAGCCGTGGATAAGGGGTCCACAATGAACTAGGGGAGAATGTGTGGCTTGGTTGCTTTCCCACCCTCAGTCGATTTCGAGAGAGGGGAAATAGGCAAGAGGACCGTGGGCCGTTGGATCTCCTTTGTGGATGACTCTTATCGCGATCCAAAAGTCTTTGTATCTTCTCTATCGCAACCAACTAGATGGAGAGCAGCGACTGCGGTGGTGCTCCTTGCCAGAGCCATGATGGTTCGGAGCAGGGGGCCTCAGGGAGGGCCATAGAGTGACTGAGGGCGAAAATATCTTGGGGACACTCTTCCCCACTTTTCATATGTGGCAAGGGGTAGAAGACAACCCTGACGTAGTTGCTCATTCCAGTGAGGCGGGCGGTCCCAGGAGGTGATCGGGCAAGACAGTCTGGAGGAGCCTTCTCTGCTCAGGATCCTCCAGGATTTCAATGAGTGGGGGGACCGGAGTTGGTATTGGAGCGAGCCGACTTGCATGCTTTTATTACCCCCGACTCCTCACTTGACCACCAATTTCTCTGAAAAGGAAGATTGAGCAAGGCCTACAGTCCAGATCCAGAAAGAAGGAAAGAAAGTTTTCCTCCCCTCCGCCGCCGGTCATATAGTCGTTTTTGGGGGAATCAATATGTAGAAAACTTGATATGGAAAACCTGACTTTGGCACATGAGGTGGCATGTTTGGCTAGGTAACATAATGGAAATGTATTGGACTGCAAATCCTGGAATGACGGTTGGATTTGTTGACTCAAGGTCAATTTAGTTGTTGACTCAAGGTCTAAATTGACTAAACCCTTGTTTTGATGATGACTAAACCATTCCAATTCTCTATGTCTAATGCTTCAACTTGAGTGATTTCAGGTTAGGTATAGACAATGCTTCAACTTGAGTGATTTCAGGTTAGGTATAGACACACTCTAAATGCCCTAACTTGCACATGTCAACTTGGAGAAAAGTCAAGTCAAAGTCAACACAAGTGCACGTTTTTGGAATACGATGTAAATCCATTAGAATCATGTTGTAAATCACTTGTAATGATTGTATGACTTGAAATTAAGCTTAGATAAAATCAGGAGCACTTAAAATGAATGTTTAAGCACTTTAATAACATTTTTCAAAATTCATTACAGACACTTTATCGGTCGTGTTACAATCTCGACCGATCCTCGATGGATTTTGAGAATGTCATGGTTCGATCGAGTTGCCACTTCACAGAACTCGATCGATCCCTGCACTGGACAAAATTGATTTAAGTGACCGGTCGAGTTTCATCCAGGATAAACTCGACCAATTGGTCAAATTAGCTTTGTCGCATAGTGCATTCGGTCGAGTTACCTTTATAAAAACTCGACCGATAACATTGTACAAAATAGTGCAGAAAAGTGTTTCTAGCCATTGTGGAGTTGCAACAATCGCAAATATATCCGTTGCAAGCCACAAAACGGCTAGTTTTCGTTCTTAAGTGTTCCCAACGACTTCTAGGCATGCCCAACAATAAATAGGACCTCTTGGGCTTCATCCCTTGGTTAGCCAAGCACTATGAAGGTCCCTATTCTATAGTTGAGTGATCCTACAACCTCGTCTTTCTCTCTCTAAGCGTAATCACTTACTACATCCATTAGAGTGAGTAGGAGATTTGTAAGAGAGCTCGTCCTACATGTATATCTTGTGAGGCTCTCACTTCCACCACTTCCCTATCTCTCATTTCAACCATGAAGATGAAGGTTCTCTCTCTTGGTTAAGAGAGGTGAAGAAGAACAAGGGAAGGAGTCCCTTGGTGAAGATCAAGGCTGAAGACTTGGAGCAAGAGTGGGTAAGTTAGACTTCCTTGTTCAAGTGGGCAAGTCCTTGGTGGAAGCTCCTCCGAGTGAAGTTGAAGTCAAAGGCTGAAGATCCAAAAAGAGTGGGTAATTCCTAGAAGGCTGAAGACTTGTGCAAGAGTGGGTAAGTCCTTGGAGAAGACGAAGGCTCGTTGCAAAGTGGGTAAGTCCTTAGTAAGGTTGAAGACTCTTTGTATTGGATAGGTAAGTCCTTTGGTGGCCATGTATTGTAAGTCTTATGAATGAATATAAGAGTGCAATGGTTAAGAAATCATTGAGGTTGACCTCTCTAGGCAGTGGACTGACATACTCCTAGTTTGGACTGTGGAACCACTCTACATAGCTTGTCAATTGGTGCTTGTTCAATATCTCTCTCCCTTACTATGTATGTTTTAGTTGCACTCAAATTTCCTATTTATTGTGATATATCTTGAAGGTCTAATGAATTTTGTTTAAGTGCATTCAACTCTATTCACCCCTTCTAGAGCATCCAATCACACATCTAGGATCCAACAAGATTGAGATCAAGTGATTGCTGGGTTAGGGTCTAAGGCGCCCTCCTCACCGACGGTCTGGGACACGAAAGCTTAGTTCAAAGGAAAAAAGTAGTTGGTTCTGAAGGTTGGACTTGGGAATAAGAGGGAAAAAGGGGCATTTTAAGCCATTTTTGTGAAAATTCATAACAAACTATAGGAGTGTCCATTTTAGCTCAAATTTGGACTATAGCTAGGAATAAGAGTCAAGGACCTATATAAAAAGTTTGACATCATATAGAGCAAGTTGGATCATTAAATTAACAAAGTGAGTCAAGAGGTCAATTATGCTTAGGGTTTTATATAATTAGGTGTGTATAATCGATTCAAACCCTATTCTCTCACTTTAGAGAGTGAGATACGATCCTTGAGCGCATGTATGATGAAATGGGATCAAATCGAGCAAAAATGAGTGCTAAGAACGGTACGAAAGTAATTTGATAAATAATTAGTGAAAAATCCACTTCATCACAGTTGATACTCCCTACCCACAGACCCTAGTAGGGGATGATAGGAGCACCCCATGGGTGCATCACTGTTGGACGTGGGGTCAGAACATGGTTAGCAAAAGTGGGAGCATATGTGTGGTGGTGTCGGCAGCAGAGTGGGCAACCAGTAGAACAGAATGTCGACATGGTGCTTTCTCTGAAATAGTAATGCTGTAGTGTCGCCAGGAAGAAGGAAAAAGAGGCGTGGGAAGGGAGGCATGAATAAACCCAAATTAGAATTAGGATTAAGATCTGATACCAACTATTGGGAAATCTAATGATCAAAATTGTAAACTTACTAAGCTGTTCACTTAGTAAAAGTAAATAACTATATTTTATCATTTCAAATATCAACTTTTGCCTTCTGAATAAGCGCACAAGGCCTCTCTGTATGCTCGTATGACTAACCACTTGGAGCGGTTTCCCGTGTGGGACTTAACCACAAGCTTTACAAAAATCCAAAACAGGAAAACAACAATTAACTTCTAACAAATATAGGGAAAGTTGCTAACAGGAAAACTACTGCTAAATTTTATCCAAATGATGTTGCCTTTGCACATAAGTACCGAAAGTTTGCTTATGTTCTACATCAATGGCATTGCACCCACACATATCCTAATTATTGTATCTCATCTGTTTTATGTACATATTATCTTCACATGACTTGGTCATTGTACACCGAAGGCTCATATTTTCTGCACACTAGCAGTGAAGGCAGAGAACCTGGCTGAATGGAATGCATATGTCTGGCTTTTTATAATCTCAAGCTTCTAATCAGAACCAGGAAATATTGCCAAATTGTTATCTCAATGCCTTGCAAGTGGAATATGCAATGATAGAGCTAGGTCAGCAGCAGGAAGCTTCCCTGGCTTGCATTTAAATTTTCAGATGTGCTTGGAACTTTACACTACATACCTGAGGATACTGACGAGCTGCCTCTAGTTCCACATCAATTATTCAAATGTGTTTTATTAGTACGTACGTGCATTATCCCTTATTAGGATTAAATGTAACCATCATTTTATATATTCAGTTGGGACTTGGGCATCAAGGATGCCCAATGAAAAAAAGGCTGATATAACTTTGGATAGAAGACTACATATTAGGCTGGAACCTAGAAATATTGCCAAACTGTTATTCAATGCCTTGCAAGTGGAATATGCAATGATAGAGCTAGGTCAGCAGCAGGAAGCTTCCCTGGCTTGCATTTAAATTTTCAGATGTGCTTGGAACTTTACACTACATACTTGAGGATATTGACTAGCTGCCTCTAGTTCAACATCAAGTATTTAAATGTGTTTTATTAGTATGTACGTGCATTATCCCTTTTAGGATTAAGAGTAACCATCGTTTTATATTTTCAGTTGGGACTTGGGCATCAAGGATGCCCAATGAAAAAAAGGCTGCTATAACTTTGGATAGAAGACTACATATTAGGCTGGAACCTAGACTCATGATTTGATAGTCCCAACTTTTCTGTAGCTTATTTTCTATTTGTTCTATTATTGGTTTAGGGAAGGTGGACAACTTCTACTATACTCGACCTGTATACTTTCTTTTCCTTACCGTCTTTCTAGTGCTTATTTCTGCTATAACCAGGTCTATCCCACTGGCTATTCGTAATATAGGTCATGATCTGCTCCCAATGCATTTGCACATACACCCTGTGCCTAGTAGTGAAGCCGATAAATTTTATTGCGGATTTTGCGGGGTAGGTTGGGGCAGCATGATAACTGCTTTGCTCTGCCAGCTGGTGTTGGGTAGCTGGCATCATGATGTTTTCTACGTATGCATGGTGGCCTGTTCTTTAAAGAGGGGTGGAGCATATGCTTCTTGCCTATGGTTGCTATCTATTTACATGTTTTGTTGGATGGTCATTATATTTAGTGTACACTGAAATGGTGCTAGGTGGATAAAACTTTCCCTTCTCTTTTTCTTTTAACAGAAAATAATACTATTCCTCTCTTTAATTAGTGGAAAATATGCATACTTAGTGAATGGTTCTAGAGACAAACCTTGAAACTAGCTGTGGACTGTTCATGTTTCATTCTGCTACCCAAATTGTAAACTGATATCTTATTACATTCCGATGCAATAGCCGAAAGGATGCTAATCGAAGACGACCTGGAGATGTTAATTATGACCCCAAAACTCTTTACTTGCCACCAGACTTTTTGAGAAGTTTGTCAGATGGTCAGGTAAATACTTGTTTAATTTGTTTAGGAACATATTTCTTCATTCAAGATCTCAATTCATTGAAGAAGTCTTGTTTATTAGAGGCAATGGTGGGAGTTCAAGTCTAAACACATGGATAAGGTTTTATTCTTCAAGGTATGAAATCTCCACTTGTTTGTAAAGACTTCATTAGTACAAACATGAATTCACTTTTCTCTTTATTCAAGATGGGAAAGTTTTATGAATTGTTTGAGATGGATGCACATGTCGGAGCAAAAGAACTTGATCTGCAATACATGAAGGTGAGACCATCGACTTGTTTAATTGGCTCTCTTGCAATGCAACATTGCTTTTAACCCTTGGATAGAACTGTACTGTAATGGTTAGATGTGCCTGCTTGGATAAAATCATTAATGATCATGAGACATGATAAAGTTTATCATTAATGAGTCATTTATACCGAGCATGCTAGTCTTGATCTTTGGTTCCAGCTTATCCTCCCACACCATGCTATAGATGTATGTGAATTTTTTTTTGCACCATCATGGCTAGACATTTTGTGTTATGTTTATTTAAAGGTATCTTAAACTAGAGTTACATAGTCTAGCTATACTTAAACATGAACAGTGAGTATTTGAAGTTTCCCATCATGTGCAATATCTGAAGTCCATTTATTATTGTTGATGCGTAAGAAATTGGAGCGTGAGATCCAATGCAGATCTGTTCCTTTATTTATATCAAGAGAATAGAGGATAAAATTACATAAAGGGTCCACAAACAATATGGACACAACATAAAATAAAGCTCAAGAAATATCACTAAATCCTTTTATCCTAACGATTCCCGTCATGCTAGAGCATACACATCATACATACCCAGCTTGCAAATGATATATCTAAGGGCAATAGGTAGAAGAGGTTTGGTGAAGATATCTGCATCAGTTTGCTCTCCAGTCCTCACATGAGGAGTCTTCACCCTTTTAGCCAATAACAAATCACGCACGAAGTGACAATCTACTTCAATAAGCTTTGTCCTCATGAAAAATAGGATTTCTAGCAATATGAATAGTAGCTTGATTGTCACACATCAATGTGGCACGGGTATTTCCCAACTCAGAGGGAACATAACGAACACACTATAATTCACAACATGCATGTGGCATAGCCCTGTATTCGATCTCAATGCTAGAATGAGCCACTACACTTTGCTTTTTACTCTTCCAAGTGACAAGGTGAGGCCCAAGAAAAATACAGTATCTAGAGGTAGATCGCCTGTCCTTTGCATCACCAACCTAATCTGCATCAATGTAACTAGTAACCTGAAGAGTAGAACTACGTTGATTGCTCATAGAATATGTAAATCCCTCTGCCAGGAGCTCTTTTCAAATATCTCAAAATATGCCTATTGATTACTCTTTGTCATGCATATATTGGCTGACCACCCCAACTGCATAAGAAATATCAGGACGTTTCACCGTCAAATTAATCCTCCAACAACTCTCCTGTATAAAGAAGGGTCATGAAAATCATCATCATTGTTGGGAATCACTTTAGCATGATAGTTCCATGGGCGTAGAGACAAGTTTGTACTCAATCATGCCAGTTTCACTTAGTAGGTCTAGGAGATATTTCCTTAGAGAAAGGTTAATCCCCTTCTTACTATGCCAAGGAAGTATCGTAGCTGTTCAGATCTTTAGTGCAAAACTATGTTTGGAGCCAGATTTTGAGGTTAGAAATACCCTTATTGTCATCTCTAGTAAGGACGATGTCATCAACATGCACAACAAGAACAATGATGCCCCTAGTACTTCGCAAGTAAAATAAGGAGTGATCAATAGAAGAACGGCTAAAACCAAAGTGGGTGAGAGCATTATGGAACTTTTCAAACTGGCGCATGAGGAGATTGCTTAAGGCCGTAGATAGCCTTTTTAGTCTACACACCTTCTTACACTCCCTTTAAGAAACATACCCAGATGGTTGCTCCATATTAATCTCTTCTAACAAATCACCATGAAGGAAGGCATCTTTCACATCGAGCTGTTACAAGGGCCAATCAATATGAGAACCAACAAAAAAATAACCTCAAGAGTTCAGGAGAGCAACCAGTGAGAAAGTCTAAAAAAAGTCAAAAAGCGATATGTTTGTGTATAGCCTTTACCAACCAGACGTGCTTTCAACCTATTAATGCTACCATCAGCTTTTTGTTTCACTGTAGCCAACAATACATTTTCCAGGTGGTAGATCAACTAACTCCAATATATCATTTTGACGTAAGGCTTCAATTTCAAGGTCAATGGCTTTAGTCCACCCTTCATCCTGCAAAGCTTCAGTACAAGACTTTGGGAGACTGATAGAATCAAGAGAAAGATCAAATCAATAGTAGATGAAGAAAAATGTGCCAGACAACATACATTAGACACATGGTGTCCAATGGTACAAGAATGCACACCTTTACATTACAAACGAAGGTGGTACTGCCATCGGGACTAAAGTCGCTAGAGACGGATGACCATAGC
The DNA here is from genome assembly GCA_963693085.1 of Alisma plantago-aquatica. Classification (NCBI taxonomy): domain Eukaryota; kingdom Viridiplantae; phylum Streptophyta; class Magnoliopsida; order Alismatales; family Alismataceae; genus Alisma; species Alisma plantago-aquatica. The sequence goes on along the minus strand of OY856412.1, from coordinate 896,240,579 downwards.
GACGGTGCCACTGCAAAGGGGAGATACTAAGGAAGTGTAGGTATCTGATAGTTGGACAATTACCATGGAAAAAGTAGAGATCACCTTTCCTAGGCCCCCACCAGCCGTCTTCGAACTCTTGAGATCATGTGAAGGAATAGGACGGACGAACAATCCCACACGTCTGTCTAATGGAGCCACCGAGTGCTCCAGAGGTATGCGGTATATAGGTGTCATAAGTCTGCAACAAAGAATTCATACCTGTCATATGTTGTGAAGCTCCAAAGTCTACCACCCAAGGGGTTGACGGGTGAAATGTCAGGAAAAAACTGGCGTGATTACCTTTAGTAGACACCAACTTGGGAACCCCACTTAAAGAAGAATTGACTGATACACTTTGAGCTGCCCGAACAAGACAATTGTATTCTTCCTTTGACACGGTAACATCAAATTGTGTCTTTGCAGCAGTAACATCATATGACTTAGCATAATATGCAGCACTAGAAGGATGCCCATATTTTCCGATAACACTTATCCACTGTGTGCCTCAGTTGGCTGTAGAAAGTTTGAATGGGCTTCCTCTTGTACACCTTGTGCCACACCCGCCTCCTTGATCAGGAATAATAAGTGAAGCATGAGCTTCAGAGGTAACTTATGATCCTGTAAGAAAGAGAATGGGTTAAAATGAGTCCTGCAGTATCTGCGCATATGCCTCCTCGAGACTGAGATGTTTGTCAGTGACAAGGATCACACTCCTTGCTGCATTGAACATAGGATCAAGTCCAGAGAGAAAACGTGCAGTCGCCAGATCGTCCCTCTCCTTCATCTGATCATCTATTTTTAAAGGCTGGGAGAAACTCAACTCCTGAGATATAGATTGAATGGAGCCTAAATAGCCATCAAGAGATTTGTTGTCCTATTTCTCTGCAAACTATCTATTGAAAACTTTACTGAGACGAAGGGCATTCTTTTCATGTGAAAAATGCTTCCTTGCATCGTCTCATAGTTGTTTAGTGGAAGAATAAAACATGAACCTTATAGCAATAGATGCATCCATACTGTTCCATAACCGGGACTTACTCGGGTGCATTGTTCTTCCTCCATTCAGCATAGGAAGGATCAGTTTGAGCAGGGGATTCTTCTTCAATGTACTTCACTTTTTCCCGCTGCTCCAAAACAGTATAGATTGCATTCATCCACACAAATAAAATTTTGTGTATTTTAGCTTGACGGTGGTGATGTGAGACTGATCATTTTAGACTACTGCCGTGGGGATTACATTGCTTGATTCACTCTTCTTCTCCATAGTGCAAGGGGCTGAATAGACAAGATCAACAAATAACAAGGAAGGTTTTTAAGCACAGTCACACATAAGGAAGGACAGGAATCAACACCGTCACAAAGAGAATTATGATGCAAAACTGATGCATCAACCGTCCCCTAATAACCAAGGTACTCCACCACACATAGGGGAAGTGTGTGGTGAGGAAGACAGGAGGCGAAGAGCCTGCTCCTGGGACGGACGTTGTAGATGAGGGGCTTGCTTAGATCTGTCCACTGCTCTACAGCTTCTGCGTCAACAGGGGAAGACCGTCGATGTGAAGCAGCAGCTGCTTATGCTTAGCTGCCATGGCTGGCCGCCGCTGCACCTGGCCACTGGGATCACCCGCGGTTGGTCCTGGTTGCCGCTGGGCCTGGCTGCTGGAGCGATAGAGCTGCCGGCTCAAAAAGGAACAGGAGCTGCAACCCCTAAAGAAGGAAGTCGCAGCCGCCGCTCGTGAGGGCTTTCACGGGTAAAGCAGCAGATGCTCTGATACCATGATCCGTAAGAAACCGGAGCGTGAGATCCAACACAAATCTGTTCCTTTAATTATATTAAGAGAATAAACGGGAAGATTACATGAAGGGGCCAAAAACAATACGGGCACAACATAGAATAAAAGATAAATAAAGAAATACAACGAAATCCTTTTAATCTAACAATTATCCTTGGGAAACAGGGCCTTGCTCATGTGTGTGGGATCTCCTAGGCTTGTTTGTTTGTATAGAATTTATGAACCAATATGGTAAAAGATCATGTTCACTTTTACTAACCTGTCCCCTATGTTTCAGATAGTGCTCTGGACAGCCTATTACTTATTTCAGAACATTTGTCAAACTACTAGTGCTGTGGTCAAACATATAGTTATATTAGAGTCCTTGAATACACTTTTACACTTATCTCAGTACCTTTTTGTAATTTTAGATTTATCGGTTGTAGACATTTATTTTATTCTAAAATTATAAGCAGCATTAGCGTAATTGATTCTATAAAATTAGGGTGATACACAACAATAATGTCTGAACTCTGAACTATGTCCAACTTTATTCTATTTGCTTTCTAGATGATGTTGCAGTGGAGATAAGAAAGTACTAATGATAGTGGAAGTTGGATTATAGTTGGATGTCATATAAATTGTGTTTTCGATGTTGCAAGTCATGTACTAGTTGGGTCAAATATTGCAGAAAATAATATTCTTGTCACATTGGCAATATTTTTAGGTATAATAACCACACTATATACATTTGCCTTTTGGGCATCTAATTGAACAACCTTATATCACTTATGATATCTGTAGGTTTAAACAGTGTTTGCCCATTTAATACCAACTTGCTTTACAGTGTCTAGAAGCCAAATTTGCTAGATTATGGGTTGCTTGCTGAGATCTGATTGTCAATATTGTATCCAATTAATTACGTTGTTCATGCTGTTGTCCCTTTTTGGATGCTATTGCCTTTTTACTCTGTTTTTCTCCCCGCCAGTTTTTAGTTGTTTGTTGGACATGTAAGTATTTTGTAACTTTTGTTTATCGTAATTTTCTTATTGGAAATTTATCTTTTGGACTGTGCACTCCTTAAATCTGAATATTTTTGGTTGTGGTTATATAACTTCAGTCTCATCTTCGTTTGTGTATCTTTTGAACTTAGGGTGATCAGCCTCATTGTGGCTTTCCTGAAAAGAACTTTTCAAGTAATGTGGAGAAGTTGGCTAGAAAGGTTGTTTGTACCAGTGTTGCTGCTTTATATTGCAAGTTTTACTGTATCATTATGTTCTCTAGGTTAGCAATTTATTGAGCAATGTCCACTTTTTATAACTGTAGGGCTATCGAGTTCTTGTTGTTGAGCAGACTGAAACTCCTCACCAGCTTGAGGTTCGACGCAGGGAAGGCTCTAAAGACAAGGTAGAATATTGCATATGCCAGTCTTTAACAAAACTGAAACTGTTATTCATTATTGTGACTGATCTTATTTTACCTCAAAAAGGTCGTAAAGCGTGAAATATGTGCTGTGGTTACGAAAGGGACAATGGTTGAAGGAGAATTCTTGTCAGCAAAGTCAGATGCTTCTTATCTACTGTCATTGACAGAGATGTGTCAAAATTCTGAGAAACAAGGTTGTGTGATGATTGGAGTCTGTGTTGCTGATGCTTCTACCAGCAAGTTTATGCTTGGACAGGTTTAAAAATGTTGAACGTGTAGTCCTTACGTTTTGCATATGTTGTCTGCAATATTGCATTTTTCGTGGAATTACACTTTGAAACAAGTTTGATGCATCCTACATTTTGTTTGTAGTTTGAAGATGACCTAGATCGCCATCGCTTGTGCTCACTTCTATCTGAGTTAAGGCCTGTTGAAATTATCAAGCCTAAGGAAGTTCTGAGTGCTGAAACAGAGACTATCTTGCTGAAGCATACTAGAAGCCCTTTAATAAATGATCTTATCCCAAAGCTGGAATTTTGGGATGCTGAACAAACTATTGTAGAGATTGAAGAATCCAACATTTGGTCTTCATATAATAGTATGTCTCTCAATAGTGATAATTGTTCTCCTTCAGGAAAAGGAGAACGTGATTTGCAGTTGCCCGATATCTTATCAGACCTTATTAATGCGGGGCCAAATGGAAAATGTGCACTATCTGCTTTTGGAGGTTGCCTTTTTTACCTAAGGCAAGCTCTTCTAGATGAGACGTTGCTCAGATGTGCCAAGTTTGAGCTACTTCCACTCTCTAGTTGCTCAAATATCCTTCACAACCCATACATGATACTTGATGCAGCTGCATTGGAGAACCTTGAGATTTTGGAGAACAACAATGGAAGTCAAACTGGGTAAGCAAATGTCAGAATTCTGTTTTTTTTGGGGGGGGGTGGAGGGCAATTTCTCCAGTAAAGACGATTTATATATGCAGGACATTGCTTGCTCAGCTGAACCACTGTGTAACTCAATCTGGTAAAAGGCTGCTGCGAAGTTGGCTTGTAAGACCACTTTTTGATAGAGCGGCAATTAGAGAGCGACAAGATGCTATTGCAGAAATCAATGTATGTGATAACAATTCTTAGTTTGATATTTTTGCAGTTGGTGTTTTCAGTATTAGGATTGCTAGAAATTATTTAGTATCAAAGAAACAATCCTCATAGTTTTAGCGAAACTGTTATTTGAAATCAATGTTATGATATTCCCAGAAATCTGTCTTAACTAAGTTAGTTCATCACTTTGTTGTTTAAAAAGTGACTGCAGTTTTTACTGGATCTGTTGGTTACTTAATTGGCATTTGGAATTCGTGTATTCGGTAACACTCTTAGAGTGTGTTAAAGAGTCCTATCTAAGGTCTAGTATCATCCAAGTTGGATGATACCACAACGAATAATTGAACACTTCCAATATCATCAATTTGCTTTGTATAAAAACTTCTAGTAACTCTTGGTTAGATATTTCATGCTGGATTTATGGTTATATGAGGATGGTAATTGTACCTTAAAAGACTGGCTATTTATTCAAATTGCTGAATATCTTGAGTAATACATATGTTACATTAGATATTTCCTGTTTTACTTAAGCATGTTATTTGTTTTGTTATTTTACTTTATATATGGACCTCTCTGTAATTGTCTCAGTTATATATATATGAGGGTGCACACGTTGTGCAACCCTGAGCTTTCTGCAATACCTGACTCTGTCACATGGTATCAGAGCAGGCTCTAACCTAGCCTCCCTCCCTCCCTTCTCTCCCCTCCGGCGCCGGCGCCGCCCCCCCCCCCCCCCCCCCCCCCCCCCCCCCCCCCCCCCGCAGCCCGTCGCCAGCCGGCAGCAAGCAGCCGGTCGGCAGCTGCAGGCCGCCGCAGCTCCGACCGGTCACCTCCACCGGGCCGCAGGTCTCTCCGTCGGGTCTGTGGTTCCGTCTTGCCTCCTGGCGTGGTGCACCGCTAGTGCTTGAGCAACCGTAGTTGTTCGCACAGCAGGTGTGCTGCTGGGTGGTCGTATCTACGGGACCATTGACCCACTGGTAGATCTGGCCTAGATCTGTAGTCAGGGGGAGATCGGCGCGTTGTTCGTCTAAGGGGTTACCGTCGGTTCGTGCTTCTTTGTGCCTGCCTGCCCGTGTAGGCCTCGGCCTCCGGGTTCTCTGCTACGCCTTGGCGTAGTGCGTATGTGAGAGGTCCACAGTGACATGTTTTCTGCCTACTTCTGCCTGCCTAACGGCGTAGTCCGTCCTCTACCTGTGCCTGTGCCTGCCTTTCTGTTTTTTTCCTCATGGCGTCTTCCGGGGATGACATGTGGAGAGAGTCGCGCCGTCAAGTCACTACTGTCAAGCTTGACGGGCGCAACTATCAGCTGTGGGTCTGTTCCTTTGTGATCTTTGCCAAATCACAAGGGAAGTACTCTCACTTGATCAGGACGGGTCCGCCTCAGCTTGCAGCGGAGGCGGATGACAAAGATATCAAGGCCTTTGATGACTGGGTTCGTGATGACTCGACTGTCATGACGTGGATTTTCAACTTCTCTGTTGAGAAGATTAGCGTCACTCTTCTTCACTTGCCTACGGCGAAGCAGATGTGGGATCAGCTCGCCAGTACCTACTCGCACAGTGAAAATCCGAAGAAGGTCTTTGATATCACAAAGCAATTAGGGCGTCTGCAGTTTACTGGTTCTGACATTTCAGATTACTTCTCCACCTTCACTGGTCTGTGGGGTGAATTGGAGATGTATCACCCGCTGTCCACTGATTTAGCTACTATGCAGAAACAACGGGCGGAGCTTCAGCTGATTCAGTTTCTCAGTGGTTTACCTGAGTCCTATAATGGAGTGGTCGATCAGATTTTGGCGAGTGATCCCCTCCCTACATTGCAGACTGCCTACAAGCGTCTCCAGCGCCTTCCGTCATCGACACCGTCTCCGCCTCCTGAGACGGGTGACTCTACTGCTTTGGCCGCTTGGGGCGGGCGTGGTCGTGGCCGCTCCAGTGATGGTCGTCCTCCCCTGGGTGCAGGCCGGGGGCGTGGACCTGGTGCTGGACGAGGAGCTCCTCCTGCTGCCCCACCCTCTGCTGTTGCGCGTCCTCAGCAAGGACAACGCTTGTGTACCTTCTGTGGCCGGTCCAACCATATTGAGAAAAAATGCTGGGAAAAGTATGGTAAGCCGACATGGGCCAATGCTGCGGCTGATTCTTCTGCGTCTGAGGGTGCTACTCAGACACCTGCACCAGAGCCTGCGGGGGCTACTGCGGACTACATCCGTGCTTAGGTGGAGCGTCTTCTCCTTGAGCGTGGTGGTTCCTCTTCTGGTGCATCTACGAGTGGAGCACATGCTGCATTTTCTGGTTATGACACTGCCTTCCTGAGCTCCTCCTCACCTTCTCCTTCTGGTAATACCAAATGGGTGATAGACTCTGGTGCCTCTGCACATATTTCTGGAAATAAATCTTTATTTACGCATATATCTGCTCCTCCTCGACAGTCTTCTGTTATGCTTGCTGATGGCTCTAAGTCGTTAGTCATTGGAGTTGGTGATATTATGTCTCATTTTCGCCTAAAATCTGCCTTATACGTGCCCAGATTTTCTCTTAACCTGTTATTTGTCAGCAAGATTTTACGGAGTTTGAATTGTAGCCTGACATTTGTTCCTGGTTCATGCACTTTTCAGGACCTTCGCACGAGGATGAAGATTGGTGGGGGGTATGAAGGTGCTGATGGGCTCTTTTACTTGGACCAGCTACCTAGATCAGAGAAAGCTGCTGTGGTATCTGCATTATCTGCTTCTGTTTCTGCTCTCCAGTGGCACTAGAGGCTGGGCCATCCCTCTTCAGAGAAGCTGCGTAGTTTAGTTCCTGATATTGGCAACTGTCATTTTCAGTGTGATTCGTGTCAACTAGGGAAACAGACTCGTACTGTGTATCCTAGACGTTGTTCTGTGACCAGTAAAAACATTTTTGATTTAGTTCACTCTGATGTATGGGATCCATGCAATGTACCAAGTTTGTCTGGTTACAAGTACTTCATTCTGTTTATTGATGATTTTTCGAGGACTACTTGGCTGTTTCTGTTAAAAAGTAGGTCTGAAGTGCTGTCTACTATTAAATACTTTTTTGCTGAAATAAAGACTCAGTTTGGCTTGCCTATTAAAAACCTTTCGCACTGATAATGCTTTAGAATTTGTTAAGCAAGATGTAGCTGTTTTTTGTAAATCTGTGGGTACTCTTCATCAAACTTCGTGTGCTTATACCCCACAACAAAATGGTGTGGCTGAGCGAAAGAATAGGCACTTATTAGAAGTTACCAGAACAATAATGATGCATTCTCATGTGCCCCGTTCTTATTGGCCTGAAGCTATCTTGACTGCATGTTTTCTGATTAATAGGATGCCATCGTCTGTTATTGGGAATAAAATTCCCTTCCAAGTTTTGCACCTTGACATCTCCATGTTTCCTGTGCCTCCTAGAATTTTTGGGTGTACCTGTTTTGTTCGGTTACTTGGACCTACTTCTGATAAGCTGTCTCCTCGAGCTGCTAAATGCATTTTTTTGGGCTATTCTCGGACTCAAAAGGGTTACAAATGTTATAATCCCAACACTCGAAAGTGGTTTACTAGTAATGATGTTGTCTTTTTTAAGGACACACCGTATTATTTTTCAGCAGGAGATAGTTTGCAGACTGATATTCTGGCTCCTCCTTTACTTGTTATTGCTGGACTGTATGCCTGATCGCATTGACACTGAAACTACTGCAAAGCAAGACCCTCCATTTATTGTTTATCAGCGCAGGAATAAAGCACCTTCCACTAATGTACCCCCCCAAGACAACCAATCTTCTCCTCCAGAAGGTTCTGCTGCACCTGAGGTAAACTCTGATCTTGACATACCTATTGCTCTCCGCAAGGGTACTCGTTCTTGTACTTCCCATAGCATTGCTCAGTGTGTGTCGACTGCTCATCTGAATTCTCATTCCAGCAATTTTGTATCTGCCTTATCTGCTGTGGCTGTTCCAAAGAATGTTCAAGAAGCTTTGCAAAGTATAGCTTGGACATCTGCTATGCATGATGAGATGATTGCTCTTACTGACAGAGACACTTGGGAGTTGGTGGATCCACCTCCTCAGTGTAAGCCTGTAGGCTGCAGGTGGGTTTATGCAGTCAAATATCAACCTGATGGTACGGTTGAGAGGTTGAAGGCAAGGCTTGTTGCGAAGGGATACACTCAGACTTATGGCATTGATTATTTTGAGACTTTTTCTCCTGTTGCTCGTCTTAACTCTGTCAGGATTCTTTTATCTGTTGCTGTGAATCTAAACTGGCCTCTTATGCAGCTTGATGTGAAAAATGCCTTTCTATATGGTGATTTACAGGAGGAGGTGTATATGGAGCAACCTCCTGGGTTTGTTGCTCAGGGGGAGTCTCACAAAGTATGCAGGCTCAAAAAGTCTATCTATGGGCTCAAGCAGAGTCCTCGTGCCTGGTTTGATAAGCTGAGCAGGATTATGATTGATTTTGGCTTTCTGAGGTCACAAGTTGACCATTCTGTATTCACAAAAAAGACTTCTGCTGGTGATTGTATATGTTGATGATATTATTATTTCTGGCAGCGACACTCTTGGTATTCAGGCTACTAAAGATCATTTGGGCAAGCATTTTGCTACCAAAGATCTAGGTAGACTCCTGTACTTTCTTGGCATAGAAGTCTCTAGAAATTCTAATGCCTTGGTTCTTTCGCAGAGAAAGTATGTTCTTGATATTCTGCAGGAGGCTGGTATTATTGGTGCGAGACCTTCAGATACTCCTCTTGATCCCAATGTCAATTGGGATGATGATTCTTCTGCTATGTTTTCTGATCATAAAAAATTCAGGAGGCTGATTGGTAAATTGATCTATTTGACTGTTACTCGTCCTGATATTGCTACTGCAGTGGGTCTTCTTAGCAGATACCTCGACAAACCTAGACAATGCCACTGGGATGCTGCATGCCAAGTCTTGAGATACTTAAAAAGATCTCCTGGCAAGGGACTTCATTATAAAAAGAATGGACACAGTGTTCTTAAAGGATATTCTGATTCTGATTACGCAGGCAGCAAAGTTGATATAAAATCTACTTCTGGCTATTGTACCTTTGTAGGGGGCAATCTTGTCACTTGGAGGAGCAAGAAACAGAATGTGGTGGCCAGGTCTAGTGCTGAGGCTGAGTACATGGCCATGGCCCATACTGCTTGTGAGTTGCTATGGGTGCGTTCTCTTCTGAAAGAATTTGGGATCGAGTCTTCATCGGCCATTCCTATGCATTGTGATAACAGAGCTGCCATCTTCATTGCAAATAATCCTGTCTATCATGAGCGCACCAAACATATCGAGGTTGATTGCCACTTTATCAGAGAGTCTATTCTTGCTGGCAAGATCTGCACTCCTTTCACGCGATCTGAAGACCAAGTTGCTGATATCTTCACCAAGCTCTTGGCTAAGAAACAATTCTGCATGCTGCTGGACAAGTTGGGCATGATTGACATCTATGCTCCAACTTGAGGGGGAGTGTTACATTAGATATTTCCTGTTTTACTTAAGCATGTTATTTGTTTTGTTATTTTCCTTTATATATGGATCTCTCTGTAATTGTCTCAGTTATATATATATGAGGGTGCACACGTTGTGCAACCCTGAGCTTTCTGCAATACCTGACTCTGTCACAACATATATATGTGTATTTCGATGAGGATGAGCATGCGATAATTGTCTTCTGTTGATCTGTTCCTTGACCTATCAAAAGATGTACACTAACGATGTCGGAGTTCATGTTTATCTTCACCCAAGATGTTTATCTTCATAACCTTTATTGTGTTTGTAGTTTTATAGATAACGTATATTACTAAATATAAACTAGATTAGGAGCTTTTTAGGACTTTCTACATTGATTGGAACACAAAGGCTTCCTCATTGAGCGTCATTTTGTTTCACAATTAATCAAAGTAAGACTCTTGTTATGCTACATGCTTGTGCATTCAAGGGGAATTCATTTGAGAATCCACATCTGATGTGTTAAATGCAATTTCTTTACTATTCGTCTATTCCCCTTTACCAATTTTGTTATTTCTTATTCATAGCAACACTGTATCATACTCTTTGATCCGAAATTCTTGTCCTTCTGTCACTTTTGCCAATTCCATTGATCCACTATGATTACACATTGTCTTATATTGCATCGTTTTGCTCCTGGAACTGTAGAAATGCAAGCTTTGACCCTATCAATCCATCTGTTATAAGACCTACTGGCTACTGCTATAGATACTTTAGTGACACCCTTCTTACTATACCGGTGGCTGACAAAAATGAATGTCAAAGATACTGAGCTTTTTCCTTAATAAGTTATAATGAGATGACCAATCTCATTAAACTTGTCTTGGATGGACATAAGTGCTATGTTCCTTCTCTAGAATTCACATTAGTGTTCTCATCCTGGAAAGCAAATTGTTAATGGATTCTTATAGGAGTGATTGGTTAGGCAGATTGCCTAGAGTTTAGAAGTACATCCTCCATCTTCAGCGTTGTAATGTCCACGCCTATGAGTCTTTTAGGGTGGTGAAAATTTCCATTTAATACAATGACCCTATCTTATTGATCCTTCCTAGCCCTTTTGAGCTGTACATCTGTGGTCCTATAATTAGTTTATTAATGTAATGTTTCTGTATAAAGGTCATGTTGTGGGTCATGATCCCATCTAGCTATCCATTTGCATCCCCATAACTTAGTTTATTAATATGATGCTCTTTTTTGGTTGAGGCTGCCCTTGTAAAAAAATTGACATTCTTCTATTCTTTCTTTAACCATTTGATCCTAGATAGTTGCAAACATTTCACCTCTTAGTTATCCAATTTTGTAACACTTTCTTGGTCTAGTTTAGTAAGTATGCCCCCTCTATATGTAGAACACTTGTGTATTTTAGTTTACTTGAACTGTTAACCCTGCCCTTCTTTGTTGCTGCCTTATCTTTTCCCCACTTCATATGGTCTCTACTCTTGTTGAAGACAAAACTTGATTGCACTTTTTTTTGTAGCTGCTAGACGCATTCATATATCAATATATGATTGTCTCTACACCTAAAGCTTGGGATTGACCATTAGGATTGACACATCCTCAATTGCTCACAAGTGATCCTTGGCAAGTCTCATATTATCACCCACATAAACGTGACTTAGAAACCTTGAACTAGATACATCTTACTTTGTTGGAAGATTTGCCAAGGCCCCATCATATCCTAGACTTGAAAATTCTCCTTTTTGAGACTCCTATTGAATAGGAGTAAAAATAACTTGATTTTAATCAATAATAGAATGATTTTGGTTTAGATAACTTTGTTGAACTAATTTGGTTGATTTAAATGAGTGACATGATTATTTAGTTAACAAGAGTAAGTAACATTTTGTATTTGGTTGAATGAATAAATCAAATAATGTCGAAAAGAATCACGTGAAATAAATTACGAGTGAACAAACTAGACGATGATGTTGTTGGGTTTTATTGCCTCAGAGTAGGTAGCGGAAACAAATTTTTTACTGGCCATTAACCCATAACAGGAGATTGCATCAATGACTATGTAATGGGAATGATGGTTTTAGCGAGATATACCTGGTCCTGGGGCTTGCCTAGCGACAATACCTCGCAGCCATGTGCGGTGTTCAACGCCATATCTTGGACGGTGTCTATGCAGCTCCTGGTCTTCACCATGGACTCTGGCGTCCACCACAGATTGCGGCTGACGTGTCCTCCTGAGCGGCAGACATCTCCCGCCACTGCAGATAGTCCACACGGACCACCTGGAACTTTTGCCGTTCTAGAAGAACTAACAGGAAGGAGACGACCCTCCTGTTGGTGTACTAGCACCAACTTATTCTCTCGAACTCAGACTGCTTTTCTGCAGTTGTCTTTCCCTCGCCGTGCCTCCTTAGTCGGGTAGCACTTGGTCGGGCTCTCTTGGTTACCAGAACCAGAGAGGACAACAACTTTGTAGAGCAACTGATTTTTTGAGTTGTGTTCTGAGAAGCCCCCAGTACCCCTCTATTTAGAGTAGAGGGCAGGGTCAGGGTTCCCAGTCTGTTCGGGAGTAGAAGGATCCGGAAATTCCATGAATAGTTTGTACTGCGGCCAGTGAAATAAAAAACGGCCAGGCGGGCCGCTTAAGCGCCCATGACCCCCAACCGCTTAATTTTGCCATTAATCGCCCGCTTAATCATTTTGAACAAAATCGCCCGCTTTTTGCCCGCCTCACCCGCTTTTTCCCGCTTTTTTCCCGCTTTTGTTTAAAAATCCTAATGTAAGCATCTAACATTAATTAATTACATAGCCAAGTAGTATTGACTATAATATACGAAACTTGTATACATTAAATGTTCTATGATATAGCTAGTCCTAATTTAGAATGCATACTTTGTGTGTAAGTTGTAATAATTGGGTACTGCTGTAATGCATCTAAGTAAATATCCTATTGCTCTATTATGCTAGTAATGCATGATTAGTTTTACTTATTTCCTTGCTGCTTTCAGTGATTAATGATTGGTACTGCTGGTTAGTATTACTTTAGTGATTACTTTAATTCAATAATTCATAGTTTGTTATATACAATTACTGATCTGCTTGCTGATTTTAGTGATTAGAGATGCTGATTAATAGTAAGTATTGATGAATACTTAGTTAATTACTGATTTGCTGATTAGATATGTATAGAAGTTTCTTATAAATATATTATTTATATACACATACATGTAATTTTGTATAAAAATATATAAAATTTGGACACCCGCTTTTTCAAAAATCGCCCGCTTAATCGCCCGCCTACCGCTTAATCGGTTACAGGGTGCTGTCCGCACGCCTCCCGCTTCCCGCTTTCTAATACATTGACTGCGGCAGGAGAACCGGTCGTTTGGCAAAGTGAGCGGATCGGTTCACTAGTGAACCGGTCGGTTGGGAGTGTGAACCGATCGGTTCACCCAGTGAACCGGTCGTTTCACTTCCCAGACTTGCCTACAATTGATTTTCCTCAATCGTTTTCAATTAATTCAAAGATTAATCCTTATTCCAATCGAATTGAACAAGTGAAACGTGAAAGTTTTCCTCCGACCGGGCAAATCCCAATTTCCTCGGTTGGCAGGACCGTGAGCCGCTCGGTTCACCAAGTGAACCGGTCGGTTGGCTCACACCAGCCGATCGGCTCACCTAGGTGAACCGGTTGGTTGGCAGTCCTGACATTGCCAATGCAGTCTCCAATCAACCTGACACTCTAACCAACTAGTTCAACACTTGAACTTGATAGTTCTTAGACCGGTCAGTCAATTGTATGTTTAATTGAGTACCTAAACACCTTTAGTCTCAATCAAAACATTATTCACGGACAATCTCCTCTTCCAGGGGTATCCTATGTGTGTGGCCCTGTAGGTTCCAATTTACGTTGGCAGTGAATGCTCATAACAACTTATGACATCAGAAACAATGAGCGGAATCTAGTAACTCATCATTGCTACCCAAGTAACTTAGAAAGTTGGAGAACAACTTCAACCTACAATATGTGATTAGTGTTACAATGATTGTATAGTTCCTTTGTCACTGACATCCGAATTGAACTCGAGGCATGGAACGTCATCCTCTTCAAGATTTAATCCATGTTCCTTGACCTAGAGCAGACTGTCTAAGATGCATGTGAGTTCACATGTCATATATTGAATCACATGAGTATGGCCATACAATTCTTAGTCTCTCTTATCAAGTGGCTCTGGATATCATACTCCTTGTAGGAGGGACAAATCCCATCTCTATCACTCACAGTCTATCCCCATGTGTCAAAGTCACCCAACCATCACCTTTATAACAACCCATGTTTTAGGACTGCGTTTGATGATGTCAAAGTGTACCTAATGACATGTGACGAGTGCAGTGATTTCAAGTCTAAGAACGACAATCACCACCATCACTATGAGAGATGATTGTGACTACCATTCCATGGTATCCATGCATCACTCTCAAGGCGGGCCTGTCCGATATACTGTTCTCTAACATATATCTGTGTGCTTGACTTGATATCACATATCATGACTAATGAGACTCTGTCATCAGTCAACACACACTCGTTTTATGTATTGCTGTTGTCTATTTTGCTTCCCCAGTAATATCCGACTAGGGACATAACAAGAATGTATGTACTCTTATCATCAATGTTTTTAAAAACATTAAGCGGTAACCGTGCGGACAACACCTTGTAACTGGTTAAGCGGTAAATGACCGATTAAGCAGCCGATTTTTGAAAAAAATGGATTTTAATTTCTTATATAATTTTATACAAAATTACATATATATGTATATAAATACTAATACTCTTTGGAACTTTTATATATATCTAAAGATTCTAAACACTCTACCCAACAGTACAAAACACCCAAATAGTTTATAAGATAGCTATAAGACAATAATTATAGCCATAATATAATAAATAATAGATTTAGCATAGATAAAATACCCTACATACATGATTCACAAATATTTTTGCATCACATGTTTACATAGTTTAGCAGTAAACAATAGACTAATTATTGGATACCTTTCTAACTTTTTGTTATATGTGCATATCATCAACTAGTCATACATTACAGCAGTACAATTAACTAAAGTATGCATTTTCAAATTAGATAATAGTTACATATATTTTACTTGTATAAATTACACTTTACAACAGTACCCTATTATCCCAACTTGCATACAAGTATGCATTCTATTAGAACTAGGCTTATCATAGGATATTTAAGTTTAATATATTATAGTCAGTAATACTTGGGGCCATATAGTTTATATAAAGTTACAGGTGTACAATAAAATTTACAAAAAAGGGACAAAAAATAGCCAAAAAGTGGGAAAAAAACGGGCAAAACGGGTAAAAAGCGGGAAAAACGGCCAATTAATTACAAAAACGTTAACCGACGATTTTGGCAAAAATCGAACGGCCTGGGTGTTGGGCCGATTGATCGGCCGCTAAGCCCGTTTTTCAATTCACTGCTTATCATACATATGATCTCATCGTTCAAGTCACGTACTTGAAAGCATATGTCATCAGAGTCTCATCATTCTTTAGACATCTATCATGTATGTGTCATCATCTCATGACTGAGACAAACATAATAGACGAAATTACCTTTATCATTATCAAATCAAGTATCATATGTCTCATTGCAATCATTATATGATTGGCTCTCTGGGCATACTATACCAGCAGATGTGTCATGCATCCTCAAGATTGACCGTGATAATGATGTGAATTCATGGTTGGTGTTGTGACCTAATGTCTTTTGCAACTAGTTCAGGAAGTAAAAAATATAAGCTTGGATTTTGTATATGTCACTCGCTACTCGCTAGATTGGCGACGGGGAAAAAGAAAGCAATGGACAACTTTTGCATTTTGTATTACTAAATGGGACTGTTCAAGGCCTTCGATACTCGAGGAAGTGTGGTGACTAATGACTCTTGCTTGCCTCATAAGTACAATTTTGACAACAACCAAGTGTTGGTGGATAGGGGTGAACACAACCATGTTGTAACTGGTTAATCGAATGATTAATTACATTTATGAGTAATTTGGTTAATTTACATTCATTGAAGTTTTTATCCACTTAATGAATAGGTCAATAAATTTATTGTTGGGAGAGTGACTTAAACTGTCAAGAAAAGCTATATTTGATGATCTAGACGTCTACAATGAGCCTCGCCATGTAACTTAGCATCTCCAAGAAGAATTACAATCAACTATCCAACCATGCGTGTTCTACTTGGACCATCACTAAGGTAGCAAGTTTCTCCAACATGAATTATGTTTGCTACTTGACGGTAGAAGTTTACCAGACTGTAATTGGGCCTGTAACTGCAATTATGGTCTAGTCACTTGATCTATATGATCCATTTTGACTGTACTTTGTCCTTAGACAAGTCGTAGACAGATTAGAATGACAAGTG
This sequence comes from Alisma plantago-aquatica, assembly GCA_963693085.1. Classification (NCBI taxonomy): domain Eukaryota; kingdom Viridiplantae; phylum Streptophyta; class Magnoliopsida; order Alismatales; family Alismataceae; genus Alisma; species Alisma plantago-aquatica. Next base: position 896,224,323 of record OY856412.1, on the reverse strand, counting down.
ATGTATCTTATAAATGGAACCCCTAACTCGTCCTAGACATGAAGAGACACGAAGATACATCAAGATGCGTCATAATGCAAAGACCTAAAGTCAAGGCTAGATCTAGGGTTTCTCTTTGAGATCTTCTCCAAGCAACTATATTTTTCTACGGTTTTTTGGCTGTAACAGGGATCATGTACTTCTACCTCTCTTTTGTTATCTATCATCTTCTATGTAATTCTATCCATCAATAAAATCATCTATGCTTAAGCTCTTACATCGATGGCTGCAGACTGCAGTAGCTGATGATAGACCGTTGGCCTACTACCACGACTAGCAGCTTGTTGGAGTGCGATTTGGTGGCATGCAACGACGTGTATCAGTGTGGTAGTGATGGTGTCGGGTGGCCGTTGCTACTGAGGTGGTTGGCGGGGGGCATTGTTGTTGGATGACTGGAGCTTAGGCTGTGGGGGGGAGGCTTAAAGGCGACACACCAAGGGAGCCGCCCCCAGCTAGGACTCTTTGTTATTAGATAGCTAAGTTTAGGATCTCTCATGGTGCAGGACTTCGACTTCGTGTCGACTTCGCTAGGTGTGGAAGTGGAAGTTTATGGAAACTTCGAGGAAGTTTCGAGGAAGTTTAGACGCAAACTTCGACAAACTTCGATGTCAATTTTTGAAGAAAATGATGTGAATTTGAAGGAAACTTCGATTGAAAAATTCTAGTTATGTTATACCTCTCTCTTATAATTGCTAATTTAACAAAAATACATGATTCATGAGTCTTTAGCCCTAAGTAGGTTGATAATATGATGTGCGCCTACAATGGTCAAACATGCAATACACATACTAATACAGTTCAAGTGTTGAACATATGTATTATATACAAATATACAACCAAATAGGAAAGAGTGGCAACAACAAACATAGGAGTTGATATTAGAAGTTGTGAAGAGGGTTGGAGGCAACACTTATGTATTATATGACCATTAGTGCACTAGTTAGAATTAATGTTCTGGGTCGTCTCAATTTCGCCCCAACTTCGCCAACTTTGAGGAAACTTCGACAACTTCAGAGAAGTTGAGACGAAAATACATACAAAAAAACCAACATCGACGAAATCATGGAAACTTCGCCCTGAAGTTTAGACGAAGCCGAAGTATTGAGGATTCGACTTCGCCTAGGCTCGAAGTTCGAAGTTTCGGCGAAATTTCGCCGAAGTTTTGTTCCATGGGATCTCTACTCTAATACCATGTGGAAAATAAGATGGATGCAAGTAAGTTATCTCTATTAGACAAAACCCTTCTCCTATATATAGGAGAGGGGGACACTTACAACTTGGACTCAATCGCAATGGACAAATACACTTAGGTCCATTTACATAATAAACATGATAAAGTTGAATGTTGGAGAAAGGCATTGGAATCAAATGGATTGATGATTAGCAGGAGTAAAACTGAGTATATGCATTGCAATTTCAGCCAATCTCGCAGTGTGAATGATGGAGCCAAGTTGGACGGAGTAGATATACCAAAATGTGACAAATTTCGTTACTTAGGTTTATTTATTCAAATAGACGGGGATGTCCAAAATGATGTTTGTCACCGGATCACTGCAAGATGGTTGAAATGGAGGAGTGCAACTGGAGTTTTATGCGATCATAAGATCCCTCTCAGGTTAAAAAGTAAGTTTTATAGAACAGCTATACAACCAGCCGTGCTCTATGGGAGTGAATGTTGGGCGGTGAAGAAACAAGGTCTCAACAAGATGAACGTGGCTGAAATGCGTATGCTGAGATGGATGTGTGGAAAGACAAGAAAAGATCGTTTTAGAAATGACTATATCAGGAATAAAGTGGGGGTGGCGAGCATTGAGGACAAGTTGCGTGAGGGCCGACTCAGATGGTACGGACATGTGCAATGCAGACCTACTAGTGCGCCTATACGAAGCAATGATATTGAGCCAAACACTATAAATAGAAGAAGAGGAAGGCCTAAATTAACATGGGATGAGCTTATAAAGAGAGATTTTGAATCTCTACATCTCAATCAGAATATGGCCCATGATAGAGCTGAATGGAAACGAAGGATCCATGTAGCCGACCCCAACATAGTTGGGATTGAGGCTTAGATGATGATGATGATGATGATGATGAACTCTAGGAATGCCAATAAGGGCTTATTATGGGCTATTTATATAAATCCATGCCGAGGGGTATCTTTCTATGGTTGAATTAGATGAATGCTTTTGTTTTGCAAATTGAGTTTGCATTATGGAATCTCTTCACAAGAACCAGACTTAGGTTTTGGTGATACCTCCCATAGGCAAGAAAGTAATGGGTTGCAAGTGGATCAACAAGAAGTAAGAAGGCTGTAGATATAGGCATGTCTTGTTACAAAAGGCTACAAGCAAATTGAAGGCATTGGTTATAATTAAGTCTTCTCACCCGTTGTCAAGTACAATTCAGTTCAAGTCATTTTTTCTTCTTTGGTATCCAATGAAGAGCTAGAGTTGCTTTTAGCCTTCTTAGCAAGGCTAGGAAATTGGCCTATTGGCCCTATATCTCAAGCACAACAGCTTAGGTCTCGCTACATATGGCTTACAAATCACAAATTCAGCCTTCTCAAAGCACCACATTCTCTGACCATGACTCCAATCCTTCAGATTCATCCTTAGCTCAAAACATAGATAATTACTATGTTCTACATGATATATTTCCAGCCCTTACTCTTAAAGTTACTCATCAAACATGATATATGAGCAAGTATTATTTAAGAGAAAGTGAAACTATTACTCATCAAACATGATATATGAGCAAGTATTATTTAAGAGAAAGTGAAACTATGTTTCCATTACAATTGCATAGACAAATTTAGCAAGTTTAAGATCCGAGTATGATGAGATAAAGTTCACATCAACCGTTGCTACACATTATGGAGACCCGATGAACATTAACTAAAGCCAACTAATCACAAAAATACATACAATATAATATACATGGTAGATTAGCACAATCTTAGCCTTATTTCACTGCACTGGAATCACCAAAAGCATAACTAAGCCTGGAACCCTTACAGTTCGACCAATTCCCTTAATCCAGAGCAATAATAATATAATTTTAGCTATTACTGCCAAGGCTTCATATTTATCCAATCAATGCTAGAATATACCATTCAGCCTTTCCTTATTTATTTGAAGCTTTACTACATTCAATGAGCAAGGACAGAGTCACATATTACATTCTAGGGCTTCTCTTACGTTAACAAAGCAAGAATTACATATCCAAGATTTCAATATTTATCAAACAAGGCTTGTATATTTTATATTCAGCCTTTATTCACATGTTTGAGATTTCTTTAGTTATGTATAAACAAGATCAAGGCATATTGCATTGCAATTTCAGCCAATCTCGCAGTGTGAATGATGGATCCAAGTTGGACGGAGTAGATATACCAAAATGTGATAAATTCCGTTGTTTGGGTTCTATTATTCAAATAGACGGGGATGTCCAAAATGATGTTTGTCACCAGATCACTGCAGGATGGTTGAAATGGAGGAGTGCAACTGGAGTATTATGCGATCAGAAGATCCCTCTCAGGTTAAAAAGTAAGTTTTATAGAACAACTATACGACCAACCATGCTCTATGGGAGTGAATGTTGGGCGGTGAAGAAACAAGGTCTCAACAAGATGAACGTGGTTGAAATGCGTATGCTGAGATGGATGTGTGGGAAGACAAGAAAAGATCGCTTGAGAAATGACTATATCAGGAATAAAGTGGGGGTGGCGAGCATTGAGGACAAGTTGCGCGAGGGCTGACTCAGATGGTACGGATATGTGCAACGCAGACCTACTAGTGTGCCTATACGAAGCAATGCTATTGAGCCAAACACTATAAATAGAAGAAGAGGAAGGCCTAAATTAACATGGGATGAGCTTATAAAGAGAGATTTTGAATCTCTACATCTCAATCAGAATATGGCCCATGACAGAGCTGAATGGAAACGAAGGATCCATGTAGCCGACCCCAACATAGTTGGGATTGAGGCTTAGATGATGATGATGAAGATCAAGGCATAACAACAAGAATCAAACACTTAAAATACATTTGCATGCCAATCACAAGTGGAAAAGAATACTACAATTCTGATTTCACAAGAGATGGAACCAGTTTATTCTTTCGTCATAGACTAAGTATGATTCTTGGACAATGAAGCTCAAATAGCAAGGAGAACAACAATTCTAAAGCTTCTCATGTACTAGCATACTAAGAACAAGTTTAAACAAACTATCTCAGATCTGATTGCACTGGACATTAAATTTTAGTCTTTAAAGTTGTTTAGCTTGTTTAAAAGCATGATCATGAAGCTTAGAAAATGGAAAGGCATATGCCAGCTCTAGATGCATATCTATTCACGTCGAAAGTCGAAACAGGGAGGAACAAGTAAGAAAATACAAAGCTATAATAAGATCAAACAATAATCCCATCTAAAAACTTAGAAAATACAAAGCTTTAACAAGCTCAAACAATAGTCCCATCTAAAAACTTTGATGAGTTCTACATTGATTTTGATGCAACCTCCTTAGCCAAGAAAATTGAGTTTGGAGGTAAGGAAAAATAAGCACAAAGCTTAAATTAATGTTCTTGCACTTAGAATGAGCTAGAAAGAGAGGCAAGAAAGGGAAACAAATTGAAAACATTAAGAACCTTGAAACTAACCATGGGCATAGAAAGGAAGGAGAATCGTAAGCTTTTATCCAATAATATTTAATGAAAGGCCAAGCTTTGGCCTAGGTCGCCCCAAATTGCTCAATGTCACCCCTCAGGAGTTCCACTGACAAAAATAGAAACCTCTCGAGTGATTAGAGGCCCGCTTATATATTCCATTGGTCGAAATACCAACTCGATTAGTTCCATTAACTGCCTCGTATTCATAGCTCAATCTGCTCAATTGGGCAAAATCAAAGTAGAAACCAAAACTGAAAAGTAGGCGAATCTTGGCCTACGAAACTGCATGATTCACATCAGTCCAACCTGGATTTAAGGCCAAACATCTAGATATTATTACATCACTAGATCATACTTAAGGAAGTTGCCAGTAAAAAATCAATTTGGGTCAAAGCACAAATGATTTTGGCTGAGATTCAGATCCGGCTCCTCTAGGGCCCAAAGAACTCGACAAATTGCTTGAATCTAGCCGGATTCAATGTAATTCAGCCTGGATTTAGGCTTAACTTGGCCTGACACCCAAGGTACTCATTCACATCACATTTTCAAGCTTTCAACTCTAATATACAAGTATACATATTCCTTTTAAATCTTGATAGACACCACTTTTAGGAGTACTAAGTTATCAAGTAAACAACACATTGATACTCATAATTTGTGTCACCTAGTATATTCTCGTTCCTCTCTTCAGTTTAAAGATAACCCTTTAGCTTATCTTAGGCTAAGTATGTTTCAAGGCATACAATCAAACATATAGATTCAAAATTATCTCATTGATAAATAATTATACTCAACCATAACAATTAGTAAACAAATGAGTTTACTATTCATATCACACACATTCACATGGTTATTACCAAACAAAGGTTTTCAATCTATGTAATCCATTCACATCATCTTAATTATTTAACTAGGGCTAAGCATCATCACTTGGGTCCATTATCACATTAGGGTTTTGATTAACTCATATCAGAAGGAACTAGTCTAAGCAATATGGGGAAACTAAGGTTTAAGGTTAATTGAGTTTGGGTCGTTATTTTTGTAGTCCAATCGAATTGTATTGTAGCTCTAGATGACTCTTGTATAGGTTGTAACGAGGGTTACAAGTCCTATTCTTATAAATAGACCCCCTAGCATCCTCCTAGACGTGAAGATATACAAAGAGACATCAAAAGATGTCATAGTACAAAGATCTAAAGCAAAGGATGAACCAAGATTTTCTCCTAAGGTTTATAATCTCTTTGAGATCCTTCAAATGAGTTACTTCTTTTATTGTTGGCTTTCAGGTGTAGTGGAAATTGGAGAGTGGGTACTCGTATGTTTGTCCTATAATCATCCTTTTTAATTCTCTCAATCACTAATATCATCTCCACCAATGGATGTAGCCTCCCCACATCAAACATGGGAAGAACCACTATAAATTTTGGTTTTGTGGTTGCTTGCTTGTCATTCAACATTATTACTTTGTTATACATATATGGTTGACTTGTTTGATCTCATAGTTCCATATCTTCGCAAAAGTTTGTTGGGCTTGTTAGGGTCTCTCATTACCTTCATCCTCAATATAATCTATAAGTTAACTAAATTATTACATAATTTATCCTAAACAATATATAGACATGTATATCCTAGTGCAATTTGTGATGCTAGACATTGCATATCAAAAATTAGTTTTGGTGTGAGGCATAATGGTTTGCAATTTCAACAAATTCTTTGAAGGTCAAACTCAAAAGTTTGCATTGTATATATCATTAAGTGAGTCCATACTATGACTCCGCCGAGTGATATAGTGAATACATTCAAACCACTGCATGACAATAAAAATGGTTCATTAATTGGATTGTGGAATAGTCACCATGCAATGGTTTTGTTATACGTTATAAACTCTGTTAATGAGAGAGTTGGACATCATCTAGATTGGGTATTGTAGCTCATTTGGTTTATTCTAGGATTACAAGACATGCACTTTACTTCTTGACTTATAAAGTAAATACATTTACCATGACTAGGCAAAGTGCATCTTTTTTTCTATATTTACTAGTAATCTAACTATGCATTTCCTGATGAATGAGAATCAAAAGTTGTGGAAAAGATAGGAAGTGAAATAATCAACCTATAGATAACAAGGATTATCTGGACTAACCTATAGAATGATATTTTGCAGAGGAGATGTTTGCTTTCCTGAAGGAAGATAAAGATGTTTACCATTGTTGAGGAACATTAGATGTGTTAAGAGGCAATACCTCTTTGTCAGGTGATTTCATTGGTACGATCATAAGGACTTGAAAGATTGAGAAGCAAAGTCAATACAATTCAGGATTAAATGTCTTAAGGGATAATTATATGGAGGTCTAAGTGGAAAAGAGAAAATGCATAAAGATCTATTACTTAGCACTTCCCCTCAAGTTGGAGCATAAAGGTTGGAGATGATCTACTTGTGAAGTATATGATAAAAAGGCTTCTTTGTCAAGGCTTTTCTTAGGAGATTAACTACTTGATCCTTAGTCGGAAGGCAAGGAGTGGAGATCCATTCTTTGAGTATAGCTTCACAAACAATGTGGCAATCAACCTCTATGTGTTTGCACCTTTCATTGGATATAAGTTTGTTTGCAATGAACATCACCGTCATATTAATTATAGTATATCATAATTGATTGTTAGATTCTTGGATCTCAAGACCGGTAGGATCCCTTCACTTAGAGAAGGTCATGTGCGGTGCATGCTATATTTGTCTATGATTGTTTGTTTTTTGCTTCTCCAGCTGACAATGTTACCTCCAAGGCACCCAATGGATGTGCAATAGGAAGATGGGATCTTCATCTACTTTTCTACCACAATGGGAATATGAGAAACCACAAATATCAAAATGATCCTTTTGAAATATATCTTTCGAAGAGTCAACGCAATCCATATGTATTAACTCAGATACACATATAAGGAGAATGCAAGGGGAAAGATTATGCATCGACCATCACCCATAAACAACCTTTTTATATTATATTAACACTCCCCGTCATCAACACGTGCAACTTGTGACATAAAAAACTGGACCCAAAAATATATAAAGACTTCATTAATAAGTTTGCTAAACGACTTGCCTTAGTAGTATCATGCATAATTGTCTAGGCGGTTCTTCCCACTCGAGGGAAGCCTAGGGGGCCTAGGTGCCTAGGTGGGGGCCTAGGCATTTCTAGGCGCTCTCCATATTTGATTACATTTTACATATATATAAAATGATCTAAATTGGACCTAATTTCACTTCGTCTGCCCAATTTGGCCTAAGTCAGCATAACATGACCTAATGAGACGTAATTTCCCCTAATTTGTGGTACTTGACCTAACTGAGCCCTAATTTGGCAAAATCTGACCTAAGCTCCCCAAACTAGACATGCTTTCCACAAATTAGACATATTTCTCCTCATATCAGACCTAATATGCCCAAATTGGATCTGATTTAACCTAAATCAGATCTGATTTAACCTAAATCAAATCTATTTCGTCTCTAAAACAACTAAACTTGATGTAATTTGACCAAATTCTGACCTAATTCATGCTAGTAAGTTTCTTACTTTGAGCCTAAAAGGCCTTAGGCTTCCACTTTGGTTATCTGAAAGCCTAGGCGCCCAATTTAAGGCGGCTCACCTAAGGCCTAGGGGGCCTAGGTGCGCCTAGGCGGGAGCCTCGATGACTATGGTATCATGTGTATGCGTCTGACCACTTAATTGTAATCGGCAAGCTCTCTACCAACTCCAATTCGTTCTATGTGTAGTTACTGCTTACCGACTCCTTTCACATGTGTCATTCCTTTCACAATAATTATCTTCTTGCTTGCTTTTTTGATTCGTCTTGTCTGACGTCTTCCTACGCTCCTAGCGCCAGCCAATTGTTGACCTGTGTACAAGATACCATAAAGGCCCAATATCTCAAAGTGCCTATGGTACCAGGTCGTATTTGGTTACTCAAAGCTCATGCGAGGCACCTATGGATGGACTGTCATCTTGGCAAGAATTCTTTTAGAATTGGGAACCTACAAGTTTTTAACATCTTCAATACCTATGTTTCCCTAAGTAACACTTTTTATTTGTTGGGTTTATTTTTAAGTATTTTGGAAAACTTATTATGATTTTTTAGGAAGAATAGTCATGAGCAATGTTTAAAAAACGTCAAGCGGCAAGCGTGCGGACAACACCTTGTAATTGGTTAAGCGGTAAGCATGCGATTTAAAAAAATGGGTTTTATTTTGCTATATGTTTTATACAAAGTTACAAACATATCTATATAAATACTATACTGTTTGGAACTTTTATATATATCTAAACCTAGGAAGCACGAATACGGATACGTATCCGATATGGGTACGGGTACGGGTACGAGGATACGACAATTTTTGAAAATATAGGATACGGGTACGTCATGGATACATCAATTTTTAATATTTATTTTAATATTTTTAAAAATATTCAATATACTTATTTTAAAAATAGATGAAGACAATCAAATTTCATTCAAAAATCACAATATTGCTAAAGAAAATGGAAACCAATACCTTAATATCAAACAATGATTTAAAATGGGGTCTTTCATTCATTTTAATGTGAGACAAAAGTTACAAAAAGACATGATAATATCATATTTTAAACCTTTCACATTTCATGTATCATGTAATGTTGTGTTGTAAAGTGAGTTGTGTCATCTGTGATACCAAACTATCTTCTGTCATGTATGGCTAGCTACTATAAAGCACGGATATAGATACATAAATGAATACGGGTACGGTACGGGGAAATGACAATTTTCGAAAAAATAAGATACAAGTACATGGATACAACAATTTTTCTAATGTTTATTTTAAATTTTGATAGATATACCAATTTCATTCTCAAATCACAATACAATAGGGGGAGTCTAGAGTTGGAAGTCAATGGGTTGCTTGTATCCTATCTGCATTGAGGTCATATCCTGCTAATAAAAAAAGGAATACGACTTAAGAAGTATTTGGTATGTATTAGAGAGTATCTAGGGAGGATTAGTATCAAATGTGCATTAAGTACTGGCAGGACACCTATTTTGGAGTATCGGTGCTTGGAAGTTATTTTAAAAGTGAAATCCCAAAAAATAGAGGAGGTACAAATAATAAAGAGAAGAAGGAAGATTGACATTTAGCAAGAGGAATGGTGACTAACCTTGAACTACTCCAAGGCATGGAATGAGGTTTCGTCGAAATCATCGAAATTTCGCTCGAAATTTCGATTTCGATGCTGTGGTACCGAAACCTGCGACTGTTTCGATTTCGATGATTTTGATGAGTTTCGCCAAATTTCGACGATTTCGATGAATTTCGCCAAATTTCGATGAATTTTGCCAAATTATGATGAAAATTTCGATAATTGCAATCCTTGTTGTTATTGTTGATTTTTGAAGAGGAGCAAAGGGGGATTGGGGTCATTTCACCATTTAGTACTCATACATAGTATATTCTTATAGTATATCATAATTGCATTGCATTTCCCTAATATTTTCTATTCAAATTATTAAATACTTATGTGATGCATGCTATTTTAGTTTCTGCAATGTAATGTGGATGACATGTATCCTAGTGGTGATTTATGAGACAATGAGGGTGCTAGGAAGCCAACCACACCAACAAATGATGATTTAGCTTGGAAACATTGCACTAGTATTCTTGGGACCAATGAAATGGTTGACTATTGAGTCAATATCAGCAACAAACTATAAACCCAAGTAAAATGTGTGGGATGCCCTACATATCCAATATTTGATATTATAACACGAACAAGTACATGCATGTATATAACTCATACTTACAAAATTGCATAACTTAATTCCTACATTTTGTCATCGAAATCATTCATCGAAATCCTCAAGAAACAGGACAGTTCCCTTACCTCCCACATGAAGGACCCCCTCCCTAACCTACCCCCACATAAAATTTTATTGCATAAAACGATGCATTTAGGTGTAGAGATCACACCTGTAAAATTTCATAAATTAATTCATTCATTTTGGCGTCGAAACGGGCACAATTGCATTTATCGAAATTTCTGTCGAAATTTCCATAAATTTCGATTTCCATGCTGTCGAAACGGTATCGAAATCGGATACCTCGTTCCTTGCTTCAAGGAAGCAACTATGACAGCCTTGCTGCAAGCTACTACTTAGCAGAGAGGGTTGAGACATGAGCTGGTGTCAAATGTTAATCAAGCAATGTCATGCCCAATTTTTCTTCTACTTTTTATGAACTGGATACGGCTTGGATACAGATGGATACGGATTAGGAGTATCCGATACATATCTAGGAGTATCCACGGAGTATTGGTATCCGGTACGTATCGGATACGGGTACGGCATCTGTTTTGGAGTATCCGTGCTTCATAGATTTAAACACTCTACCCAACAATATAAAAAACCCAACAGTCTATAAAACAACTACAAAACAATGATTATAGCTATAATATAGTTAACAACAGACTTAACATGGATGAAACACCCTACATACACGATACAACAAAAACTTGCATCACATGTTTACATAGCTAAACAGTATATAATAGACTTATCATGGATACCTTACTAACTTATTGTTATATGTGCATATCATTAATTAGTCATACATTGGAGCAGTACATTTAATTAAAGTAAAAATTACATGTAATTTACTTGTATACATTACAGCAGTACCCTATTATCAAAACTTACATACAAAGTATGCATTTTAAATTAGAACAATGGCTTATCATAGAATATTTAATGTATATAAGTTTGATATTTTTTAGCCAATAATACTTGTACCATAAAAATTACTTCACTTTATAAGCTATACATCAGTATTAAAAAAAGAGAGGCAAAAAGCAGGCTAAGCGGCCGAAAAGCGCCCTTTTTTGTAGCAACGCTAAGTGGGCCCTCAACAGAAAAATTAAGCGGCTGGAGGTCCTGATCGATTAAGCGGCAGAACGTTTATCAATACAGTGGTCATGAGGAAGAGTATCAAGTTAGAAACGTGGTACTCAACATCCTTGACATCTGGCGATTAGTCCTTGATGTTACAAATGTCTAGCCTGTTGATATCGAAGCCTAGTAAACTTCTATGCCTATCAAATTTGACACGAGAATGTCGTCTTATACATTTGGATGTGGCCGTGTATTTCTACATATGTAAACCTATTGGATGGCTATATATTATCATATATTTTGTTTTTAAGTTGAGATTTGATGTAATATATCGGTTTTCATAATGAAATCACCGTTTTTAGCTTAATTTTTGTCAAAGATGCGTCGAAGTTTAATTGTAAAAATCCTCGTTTTCTCCATGTTTCCACAAATTCCCACTTCCACACTTGTCGAAGTCGACTCGAGGTCGATGTCCTGTTCCAATCATATTCATTGATTTGATCAGCTATTTATGAAGTGTTTGACTTAAGGTGATGGATGGTTCTAGGGGTCAGGGTCATCTCTTAGCAAATGGATAGGCATTGATTTTGAACCAACTTTTAAGTAAGCTGCATTTGTGTTTGTCCTCTTGTAGTGAGGCATGGCAGTGAGGTGGACGGCTTATGGTGAACCTCCATCGATCGTGACAGGCAATTGCCCTGGGGGGGGGGGTTAGTGGGAACCATTGTTTGACAGGTTGGTCATAAGCGAAGCTCCTATGGTTGTTGTGCCGACCTACAATACTTTGCATCGAGGTCTAACTCGTGCTAGGGCTCCTTCATGCTACAGTGAAGTTCTGGCTAGATCTTGGTATATTTGACTGATTTCATGTGTCTACTTCTTTCTATGTTTTGATTTCACGATTTTACCACATCTCTTCGTGGTAGGTTCCATCTCTTTTAAAGAATGGTCTAGAGGAGAAAAGCATCTATGAATACAATTACTGTTCACTACAACTTGTTTTTTCTAATTTATGTTGGAAAAATATTTATGAATCATCAAAGTGAGTTTGCTACACCATAAATTGAGTTCACTATCATTAATAAATATCATGTTATCATGCCTCTAAATAATTTGGTTTTTGCCTGTTACAAAAGATTCCTTGAATTCTTTTCAACGCTTTTTAGTCACATTTTTCTATGTTAAACTTACCATTATTTGAATTTCACTCAGCCTATTATATCCTTTGGTAGAATATTTTGAAGCACATGCTCTTGTTTCCAGGGTGCTTCTGAACACGCACTTCAATTTAGAAAAGATTTGTCAGGGCTTCCTGACATGGAGCGCTTGCTAGCTAGATTGTTTGGAAGCTGGTAAAATGCATTTGTTGTTTTCCGTTTTTTTATTACAGTAAACACAATCAAATTTGGTTATGGTATCACTAGCCTTTTTTTTTTAACAATTGTTAATGTTCCTTTCACTTTCATGTCAAGCGGCAACTCAAGCTGTATCTAGTTGCTATTTCCTTTTCTTGTAGCAAGGTCTCTTGGATGGTAGATGTAGCAATTATGTAGGTTCAATAGCTTTCTTGTGAGGTAGCACAGGACAATTCAATTCATTAATAAAGATAAAATAGCAGATAAGTTACATTTGAGAATCCAGAATCCTACTGCTACTGCTCCTCAGTGTCTCTCTTCCCTCTTTCAAAAATAGTAGCTGGTCAGAAAAGGAATCCCCTGAACATGCAATGGTTCCATACCTTTCAGATCTACCAAAGCAAAGTAGCCTACAATATTGAGTAAAATTTACCCAGGGTTCAATAAGTTTTTATATCGACCATATGTAACTTTTGGTCATTAAAACTGGTATCACTTAAGGGTTTTGATGCAGGGATTTCATTTATTTACTTGGATTCAAAAGGTCCATAAGATAAATTATACGGCCAACTTGAAGGCCTGTAGCTTTATGCTGGAAATTAACTTCGTGACTTTTTTTTTGAAGGCTGAACAGTATATTAGATAGTTGGATATTTCTCTTCAAACATATAAAAATTCAACATTAGGTCTATGATTAAAAACTTAGGTGGGTTTAACTGGGCTATCAGTAAAATCCACACCACGCGGAAGGGATTAGGAAGTTGCTAGTTGGTGGCATGCTTACTGAGTTTTTTCATTGCAAGTCTCTGGACAAATTTCACTGAATGACCGATAAATGATGTGGCTAGGAAACCTGGTCCGCAAACTGATTTTGATATCATTGATTTGTTCAAGACCTGTACCCATTTTATGTAGATGTACTTTGAACATGAATTCCTATCTTAAAGCAGATAATAAATTTGATTGGTTTCTCAGAACTTCTTGGCTTGCAGTCTAACTGTCTGACTTTGTTTGAATCCAGTGAGGCCAATGGAAGAAATGCCTCTAAAGTTGTTCTATATGAGGATGCAGCGAAAAAGCAACTGAAGGAGTTTATTGGCGCTCTTCGTGGATGCCAGCTGATGACCCAAGCATGCTCTTCCATGAGGACCATATTGGCTAACAACAAATCTTATCTTCTCCATCATTTGTTAACACCAGGTAATCATGTCACGTCCCAGCTAAATTTGCTTGTGGTTGTCAATGTGAAAGATATCGGAATTTGATATTTGGAGTGTATAAGTTTAATTTGCAATTACCCCTCTGCTAGCTCACACACAGAGGACTGCTAGCCGATGTGATTGTCATGAGTCATGACCTTGGCATTAGTTTCAAGTCTTCTTTTTTGCAGGGATGGGTATTCCCGATGTGCTACCTGTTTTAAAACATTTTGAAGGAGCCTTTGATTGGTCGGATGCTGAAAAATCTGGTCGCATTGTACCACTTGAAGGGGCTGATGAAGAATATGATTGTTCTTGTCGAACAATAAAGAAAATTGAATTGCAGCTCACTAGAAATCTAAAGGAACAACAAATGATTCTTGATGACAATTCGGTAAACATCTGAAAGCCAAGAATTGTTTCCTTCAGTATGTTTGTGATTGCATCTGTAATATATTTCTCTTTCTTAAGCAGGTCAAATACGTTACAGTTGGTAAAGACCAGTTCCTGCTCGAAGTTCCAGACCATTTAAGGAGTAAGATACCTTCAGAGTATGAACTGCAATCATCAAAAAAGGTAGGTGAATATCAACTTGTATTCAAGTGGGCAGATTTTTCAACGATAAAACTAGAATAAGCATTGGAATTTCCACAATATTGTTGAAAATTTCCATAAAATTTTCATTTTGTGGTAAAAATACGTAACGGTTCATATATTGATAGACCATGATATCAGTGGAAACTTTGCTATTTATTGACAAAGTGAAGTAATAAAAGCTTTGTTAAAATAACCCCTGTTGAAACAGTCATTGTGAGTTTAGAAATGTTCTTGATTTGACAATTCTATGTATACTACTGCATTTAGTGTAAAACAGCCAATACACATCAACACCCTATAGACCATTTAAATCTTTAGATGGTTTAGATTACGAAACTGAAAGTGTTCTTATGTAAATGACTCAATCCTTCAATTTGGATTTAAAATCCCATACCGGTATCTAATTTGACAATTTCTATGCTGTTTGAAATTTCCATTGAAATATCAAACTCCAAACGAGTTTTAATCAAAGCTTTTGTAAATTTTATTTCTATGTGGGCCAAGATGGTGTGAAATTGTTACTTTAAACCTGTGGTATAATCACCATGAAAGAATATTGAATGACCATTTAATTGGTTTCATTTGTATGCATATAGTGATTGGCGTGGTCACATTGATTTTTATGTAAAGAGTGTCACATGCTTAATTAAGAGCATTCACTTTGGATAGCTCTTGAGGATGCATCTCGATAGTCAACATTGACTAGTGCGTCCTCCCATCTTGAAGATTTTAGACATGCTATTTAAATTAATAGATATTTGAATATGACACTCATTTAAAGCAACAATGATTCACAATTTCTAGAGACTTATCCCTTTGTACCCACTAAGACGTAAGTTGGATGAGTTGTAGGAGTGTTTATTTTTGAGGATTCTACTTAAGCTTCTACTTCTTTTTGAGGGGTAGAAAAAGGCTTGAGTTTGATAAGAAGAATTGAAAGTCCAAAAAGAAACACACTAAAATAACATTGGTAAACCCCTTGGAAATATTATGAGTCACGTAATTCTCTGAGCCCTAGGTCCACACTCCCAAACTCTGATCCTAGGAACTCCCAATGAGAACTGATTCTTGGGCTCTTCCTCCTTACAAAAAGCTAGCGGCTCAACCAACCGAAGAGAATTTGATTTCCATTCCACCCAACACTCCTATTGCTCTTATTGCTTGCTAGAACATTCATATCAACAAGTTGTAGTGCTCCAATCAACCATCTTGCGACACACTCTAATCTTAATCTACTGTTGTGTGACACTCTTTTCTACGATGGCATCAGGCTCTCGGGTGGCCTTGGTTGGAGGCAAATGTAACCAATAGATAGTTGTTTCTCTCATTCCCTTTTTTGTCTTTGTGGATCTAACAACATGCTCCTCATCATTGAATCCGAAAGAGTTGTAAGAATGATTTTTTATTTTACCTTGGGAAGGGGGTAACCAACTTACAAAAAGCTAGAGCCTCAACCAACTAAAGAGAATTTGATTTCCATTCCACCCAACACTCCTATTCCTCTTATTGCTTGCTAAAACATTCATCTCAACAAGTTGTAGTGCTCCAATCTACCATCTTGCTACACACTCTAATATACTATTGTGTGACACTCTTTTCTACTATGGCATTAGGCTCTCGGGTGGCCTTGGTTGGAGGCAAATGTAACCAATAGATAGTTGTCTCTCTCTCGAGTTAAGAATCAGGTTTTTAGAGAGCATAGGGATGCACATGTGCACCCGCATATATATAATATTGAACATTTACAGAGAGGTCCAGAAATTAAATAACAGAATAAGTAGAAAACATATATTGTAACACTCCCCCTCAAGTTGGAGCATAGATGTCAATCATGCTCAACTTGTCCACCAGCTTGTAGAAGTGTTTCTTAGCCAGAAGTTTTGTGAAGACGTCTGCCACTTGATCTTCAGATTTTGTAAAAGGAGTGCAAATTTTTCCAGCCAGAACAGATTCTCGAATGAAGTGACAGTCCACCTCAATATGCTTGGTGCGCTCATGATATACAGGATTATTGGCAATAAAGATAGCAGCTCGGTTGTCACAGTGCATTGGAATAGCATAGGAAGATTCAATCCCAAGTTCATGCAAAAGAGAACGCACCCAGAGAAGCTCACAGGCAGTATGGGCCATGGCCCTATATTCAGCTTCAGCACTGGAGCGAGCAACAACATTCTGTTTCTTGCTCCTCCAAGTCACCAAATTACCCCCTACATAGGTACAGTAGCCAGACGTGGATTTCCTGTCAATTCTGCTGCCTGCATAATCTGAATCAGAATAGCCCTCAAGTTTACAGTGTCCATTTTTCCTATAATGAAGACCTTTGCCAGGTGCCCTTTTCAAGTATCTCAGAATGTGACAGACAGCATCCCAGTGACACTGTCTAGGCTTGTCCAGATACCTGCTCAGAAGGCCCACAACAGTTGTAATGTCAGGACGAGTAACAGTCAGATAGATCAATTTTCCAATCAGCCTCTTGTATTTCTTGGGCTCAGAAAACATAGAAGAGGTTTCATCATCCCAATCAACATTGGGGTCCATAGGAGTATCTGCAGGTCTTGCGCCCATCATGCCAGTTTCTTGTAGGATATCAAGCACATATTTCCTCTGAGACAGTACAAGAGCACTCGAGTTCCTGGAGACCTCTATGCCCAGAAAGTATCGCAGTCTGCCCAAGTCTTTGGTAGCAAAATGTTTACTCAAGTGAAATTTTGTGGCCTGAATACCTAAAGAATCACTGCCAGAAATAATAATATCATCTACATAGAGAATCAGAATAATAATCCCTGCAGAAGTTTTCTTTGTGAAGACAGAATGATCCACTTGGGACCGCAGAAAGCCAAAGTCAGAAAGAATCCTGCTCAATTTATCAAACCATGCACGTGGACTCTGCTTGAGCCCATAAATAGATTTCTTAAGTCTGCATACTTTGTGAGACTCCCCCTGAGCAACAAACCCAGGAGGTTGCTCCATATAAACCTCTTCCTTTAAATCACCATATAGAAACACATTCTTCACATCAAGTTGTAGAAGAGGCCAGTCACAATTCACAGCCACAGATAATAAGATTCTGACAGAATTTAGCCGAGCAACAGGAGAAAACGTCTCAAAGTAGTCAATGCCGTATGTCTGAGTATACCCTTTGGCAACTAACCGAGCTTTCAACCGTTCAACAGTACCATCCGGTTGATATTTGACAGTGTACACCCAGCGGCAACCTACAGGTTTGCACTGAGGAGGGGGATCCACCAACTCCCAAGTGCCTCTATCAGTCAGAGCAGTCATCCCATCTCGCATAGCAGAAGTCCAAGCGGTACTCCGTAGGGCATCCTAAATAGTCTTAGGAACAGTAACAACAGATAGGGCATAAACAAAATCACGCGCCTGAGCGGTGAGATGATCAGTAGATACAAAATGAGCAATACTGTGAGATGTGCAGGAACGAGTCCCTTTGCGAAGTGCAATAGGGATATGTAAATCAGACTATACCTCAGGTGAAGCAGAACCTTCTAGAGGTGAAGATTGGTTGTCTGGGGGGGTACTTGAGGAGAGGGTGCTCTGTTCCTGCGCTGATAAACACGAAACGGAGGAGGAGCTGGTATCACAGTATCAGTAGTCTCAGGCATGCAGTCAGACAGAATAGGCAAAGGTGGTGCAATAATATCTGTTTGCAAACTTTCCCCTGCAGATGAATAATACGGAGTATCTTCAAAGAACACCACATCACTACTAGTCAGCCATTTTCTCGTAGCAGGATTATAACAGCGATAACCTTTCTGTGTTCGTGAATATCCCAAGAAAATACATTTCGCTGCTCTAGGCGACAGTTTATCAGAAGCAGGGCCAAGAAGTCGAACAAAGCAAGTGCAACCAAAAATCCGTGGAGGAACTGAAAACAAGGGAGCCACCGGATGTAAAACCTGGATAGGGACTTTGTTGCCAATAACTGATGAAGGCATACGATTAATGAGAAAACAGGCAGTCAAAACTGCTTCTGGCCAATAAGTACGAGGTACATGTGAGTGTAACATTATCGTTCGAGCCACTTCTAACAAATGCCAATTCTTTCTCTCGGCGACACCATTCTGCTGTGGTGTATAGGCACATGAGGTCTGATGCAAAGTTCCAACAGATTTACAAAAAAGTTCCACTTCTTTCTGAATAAATTCCAGTGCATTATCAGTTCTAAAAATTTTAATAGGCACACCAAATTGGGTTTTAATTTCAGCAAAAAAATACTTTATTGGGGAAATCACCTCGGATCTACTTTTTAACAGGAATAGCCAAGTAGTCCGCGAAAAATCATCAATAAACAAAATAAAGTAACGATAGCCAGACACACTCGACACATTACATGGTCCCCACACATCAGAGTGCACTACATCAAAAATATGCCTGCTGCTCACAGAATTACGCCTCGGATATACAGTTCTAGTTTGTTTACCCAGTTGACAAGACTCACACTGGAACCTACCACTACTCATGTCTGGAAGTAACTGGCGCAGTTTGTCAGAAGAAGGGTGTCCCAGCCTGTAGTGCCACTGTAATGCAGAAACTGAAGCAGACAAAGCAGAAACCATAGCAGCTTGATTAGATCTTGGCATCTCGTTCAGATAGTAGAGACCATCAGCACCTTCATACCCCCCACCAATCTTCATCCTCGTGAGAAGGTCCTGAAAAATGCATGAGCCAGGAAAGAATGTTAAGCTACAGTTCAAATTCCTCACAAGTTTGCTAACAGATAATAAATTCATAGGGAAGTTAGGCACATATAAGGCAGATTTGATAAGAAACTGAGAAATAATGTCCCCAATGCCAGAAACTGGAGATTTAGATCCATCAGCAATCATGACCGCAGACTTATGAGCAGGTTTAGAAATAGATTCAAACAAAGCCCTATTGCCTGAAATATGGGATGATGCACCGGAGTCGATCACCCATTTAGTATTACCAGAGGAAGATGGCAACTGTGAACTCAGAAAAGCAGTATCATAACTAGTATAGGCAGGATAAGCTCCACTCGTGGAGGCCGCAGAGGATGAACCGACACGCTTCAGAAGAAGACGTTCGACTTCAGCCTTGATGTAATCAGCAGTAGCACCCGCAGTGTCTTGTGTGGTAGGGTGAGAAACACTCTTAGACGTAGTGGCAGGAGAATCGGAAGCAGTGTTCGCCCATTCTGGTTTGCCATATTTCTCCCAGCATTTTTCTTCAATGTGGTTTGTACGACCACAGTAGGAACACAGGCGCTGTCCAGGCATAGAACGCGCAACAGTAGGAGTAGTAGTAGGGGCTCCACGCCCAACAGTAGGCGATCGACCTCTCCCAGCACCAAGGGGAGGACGCCCATCAGAAGCTCGGCTACGGCCACGACCGCGACCACGGCCTCGGCCACCCCAGGCAGCCAAGGCAGTAGAGTCTCCAATATCAGTAGCAGTATGCGATGTTGGTGACGAAAGGCGCCGAAGACGCTGGTAGGCACCCTGAAGAGTAGGCAGCGGATCACTGGCCAGAATCTGATCCACAACCCCAGCGTAGGAGTCAGGTAAACCACTCAGGAACTGTATGAGCTGAAGTTCATCCCTCTGCTTCTGCATAGTCACCAGATCCGTCGACAGAGGATGATACATTTCCAGTTCACCCCACAAACCGGTGAACGTAGAGAAGTAATCGGTAATATCCGAACCAGTAAACCTGAGGTGGCTAAGCTGTCTGTTGATATCAAACACCTTTTTTGGATTCTGGCTGTGGGAGAAGGTGCTAGCAAGCTGATCCTACATCTGCTTTGCAGTAGGCAGACGAAGGATGGTCACACTAATTTTCTCAACTGTGCTGTTGAGAATCCAGGTCATCACCGTTGAGTCGTCACGGACCCAATCATCGTAGGCTTTGACGTCCTTCACATCGGCGGTGTCGGCAGGCGGCGGCGGACCGATGCGAGTGAGATGGGAATACTTCCCTTGCGACTTGGCGTATATAACAAAGGAGCAAACCCATAGCTGGTAGTTGCATCCGTCAAGCTTGACTGTAGTAACTTGACGACGCGAAGATTCTTCAGACGAGGACGCCATTAGGCAGGCAGGTACGTACACGACGACTACGTCGTCAGGCAGAACAGATATAGGGTCATGGTGGACCTTTCACATACGGGCTACTTCTAGACGTAGCACGGAACCCGGAGGCGAAAGCCTACACGGGCAGGCAGGCAGAATTACGGGCCGAAGACGGAAGGGCCCCTCAAACTAGCACGT
The DNA here is from genome assembly GCA_963693085.1 of Alisma plantago-aquatica. Lineage (NCBI taxonomy): Eukaryota > Viridiplantae > Streptophyta > Magnoliopsida > Alismatales > Alismataceae > Alisma > Alisma plantago-aquatica. The sequence continues at coordinate 896,203,309 of OY856412.1, read as the reverse complement.
TGCGGATCTCCCTCAGAGAAGAAAGGAGGAACCAAAGGAACCGGACGAAGACTGGGCTGCCTACTCTACGGCGGCGGGCTGTAAGCCCTGCTGGGCTGCGGCGCCGAGTCCCTGTGGACCGGCTGACCTGCGGCGGCGCCCGGCGGCCCGGAGCAGCACCGGCGGCCTAGCTAGGCAGGGCCAACGCACCGGCGGCAGCGCCCGGACCCACCGGCAGGGGCCGCTCGAGCGGCGCCGGGGGGGGCGCCGGTAGAGAGAAGGAGAGAAAGGGAAAGGGAGGGATGGAGAAGAACGGCTAGGGTTTAGTCCTGCTCTGATACCAAGTTAAGAATCAGGTTTTCAGAGAGCATAGGGATGCACATGTGCACCTGCATATATATAATATTGAACATTTACAGAGAGGTCCATACAGAACAAGTAAATAACAAATTAAATAACAGAATAAGTAGAAAACATATATTGTAACACACCCAACATTCCTATTCCTCTTATTGCTTGCTAAAACATTCATCTCAACAAGTTGTAGTGCTCCAATCTACCATCTTGCTACACACTCTAATATACTATTGTGTGACACTCTTTTCTACTATGGCATTAGGCTCTCGGGTGGCCTTGGTTGGAGGCAAATGTAACCAATAGATAGTTGTCTCTCTCATTCCCTTTTCTACCTTTGTGGATCTAACAACATGCTCATCATTGAATCCGTTAGAGTTGTAAGAATGATTTGTCATTTTACCATGGGAAGGGTGTAGCCAACTGTAAAGAAGTGAGATCGCCTCTCTACTAAATGGTAAACAAAATCCAATGAATAGCAGCGGAAGTTAAAATTTGACTATATTCAATTTAATAAAGAGTACATATTTATTTTCCAATAAGGGTGTACATGCTTTATACAAATAAAGGATCTAAGTAGAGGGAAACTCAACTATATCAATGTCTCCAAAAATAAATAACTCAACAAGTAAATCCATGATGTAAGGATGGATTCCTTTCCTAGTCTTAGGCTGGTTCACCATTCTCCTGTTGTGCACTTTGATCCTAAACCTGGGTGGTTGTGATCACCCAGCAAAAGGAGAGAAAATGTATGTGTCAATTAAGGAAAAAGGACAATTATGAATAAAGTAGGAAATAATAAAGATTCACTATGCTAAGAGGGTCAAGAATATGAGGCAAGAAAATAAATAAGAATTTTGCCAAGTCAAATAATAATAAAGTTGCATCCATGATTTGATATGACTACATTATACTAATATAGGGCTGAGGCACCTACCGGACCTGAACCTCTGGGTGAGGGAGAGTAACACATTCCCAAACACCCTAATCTATACTACAATAAAAAGAGGGAGTTTTTCCAACTAATTACAAGCACATGCCATTTTAACCCTCTCAGCCAATCAGAGAACACTATTATAAAATGCCGTGTTCTCCTTTACCCTCTCTTCTCACAATTTTTCTCAATTTTCTATTTTTTTATTGCCTTTTTTTTACTCCCACATCTCACCAATCCTCAGCGAACGACACACCAACCCATCGCACAATTATAGGGAGAAATTGTTAGCTCTATCTCTCTCACCCTCAAGCCAACATGCTCTCGGTTTACCGTTTTCATAAAAAAACATGTGTATAAAATCTATGGTGGAACCGAACCAAGTCTCAAGGGGAGAGAACAGTTGGTTCTACTTCTTGGTCATAATCTCTCTCCCAATCCACTCGATCCACTTCCCACGTCTTCCCCTCACTCTTTCTATTTGTTTTCCTTGGTTTCCAGCTACTACCTTAATTCTCTCCACTCTTTTCGTCTATCCGTCTGTAATGTATTGTGGAAAGGAACAAAGTCTCAACACAAAAAAAAACCGGTTAGTCTACCTTGATCACAATCTTTCTCTCAATCCACTCCACCAACTCCCCTCATCTTCCCTTAATTCTCTCCATTCTTTTAGTCTCCACATACAGATTGAGCCCCACATATATGTATATTTTCTTTATTTACATCGTGTGCCCGTCAGGTAATTGTTTTGATATAAACATATTCCTGACAATTGATTGTTTTGAAATAAACACTCTTTAACTTCATATCACGATGTGATTCCTACTTGTGTGCATATATTTTGATAATATTTGCATACATTTCTTACTCATTCAATGTTAGTTAAAGATAATTTTTACATTAAATTAAATATATTTCTTGCAAGGATAGTTTCAGACAAATAATCAAATTATATATTTGTAATAATATAAATAGAAGAAGATTGATGAAGAATTAAAAATGATAAATGAATTTTTTGATGCGTCTATGCTATTCTTTGTATAATATATGATATATAGTTAACAAAGTATGTAGATAGTATTTTAATAAATACAAAATATGATTGTTTCATTCAAATATAAGCATGATTGTAGAATAAATAAAATAATTTTTAGTATTCTAATGGTCATCACCACATTCGTTGTATGCATGTGATGAAAATCGTCTTTTTATCATCTTAATTAGCATGGTAATTGGAGTTAAAAATCTTATAACTCAGAGAATTGTCTTTTTTTCATCTAAAAAAGGTGTAGGTGTGGATCTTTTTACATCTAAAAAGGAAGTGTGAAGGTGTGTAGTTTCAGACAAAATATCAAATTATGTATTACTAATAATATAAAAGATAGTCATAACTAAAACTAAAAAAAAGATATTTTTCTTACCATTTATATAATTTAAATATTCTGAAAAGAGATTTTTCATATACTACTTACACACAAGGCAACTATCCTTTTGTCCTTTAAATTAAATTTTCAAAAATTATATGAAACTACTGCAAAAAATCATTTAGATAACGTGTACGATGATTGTATATAGAAAGCATTTTATATACTTATTTTATCAATCTTGATCTATATTTTCACCCAATAATATAACAATTGCTAGGAACTCAGATATGTTTTGAGAATGATGAAACTTAACCATTGTTATTGTTGAGAGTTATTTAGTTAGTGTTTTATTATTAGTTTGTAATATGGGCCTAAGTGTTCTGGCCCATTAGGGTTGGTCTTCTGTCTGTACGCTTCCCTGTCCTCCTATATATAGGAGCATGGTTTCTCTTATCTAATACAACATGTAGTCGTCTTTTACATTCTAAGATGGTATCAGAGTAGAGATCCGAAAACCTAGCCGTCAAATAAAAAGAAAAAAAGAGAGAGCAGTAGCCGGCGGGCGGCCCCTTCTTCATTCTTGGCCGCCCGTAGGCATTGTCCACTCATCAATCCATGGCATCTGCTGCTCCTTCCTCTCCTTTTTCTACTGTTGACGCTCCTCCTATTGTTTCTACTTGACTGGAAATTTTTGCCCCATGCTTCTCTATATCATTTCTTTCATTTTCTGCTACTCTGGGCTCCCTTTCCTTTAGATCTGGCGTACTGCTACAATACGTTACTGTAGCACGGCGGGATTTTGGGAGCTTCCAGTCCTCTCCTTCATGGTTTCTGCCAACCTCCAGTGCCCCCCTTCTCTTCCTCAACGCCTTAGCGGCTTCTAGGATAGGGAGAAGTCTTCTACATGCCTTGGAGAAGAAGTTATTGCATCTTTTTTTGGCCGTCTGTACAGGTTTGTCCCTGTTCTTGATCTCCGACTCGATTACGGCCTACCAAGGTGTTGCCTCTCCTTAGGACCTGCTCCATTTAGGTCATCTATGTCTTGAGCATCTCCTGCCTTAGTTGCCAAACCATCAAATCTCTATGGAATGAGATGGAGTTTGATCTTCTAACCTCTATACTGCCGCTGGTACTGTAGCAGCGTGTACTGCTGCACTTTTTTTGAAGTTTTGACATTTTCCTTGCTGAGGTGCTTTTCTTTTCTGCTATTGGTTTGGAATACTTTGGCCTTTAAGCCCTCTAGTGCTGCTGCAATTGCGTTGTTGTGTTTTTCTTTTTTGTTGTTGCTACAAATACCATTTATTTGTCGCTGCTACTGCTTGAATGCTATTGCTGCTATGCTGCTAAGATGGCTGCCTCGGATAATCCGCACACCATGGTCTACATTTTGATTATGTGAGGTTTTACACTTGCAACTATTTTGTTTGATTTCCTAAATCCAGTGGAACTTGTGTTTGTCCACCCCAACCGTTGATCTTCTCCGTGGTTGGTGTGAGGGGGAGAAATAGAGGAGAGATGAAGAAAGAAGAAGAAGAATTTAGTTATGCTGCTACATGGATCTTCATGCCACTTATACTATTGATATATGGATCCTTTTGTTACTATATGGTGTTCATTTTGCTTCTATGTGGATCTGTCTATTGTTATGTGGCTTGTTCATGATTGTGTTGCTGTTATATAAAATTTTCTGCTGCTATAATTGCTTATTCATCATCTACCTAGACTGTTGCTATGAAGTTACATATTGGGACGTCATTGTTGTTACTTGTGCTATGATTAGCACATTCTGTTTGCTGCTTTGTGCTATTGCACTTTCTGCTGTTCGTGCTTTATTTGCACGTTGACTTTCTACTGTGGGCCAGCACTCTCTGGACTTTGACGTCTGCTATTGTGATGGATATTGTGTAAAGAGGGAAGATGATGAAGACATTTGTTGTTGACTTTACATGGAGCTTCATCTACTGGAGTTAATTTTTTTGCTTGCTACTCTGCCTACCGGTCTTCTATCTGCCTACGTCGTCGACTTTTGCTGCTGTGCGCCAGCACTCTCTGGCATGCCTGTGTTTTGACACGTTGACTCTTTGCTTGTTCGTGCCTTGCTTGCACGTCGACTTTCTGCCACTGTGATCCAACACTCTCTGGGCTCTGTTACTTTGCCACTGTGACCCAACACTCTCTGGCTACTACAACGACGACTTTGATGAAGACCTTGGTGCCTATCAACTATTCTATTCTTTGCTCTAAATGATTGTGATGCTGCTTATTTCTGCTCCAGATGATCTAGAAGCTTTTGCGACTTACCTGCTTGCTTTGATGTCTACTTGAGGGGGAGTGTATGAGTGTTTTGAGTGATTTATTGTAATATTGAGGGGGAGAAATTTCTTGTATGGGTTTGGTTTATCTTTTTGTTTTGTTTCTTTATTATCTAGTCTGACTCTCTGTTTGCAAGCTGATTTGGGATTCTCCCAACTTCAGCTTGAGGGGGAGTGTTGAGTTATTTAGTTAGTGTTTTATTATCTGTTTGTAATATGGGCCTAAGTGTTCTGGCCCATTAGGTTTGGTCTTATGTCTGTACGCTTCCCCGTCCTCCTAAATATAGGAGTAGGGTTTCTTTTATCTAATACAACATGTAGCCGTCTTTTACTTTCTAAGAGTTATACTTCAAATAAATATTGTCTAAAAATTGCTATAATTTGATTTTCACGTGCATGTGGCACGTGTGCGTTGACGAGTATTTATAAAATTGGGGAGTGGTCACATTCCCCTGGGCTCATGCCCAAACTATGGGTGGTTTGTACTCATGTACACTACATTAGTTAATTACTCATTTACATCATCATGCTAGAGTATTTCCTTGGCATATATAAGAAATTTAATAACATTGCAAGTGGGATCCAAGACCCTAGAACAATTTAGGTAGTAACAAGAATATATGAAAATAGGCTCATCCCTCATTGGGAAAATAGGATTGGATTTAAAACATGCCCAACTTAGGGTTAGAAGGCACATACATACCTCTTTGAGATTACTAGAGAGGACCTTTCATCAATTAAATGTGTCCAATGTCACTTTCGTCCTAGATACAAGTTTATACACATGGATTAGGGTTTATAAATCATATTATGTGAGAAACCCTAATTGTGGACCTTCTATGAAAACTATCGATTTGGGACTCAAAACTAGGACAAATCGATTACTTGGATTCTCCTGATTAAGAAAACATATTTCTTAAATTTGGAGTTAAAATGAATTAGTTATATATTTTAACATGGTATTGATAATAAACATCAAAATAGGGATAGAAATTGATACTCAAAAACTTTAAATTTGCATTCCTTGTGAAAAATCCTTTCCAACGAGTATTTATTTGTATTTTTTTGATAATCCTATGATTTACTAGGATTTATATAAAATCGACCAATAAAAAAATAGGAAAACTATAGCGTGACAGTCACTTAAATCGGATTATAAACTGATGTAAATAACTGGCGAAATGACGAAACTATCTTAGGCGTTGTGACATAATAATCAAATGTGTGGGGACATTTTAGTCATTTCACATTAATAATATATCCACGCCAATAAATCAAAACGATCACGCGGATTGACGGAAATACCCATGCCAAGATTATTGATCAATCGAGGTAGCAAGGGCACCAAGGTCAATCATTGACCTGCGATCTTCCTCTTTCGGTCATGGCACTATGCGCAAAACAGATAGATCATGGGCATTGAGGCTTGCGAAGGAAGATGGTTCGCGGGGAAACTGAAGGTATCCTCGCACTCACCCGAGCTCATAGAGCCAAAGCTTGAGTTTTGGAGAGTACAGGAGCTCGGGGAGCATCATCGGGAGGAGAAACAAGGGAGAAGGTCGGGGGATCTGCAAAGCATCGAGTAGGCATGGAAACAGCAAGATGAGATGCGGAACACGTCCACGAAGGTTAGAAGAACTCGATCGACGCCTCGTGAAGGCCAGGAGACCACTGAGGCGCTGAGGCGGCTAGCGCCGACGAGAGCCTATATGCACGTCTATAGGATGCGGCGACTCAGACAAGCATAGAGGAAACTAAGAACGGTAAAGCAAAGGAGGGTCGAGGATGCTTACTAGCTTGTTAATTTGAAGTCGTCGGAGATGAGGAGCGAGCATGTCTGGGAGCCTGGAGCTATAGAAGGTGAAATTGGAGGGGGAGGAGAATTGTTCGGTGACTTGGGGTTCTTTGCGTGGCCTTATATAGGCGGGAGACTAGCCATAGGCTCTTCTGTGAACCGGTAGTGGAGAGGGTTGAGAGCGCCGCTTTGGGCGTTTCGTGCTCAGGGCAAGAGGAGAGGTGAGTTAAGGCTCATTCAATTCGAGAGAGAGGTAAATCCAACAAGGAAGAAATCACGCGAATTGCCGGTCAGTTGAGGGAGAAAGAGGTCAGGGAATCGAAGCCTGCGAAACGGCTTCTGACTCGCGTAAGAGTCAGAGGAAGGTGATGATGATCCAGCTGCTGGATCGGGTCAATTTTTCAGATGATCGAATATAGGCCGTCCTTGTGGGTGATATCGGTAACGCGTGACAGGCGAGAAATAACAGAACTTTAGGTAAATGTGTCGCATTGATTAAATTGAATTGAAAACCATAGTTACCAGTGTTTTAAAAAGCGGCCCAGGCGGCCGCTTAAGCGGCTGCTCAGGGAGATGAGACCCTTGGCCGCTCCAAATAAGCCTTAGGCGGCTGGTCAGGCGGTTTTGCATTAAGCGGCCGCTTCATTCCCGCTCAACCCGCTCAAGCGCCCGCTTGGACACTGATTACGAGCGCCCGCCTGAGTCTTCTTAAGTGAAAAGCAAGACCTAGACCCACTTCCTATGCCCAAAAGTGAAATCTAATGATATTTTCATTATGTAATATTACACTATTGATATTGTATAACATTATTTAACATGTTAATATGAAATTATTGTATTAAGTAACTATGTATGTATCTAAATACTTTATAGTAGTTAATCAGTGTGTAATACTACACTGATTCTGCTGCTATATACAATAGTGACGACTATGTACCTATTAAGTCTGTTATAGCAAGTAATACGAACATAAAACTTACCATGTATATGTAACATAAAACTATGTGATTGTCACAACTCAGTAATATTGTACTGCTGTATAGTACTAATTACTAACTATAGAACATTAATCTAAAGAAACAACCAGTGTGTAAATGTAATACAAAATCAATGCATATTTCTGTGAGGTATAGTACTATTATATTACACTAACTACTAACTACTAAGTGCATTGTATCATGGCTTGATACTAGTATACGACTATATGTGATAAATTTATCTATAAATTGTACTAACTATTAAGTAGATCACATTATTACATGATAGTATGATACTAGTATACAGTTTCTTAAAAATGTATCTTAATGCTTCATCTATACATAATCAACTATTAAGTAGCAATATTGTTGTGTAGGGTGAATTTTACACTGCTACAAGGGTTTGGTTATGTATACAAGTTTCTTAAAAAACATTATATATATACACACACAAATGTGTGTATTTTTGTATACAATCATATAGAAAATTAAGAATCCGCTTTTTTAAAAAGCGGCCGCTTGAACGCCCTCCTGGCGCTCAAGCGGCCACAAGGTGGTGTCCGCACGCCTCCCGCTTCCTGCTTTCTAAAACATTGATAGTTACACTATAATCAAATCTTATAAAATCGATTTGAAGGGTCAAACATGGGTCAAATGACCTCAAATTTGAACCATAGGCATATATAAAGCTTAGATTAATGCTATGTAATTAGATTTTCGTTTTGCAAAAGCTTTGGCCCTTAATCACCATATTGGCCATTAGTATATATATTAATGCATTTTAAAGGGTGAATTAATACAAAAATATTTCTTTAGCAATTCCTTAAGTGAAATTCAAGATGGATACCATAAAATCATTCAAGTGTCATATCCTACATCCTATTCTCCTTTTTAATGCTTTAATAACATTTAGGAGGGGAGAGAAGAGAAGAGGGCTATCATCTCATTAATTAACTAATTTCCACATTAATTCTTATTTCTTTATCCGAAAAAGCCACAAAGACTCTAAATTAACACAATTCACTGATTGTCTCTCATTAATGATCATTTTGCATTATTAGACTCTAATTAACACTCTAGTTGAGATATTTGTGCAAAAACCCATTCATTGAAATAAATGTGGGTAAATATAGTCTAAACCGTCAAGCATTGTTTAATTTCAACATCGAGGATAAGAAGGATAGAAAAGATAGTAAAATTTAGGATACAATTTAGGAAATAGGACATGAAGGAAATAAAATCTTGAAAAAGGGTTAAATTGCAATTGAATCTAGGATTCAGTATGTTATACCAACTTACATGGTGTAGGATTAAAAGGAGATAGTAGCATACTAGCATGGAAAAGCAAATACATGAGAGAATTAGAAAGGTAAGAAAAATATATAGAAATGCATATAGCTCCGTGCTTCCCCTCATGCTGCAACATAGATGTCTAACATGTGTCATTACTCTAAAATACTAAAGGCTATTTCTTATTGAATGAATAAAACAAGTACATGACTCTCTCTTTTATAAGACAAGAGAGTGAGGCATAGAGTACAACTAGGCAATATGGGATAAAAGTACAAGAGGCTACAAAGACAAAAGCCAAAATACACTAAGTAAGGAACACCACAACATAGTAAAATATATATACTAATACTCCCCCTCAAGCTGGAGCATAGATATCAATCATGCCCAGCTTGTCAATCAGAGCAGTGAATTGAGTCTTCGGAAGAATCTTGGTGAAGATATCTGCAACTTGATCGGAAGTATGTGTATAAGGCGTAGATGTTTGGCCAGATAAGACAGCTTCTCGTACAAAGTGACAGTCAACTTCGATGTGCTTAGTATATTCATGAAATGTAGGATTACTCGCAATAAAGATAGTGGCCTTGTTGTCACAGTACATAGGAATAGAATTGGAATGAGAGATACCAAGATCTTTCAGAAGATCATAGACCCAGAAGAGTTCAGAGGTAGTATGAGTCATGGCTCGATATTCTGCTTCAACACTAGAACGAGCAACAACTATTTGTTTCTTGCTGCACCAGGTAACCAAGTTACTACCTACAGACGTGCAGTAACCAGAGTCTATTTTTCTCCCAACGTAGTCAGAGTCAGAATACCCAACAAGGTTATAGTGGCTACGTTTCTTATACAGAAGACCTTTCCCAGGAGAACTTTTTAGATATTTTAACATATGGCAGACAACATCCCAGTGACATTCTCTTGGCTTATCGAGATACCTGCTAACAAGTCCAACTGCAGATGTGATAAAAGCTCGAGTGACAGTAAGGTAAATAAGCTTCCCGACCATGCGACGATACTAATGATGATCAGGATAAGGAAGAGATGTCTCGTCATCCCAATTAGTGTTCGGATCCAACGGGGTACTGGCAGGCTTGGCTCCAAGAAGGCCTGTTTTAGATAGAAGATCCAGAACATATTTGCGCTGAGATAAGCACAGACCAGAAGATGACCGAGACACTTCAATCCCAAGAAAGTATCTCAATGTACCTAAATCTTTAGTGACAAAATGAGTTTCCAAGTAGCGTTTAGTAGCCTGAATACCTACAAGGTCACTCCCAGATAATATGATGTCATCAACATAAACAATCAAGATAACAAGCCAAGAGGAGGTGTGTTTGATAAATATAGAATGATCAGACTGAGAATGACGAAATTGAAATTTTAAAGAATAGAGCTCAGCTTATCAAACCAGGCGGGTGGCTTTGCTTCAGTCTGTAAATTGCTTTGCGCAGACAACAAACTTTTGAGAACTCCCCCTAAAGCACAAAACCTTGGAGGCTGTTCCATGTATACCTCATGCAGATCACCATATAGAAAAACATTCTTGACATCGAGTTGAAATAAAGGCCAGTCAGAATTAACAACCACAGAAATAAGTAAACGAATCGAGTTCTGACGGGCAACCGGTGAGAAGGTCTCAAAGTAATCCATGCCATATGTCTGGGTATAGCCTTTGGCAACAAGATGAGCTTTGAGACGTTCAATAGTCCCATCAGGCTGATATTTGATTGTAAAGACCCATCGACAGCCAACCGGAGAACAACCAGTAGGAGGATCAACTAACTGCCAAGTGTTGCGTTTTGTAAGGGCCTGGATTTCAGTTTCCATGGCCTGGCGCCAAGCTGGATGCTTAAGAGCCTGAGAAGCATTCTTAGGAATAGATACAACAGAAAGAGTAGATGTGAAATTTGCAAAATTAGTCCCCAAGTGATCAGTGTTACAGAAATTCCCAACGGGGTACCTGGGATGGAGGTGGATCTGCCATCAAGGATGAAGGATCTGGAAGGGCCATGGAGGGAGTTGGAGCCTTCGGTCTTCTTTGATAAACCTTTAGTGGAGAAGCAACAACATGAGTGGTATCCGATGAATCAGAAGCATCAATGAGCGGTAAAGGTGTATCTGTAAATAAATCCGATGTTTAGGCAGAACCAACTGAGGAATAAAATGACATATGTTCAAAGAAGACAACATCAACTGAGTCCATCCATTTCTTTCCAATTAGATCATAGCAACGGTACCCTTTTTGTGTCCTAGAGTACCCTAAGAAGACACACTTGATGGCTCGGGGATCAAGTTTAGTTAATCAAGGGCATTGTCAGTGCGAAAGATTTTTGACATGGAACTTGATTGCCAAGAACAAAAGATGGCATGCGATTGATAAGATAGCATGCAGTAGAAATAGCTTCGGGCCAAAAACAGTGGGGAACATGGTAGTGAAACAGGAGAGTGCGAGCAACTTCAAGAAGATGTCGATTTTTGCGTTCGACAACTCCATTCTGTTGCGGAGTATAAGCGCATGTGGTTTGGTATATAGTACCCAGTTTGCGACAAAAAAGACTGACTGAGGCTTTGCATGAATTCAAGGGCATTGTCAGTGCGAAAGATTTTTATAGGTTTACTAAATTGGGTACGTATTTCAGAAAAAAAGGCAGTAATAGTATCAAGAATGTTAGAGTGATCTTTTAACAGGAATATCTAGGTGGTTCTAGAGAAATCATCAATAAAACTCATAAAATATCGAAAACCAGAGACACTGGGAACAGAACATGGGCCCCAAATATTAGCATGCACTATATCAAAAAGCTGTTTTGAGCCAATTCATAATTTTTTGAAAAAGTAGACCTAGTTTGTTTGCCTAACTGGCAAGTTTCACAATGAAAAACAAAATCAGAAATAGTAGGTAGTATGTGCTTCAATTTGGCCGCTGACGGATGTCCCAACCGATAGTGCCATTGGATGCCCGTTACAGAAGAAGTCAGAAGTGCAACAGTCCTCGATACATCCAGGTAGTATAAGCCGTCTGGTCCCTCATGGCCTGAACCAATCTTCGTCCTCGTACGCATATTTTGAAAGATAACACCATCCGGGTCAAATGTTATAGAACAACGCAGGCTCTTAACAGTCCGATTGACAAATAATAAGTTAATTGGAAATTTAGTAACATATAATGCAGAGCACAGAGGTAGGCAGCCAGAAGTACAAATATTTCCAAAACCAGAGACAGGCATTTGTGAACCATCAACTAGAGTAACAGAAGGAATAGCAGTAGTTTTATGCAAAGTAGAAAATAAGGTAGGATTTCCAGCAATGTGGGAGGTCGCACCAGAATCGATCACCTAAGTGTTTTTACCAGACTGGGTTAGGAGAGCAGTACTTCCATCAGTGGAAGTCTCCATAGATGAGGCCAAACGCGCTTGAAGCAATTTCTCAAATTCCGATATGATCCAATCGGTAGACGGTGGAGCAGAAGAGGAGATAGTAGTGTCAGGCTGTTCAGATGTGACTTGATTTGCCCACGCAGGTTTTCCATGTTTGATCCAGCAACGATCTTCATCATGATTAGTTCGTTTGCTGAAGGTGCAATAGCGTTGTTCAATAGCATCAGCAGTAGAGGAGGACCCCCGTCCTGGACCAGTAGAAGATCGTCTACGACTGCGTCCTCGACCGCGACCAAGTCCACGGAAGGAGTCGCCTGTCCTAACAGCAAGGGCTATCCCGTCAGAAGTATCAAGAAGTGCTTGAGAGACAAAGGGAAGGCGTTGCACACGCTTCAGAACATCACATAGGGTAGGAAGAGGATCACTAGAAATGATCTGATCGACTACCCCCACAAAGGATGATGGCATGCCAACAAGAAACTAGGCTAACTGTAACTCATTGCGCTGACACTGGATCTCAGTAATATCTGATGATAGGGGGTGATAGACGTTGAACTCATCCCAGAGAGCAGAGCATTGATTATAGTAGTCCTCTACAGTATCAGTAGTCGAGTACTCCAGTTTGGCCAAGTTTTTGAAGATCTCAAACACCTTCTTCGGATTCTGCTGGTGAGAGTACACGTGGGAAAGCTAATCCCACATTTCCTTCGCCGTCTTCAGGCGGAGCAAAGATTGGATGATTTTGGGCTCTGCACTATTGACCAGCCAGGTCATGACGCCATAATCTTCTTTAGACCAAAGATCATAGGCCTGTTTCGTCTTGTCATCAACATCTGTAGCAGGAGTCACTAGACATTTGGTAGACAAATGCGAGAAGTGTCCTTGAGCCTTGACATAGAGCTCAAAGGAGGCTGCCCATAAGTGATAGTTAAAGCCATCCAGTTTGACAGTGGTGACGTACAAGTTGCGGGGAATGTCTGTGGTCACCATGACGAAAGTAGGCAGCGTGAACCAAGGGCGCATGCAGCAATAACAAGCAGAAGGTTGACCTTGCAGTCAACATAAGCAGACAACAGCAGAAACCCAATACATAGGCAAATCTAGAGGCACTAAGGCTGGGAGCACAAGATAGGAGTAGGAGATCCAAGCATCGGATCTCAGGAACCCACGTAGGGGCAGCAAGGAATATAGAAGAACCTACGTCAACATGGAGGAAAAATTACTCTACCATGAGGCGTAGGCAGGCAGAGAGCAGAACTGAGTTTACGTCTTCAACATGCCAGAACTGGAAAGTGTTTGAAGCTCTCCGGAGACCAACGGGAAGAGGATGGGTGGATGGTGCGGTCAACGGGATGGGATAGGGATAAGGGATGAAGAAGGTGGTGATGACGGAGAGCTAGGAAGGTGGTGGTGGGCTATGGAGAAGAGAGGGTGGAGGCGGCAGGTGGAGAGATGGGTGGCGGCGGCAGAAAGGGGCAGGAGGAGAGGCGGCGGGCTGGTGGAGTAAGTGGAGATGGTGGCGGCAGTATTTGGGGTGGAGAAGGGAGAGCGGGGAGAAGGGGCTAGTGGGGTGGAGGAGGTGAGGGCGGCGACATCAGGGGCTGAGGAGGCAGGCGGTAGCAGGGGAAGGGAGGGGGGCGGCGAAACAATAAAGAAAAAAAGAAAAGGGGGGTGGCGGCTAGGGTTATGTGGGCATGGTGTTAGGGTTTAGGAGGGAGGGGTTTAGGGAGGATCGTGAGGCTCTGATACCATCTAAAATACTAAAGGCTATTTCTTATTGAATGAATAAAACAAGTACATGACTCTCTCTTTTATAAGACAAGAGAGTGAGACATAAGTAGAACTAGGCAATATGGGATAAAAGTACAAGATGCTACAAAGACAAAAGCCAAAATACACTAAGAAACAACACAACACAGTAAAATATATATATTAATAGTTACATAATTTTTGAATTCTTGTCACGATCAGAGGTTTAGTTAAAATATTAGTAGTCTGATCTTGTCTTTTGAGGAGTGGTGATTTTTCTAGATTGAATAACATCACTAACAAAGTGACAATCAACTTTCATATGCTTAGTGTGCTCATTGGAAATAGTTTTTTTGGCAATAGAAGTAGCCACACAATTATCACAATGCACATGTATCAGTGTCACGACTTGGTGGTTAAGTTATGGAAGTAGAATTTGTTCAACGATTCCTCGGAGACACGGTCGAAATACGCCATAGGTGGCCGCAACCTGTCCTTTCTCTCGGTCCCATCGTGGGGGGATTTGGGGACTTCTGCAACGAGTTATGGCACCCATGACTTATGAGGGAAGTCCCATCCATCCCATGACAAGCACCTACAATGTAATGATCACGAAGGGCAAGTTGCTTTCGATTGCCTTTTCTATTTCCTTTCACGCCTAAGCACAAAGTAATTGTTATCAAGCCCTTTCATGAACGAGCAAGCTCAATGAGGATTGAGAAGTCAACTCTCGCCCTTTACCACCATAACCCATATAAGTTCACAAGTGGCATGAGCCATTACTCTAAACTCAAGCACACCAGAACTTGCCACCATATTTTGTTTTTTGCTTTGCTACGTAACACGATTGCTACCCACAGAGGGTGACATCTAGAGGTAGATCTTCAATCAGAGCACAGAGCCACATAATCAACATCACAATGACCATCAATATTGAAGTGCCCATTGCGTGTGTGAAGCAGTCCTATGTCAAGTGCCTAAATTTTAAATGTCGCAAAACATGACAAAGAACAACTTAGTAGAGATATCTAGCCATGTGATGATGAGATATAGTAGTTTACCAACTACTCTTCTATATTGGGATTTGTCCTCAAGACAGGTAAACATAATATTCCAAAGGTCATGAGACTGATCCATTGGAGAGATAGCAAGACAACAACCAAGCACACTACTCTCCTCATAGATCTAGGGTTTATTTCCTTTGTGAAAGAGATAACTCACATTTGCTAAGGGCTACCTCAATTGCAAGGAAATATTAAAGTTTGTCTAAATCTTTTGTGACAAACTGTTGGTACAAATGGGATTTTGTTGCTATGATTCCAGTCTCAATGCTACCAAACATGACTATATCATCAACAAAAACAATTATGCTTACTATCCCAGCGGTAGTTCTCTTCACGAAGATAGAATCATAACAATGCGCTTTAGAGAAACCATTTGCACAAAATTTTAGAGAGTTTATCAAGCTAGGCACACAAGCTTTGTTTGAGTCCATATATCAATTGCAAGGAAATATCAAAGTTCGCCTAGATCTTTCGTGACAAAGAGTTGTAGCAAACGAGATTCTAGTTCATTTTAGTCTCAACACTTTCATACAAGATTATTTCATCAAAATAAGCAATTAGGCAGACTATCCAATTGGTACTTTTCTTAATCCAAATAAAATGATCATAAAGACTTTAAAGAAACCAATCACCCGTAGAATTTAGAGAGTATATCAGACTAGGCGTGCATGCTTTGTTTGAGTGCATATATTGCTTTATGTAGTTTGCATGCTTTCTAAAATTGAACTTGGCAACATGACCATGAGGTCGCTTCATATAGACAATCTCTCTTAGAACAACAAATAGGAAGGAATTTGTTACATTCATTTGGTGAAAGGATCAACCTTTGTTGATAGGAACAAACTTATGACCAATGTTCCAATGTGATTGGGACTTGTTCTAGGCTGCAATGCGGTTAGGTTGGACAATATATTGTCAAAAGCCACGGTCGTATAACCTGTTGCTTCCCGTATGTGGTCGTTAGAGAACTGACAAAATATGGTCTAGAGGTGACTGTATATAATCCTCTATTGACCATAAATCTGCGTGAGGTGCCAATATGTATGTTGAAGTTGTTGAGGCTCGTTATAGATGTCTGAATCATTGAAAGAAGCTTTTCTTGACGAGTCACTCTCATCAGTTGACATACTGCAACATTTTCTAAGATTTCGGAGGGCGGGCCAAAGGATTTCTACCAAGCTAGAGTGCATCCTTTTAGCTTTGCCGTGGCATAAAGTAGCTCCAGTCTCGCTAAGATAATGGTGAAGTTGGAAGCACATCTTAAAGTTGTGGAATTTGAAGTGGATTTCTAAGCGAGAAGCTAACAATTGACATGGGAATTTGGCACATCCTTCTTGATCACATATTTCGACTGATGCACAAGTTGATTGTGGTGACGATCTTCCAACTAAAGATATGGTGATTTGAATTTTTCGGGTGTTCAACATTCTATAGGCAGGCATGGAAGATGGCTTGTTATCAGTGAATCAAAAAACGGCCGCCTGGCCGCTTGAGCGGGCAGCAAAGCCCATCCCTAATATCCCCCTTAAGCGCCCGCTTGAGCAGGTTTTCAAAAAATGCCCGTTTTTGTCCCGCTTCACCGGCTTTTCCCCCGCTTTTTGCCTGCTTTTTTTCCCGCTTTTTTGAAAAAAATGCTGCTGTAAGCATGTAATGTTAATTAATTATATAATCCAAGTAGTATTGAGTATAATATATGAAGCTTGTATACATTAAATGTTCTATGATATACCTAGTCCTACTTTAGAATGCAGACTTTGTATGTAAGTTGTATATAATAGGGTACTGCTGTAATATATCCAAGTAAATATCGTATTACTCTATTATACTTCTAATAGTTATACTGATTTTACTTATTTTCTTGCAAATTTCGTTCATTACTAATTGATACTACTGGTTAGTATTACTGATTTCCATAGAAATATATTTTTTATATACACATACATGTAATTTTGTATATAATATATAAGATTTTAAGCATCCACTTTTTCAAAAACCGCCCGCTTAATCGCCCACCTGCCGCTTAATCGGCTACAAGGTC
This sequence comes from Alisma plantago-aquatica, assembly GCA_963693085.1. NCBI lineage: Eukaryota > Viridiplantae > Streptophyta > Magnoliopsida > Alismatales > Alismataceae > Alisma > Alisma plantago-aquatica. The sequence continues at coordinate 896,186,070 of OY856412.1, read as the reverse complement.
CCGTCCGCACGCCTCCCGCTTCACGCTTTTCAAAACATCGCTTGTTATAGTATAAGATCCAATAATCAAAGAGATTTTGTAAGTTGTGCCTCCATGTCGACATAAAAGGTATTAAGGTCCTCTTTTTTCACCATGCTATGGGTGAAGAGGCACAAACGCACAAGAATCACACACTATAGTGGCGCACATTAGAAAAATTCACACACCTATGGTGCATGCAACCTAACAATAGAACTACAAGCATAGTTAGCAACCACAAGAAGAGGACCCCTTTGAGGACAACAAATTTGTTACACATGTTATGGTAATTGTGGCCAACATCATTAATAAAAATGACTTGCAACTCCATTTAGGAGAAGATCCCATAAGAAAACACCAACTGATGTTGCTTGCATGTTGTGGACCACAAGGGGTTGTACTAGCCATCTACATTTAGGAAGACGAAGGGCCAGCCAACCCTAACAAGCATGGGGAGGTCACCCTCCCCTTTGAGGACAACAAATTAGTTTCACATGTTATGGTAATTGTGGCCAACATCATTTATAAAAATGACTTGCAACCCCCTTTAGGAGAAGATCCCATAAGAAAACACCAACTGGTGTTGCTTGCGTGTTGTTGACCACAAGGGGTTGTACTAGCCATCTACATTTAGGAAGACAAAGGGCCAGACAACCCTAAAAAGCACAGGGAGTTCAACCTCTGTTAATAGGCTGCTAGAGCCCGAGGGAGGAGAGGATGACTACTGTAGGAGGTTGATTGAAGAGAAGTGGAAGGTCCTCCAAACTTGCCATATGACAGTAACAGTGTAGCAACACAACCTAAAAGGGGGAAATAAGTAGAAAACCACATGAATTAATGGGGAGGCAAATACTTGGAGGATGGGGAGAACCAAACAATATTAAGATCAGGGGGAGACAGAGTTCGACAACTTAGATGTTGCATCCTGGATGGATATATCGGGTATTCGGGTGTAAGGCACCCTTCTTACCACAATATAAAATATCGTCGAAGTTGGGGAAAATTTTGCTGATGTCGACAATTGGTGATGTCAACTCCACATAAACATCCTCATTCCACAACATGGATATGTAAACATATCTTGTTTTTAGCTAAATTTAATAAAATCCATCAATTTTCATCACTAAATGACTATTTTTAGCTTAATTTTTGTCAACGTTGTGTCGAAGTTTAGTTGTAAAATCCTTGAAGTTTCCTCGGTGTTTCCATAAACTTCCACCTCCACACCTGTTGAAGTCGACTCGAAGTCATTGTCTTGTTTGTTCCATGCTTCTTACCATGAATGCTCAAGGTGGAAAGTGATAACCTTGCCGTCGTTGCTAGAGCTTGGAGATGGCTTGGGTGCAATGGGTGTTCTCGAGCTAAGCGCAAACAAAATAAAGCTACAGTTGAACCTCACAGAGGTTCTCTAAACACCAATTTTACTTGGGAACTCTGTCCACTTTCATCTCAAATTTCGTTCTCACCCATGAGAAATGTGGAGGTTGACCTCGAGCTACTATGTATAATTGAATAAATCTAAGAGTGTCCAAGGGTTCAATGGTCCACCCTTGGACCTCCTCTACTGCTTATATAGGTGGGGTTTTGGTTCTATCTTTCTCCAAATGTAGTGCATAATTGGGAATCCTAGGGGACTAGGGAATCCCTTGAGACTAGGTATAAGTTTCTTCGGTTTTAGGATGCTCTCTGAAGGTACATGTGCACTTAGATTGAGATGGAGTAGACCAAGTGGTGAGGATTCTTCATTAGAATTCCTTGTTGGAGCCACTCTTTAAGACTGACTTCCCCATTTGAACTGTCAGAGAGTCTGTTTATTAGTTATTTATATTGTCCTTGTAATATGGGCCTCATTGTGTCTTGGCCCATTAGGGTTTAGTTAAGTCTGTATGCTTCCCTGTTCTCCTATTTATAGGAGCAGGGTTTCTCCTATCTAAAACAACGATTTGCCTTCTTTTATTATTTAACATGGTATCAGAGCAGCCGTCCTAGGGACCAGAGCCGCCGTACACCAGAGAGAGAAAACTAGAGGAGCGCCCCCTGCGGGCGGCCGCCGCCCTTGGCATTGCTTGGCTGCCCGCAGGGAATTCCTCTCCTTGTTCCCTGCCACTTTTTTTTATCCCTCTGCTACCGTGCCGCCCTGCGCCGAACCTGCCTCACCGCCGTTGGCCACCTAGATGCAGCGCCTCACGCCTAACAGCAGGCCGCCGCCGAGCAGCAGGAGCAACTGCCGCCGGCTGCCAGTGTAGCCACAACCACCGATTGATCGCTATTCCCTGCCTCTGTGCGCCAACTACTCTGCCTAGCTGCTTGCTGTCCGCTGCTGATTCGCGCGCATGCCGTTACCTGCCCCTGTGATCGCCCTTGCCGACACCATCCCGTGCCCCTGTGATCGCCCTTGCCGACACCATCCCGAGCCGTCGTCGTCACCGCTTGCATATGCTGCTCTTACCTATTCTAGATGAGCCGCCATCGGCTCTTTGTTGCTGCGCTGCGACTCTACTACTGCGCTGCCTCTACTACTATGCCCCCCGCCGCTCCTGCTCCATACGCCCCCCACCACTACTGCCCGCTGAAATTTTTTGGACTGGCCAGAGCAAATTTTGGTGGATTTTATCCGTAATATTATTAATCTTTATGAAGATTTGGCCTCCCCTCGACTCCCGCCCGCTGAGGGGCAGCGGGACCCCCTAATTGGGGGGCCGCGCCCCCCAAACCCCTCGACAGTGCTACGGCCTATATTTCTTTCTGGGGTGTTCCTTTATCATTATCCACCCCAACCACTCTTGATTCTTTCCGTGGTTGGTGTGAGGGGGAGAAATAGAGAAGAGATGAGATGAAGAAGAAGAATTTCATTATGTTGTTCTATGGATCTTCGTGCTACATTTACTACTGATATATGGAGTCTTCTGCTGCGATTTGGTATATTTTGCTGCTAGATTGTTTATTCATCATCTACCTCGACTGCTGCTGTGAAGTTGCATACTTGGACGTCATCTTTGCTACTTGTCCTATGATTAGCACACTTTACCTGCTGCTTTGTGCTTTTGCACTTTCTGCTGTCCGTGCTTTATTTGCACGTTGATTTTCTACTCTGTGGACCAACACTCTCTGGATTTATGACGTCTACTACTGTGATGGATGCTTTATAAAGAGGGAAGATGATGAAGACATTTGTTGCTGACTTTACATGGAGCTTCTTCTATTGGAGTTATGTATTTGCTTGCTACTCTGCGATATTGGTCTTCTATCTGCCTACGTCGTCGACTCTCTACTGTTGTGCGCCAGCACTCTCTGGCATGTCTGTGCCTTGTATGCACATCGACTCTCTACTGCCTGTGATCCAACACTCTTTGGACTTTGCTGCCTGTGACCCATCACTCTCTGGCTACTACGACGACGACGTTGATGAAGACCTTGGTGCCTATCAACTATTATATCTTTTGCTCCAGATGATTGTGTTGTTGCTTATTTCTGCTTCTGTGACCTGCTTGTCTGCTTGCTTGGAGTATCTACTTGAGGGGGAGTGTATGAGTATTTGTGTGCTTTATTGTAATATTAAGGGGGAGCAATTTCTTGTATGGGCTTAGTTTATCCTTTTATTTCTGTCTATTTGTTTTCTAGTTTGACTCTCTATCTGCAAGCTGATTTGGGATTCTCCCAACTTCAGCTTGAGGGGGAGTGTTAGAGAGTCTGTTTATTAGTTATTTATATTGTCCTTGTAATATGGGCCTCACCGTGTCTTGGCCCATTAGGCTTTAGTTAAGTCTGTATGCTTCCCTGTTCTCCTATTTATAGGAGCAGGGTTTCTCCTATCTAAAACAACGATTTGCCTTCTTTTATTATTTAACATGAACTAATGCAAAAAGATGCCCACAACTGGCATTTCGTTCATTTATTTCTCTACTAGCATCCAATCCTGGGTAAAAATTGGGATTAGATATTGTATCTAAATTAGATGTCTTCATTTCTTGTTACCCAACCATCACAAATTGAAGTCCTAATTAGGTAGGATACCTTTTATGATATATCGTAAAATGAGAGTAATCTAATCTAATCTCAAATAATTCTCTTTAAATGCATAATAATCATCTAATTTTTATCACTTGGTTTTTCTATCCTAAATATAGATTTGGGACAAATCTCAAAGTCAATAAAAATCCCACAACTGTATACGAATACAAATCAATTCGGGTTTTCGTTAGCCGACAAACCAACTAAAAAAGCTCATTTGTATGCAATTTTGATACATTTATTATCAACTAAGAAAATGATAATAGATGATTAATTTTTAAGGCAAATAAGTAAAATCATTGTTTTATAAAGCGGGAAGCGGGAGGCGTGCGGATGCCAACTGCTGGGCGCTTGAGCGGCAGGCGGCCGCTCAGGCGGGCGCTTTTTGGTAAGGCGGGTTTCTAATTTTTTATACAATTTTTCATAAAATTACACATAAGTCTATATAAATCACATATTGTAGTTAGACATTTTACTTATGTAAAACACATTATACAACATAATGAAACACCGAAACACCCAAACAGTGTATGAATTATTACACAAGTCATAACTATAAAATAATGGATGACATTATGACAAATTGCCATTAAATAAATACAACTCAAGTAAAAATACATGAAGAAGATCAAGAAAATAAATACTTGTATAGATGAAGCATTAACCAAACCCTTGTGGTAGTGTAAAATTCACCCTACACAACAATATTGCTACTTAATAGTTGATTATGTATAGATGAAGCATTAAGATACATTTCTTATATATAACAGTATACTAGTATCATACTATCATTTAATAATGTGATCTGCTTAATAGTTAGTACAATTTATAGATAAATTTATCACATATAGTCGTATACTAGTATCAAGGCATGATACAATGCACTTAGTAGTTAGTACTTAGTGTAATATAATAGTACTATACTTATACAGAAATATGCATTGATTTTGTATTACATTTATACACTGGTTGTTTCTTAGATTAATGTTCTATAGTTAGTAATTAGTACTATACATCAGTACAATATTACTGAGTTGTGACAATCACATAGTTTTATATTACATATACATGGTAAGTTTTATGTTAGTATTACTTACTATAACAGACTTAATAGGTACATAGTCGTCACTACTGTATATAGCAGCAGAATCAGTGTAGTATTACACATTGATATACTATACAATATTTAGATACATACATAGTTACTTAATACAATAATATCATATTAACATGTTAAACAATGTTATACAATATCAATTGTGTAATATTACATAATGAAAATATCATTACATTTCACTTTTGGGCCTAGGAAGTGGGTCTAGGTCCTGCTTTTCACTTAAGCGGACTCAGGCAGGCGCTCAGAATCAGTGTCCAGGCGGGCGCTTGAGCGGGCTGAGCGGGCATGAAGCGGCCGCTTAATGCAAAACCGCCTGACCAACCGCCTAAGGCCTATTTGGAGCGGCCAAGGGTCCCATCCGCCTGAGCGGCCGCTTAAGCGGCCGCCTGGGCCGCTTTTTAAAACACTGAGTAAAATTTCCGTTCTGTTGCACATTGTCTATATATGAGCCAACCAAGCTTACCAAGATGAGAACTTATGTTATTTCCTTATGTATTGCCATTTTCCTTTTTTCCTTTCTCCCCCCTAATTTTCTTTCATCATCATCATCATCTAAGCCTCAATCCCAACTATGTTGGGGTAATTTACTTCCTAATCACAAATCTCTCCAATATCCTAACATTATCAGTAAATAACATGTTTGCAAACCCAAATCAGAGGTGTATGGACATGTTAAAAAGATTAGATTAGAATTGTGAATGGTGAGGTCAAGTTGGATGGAATGGATGTACCAATATTTTATAAGTTTCGTTACTTGGGCTCTATTATTTCAAGGGAGGGTGAAGTTCAAGATGATGTTCGTCACAGGATCACAGTAGGATGGTTGAAGTGGAGTAGTGCAACTAGTGTAGTATGTGACCAGAAGATCACTCTCAGATTAAAAAGCAAGTTTTACAGAACAACTATACGGCCAACCACGCTATAAGTGAATGTTGGGTAGTGAAGAGACAAGGTCTCAACAAGATGAATGTGGCCGAAATGCGTATGCTGAGATGAATGTGTTGGAAGACGAGAAACGATTGTTTGAGGAATGACTATATCAGAAACAAAGTGGGGGTGGTCAACATCGATGACAAGTTGTGTGAAGGCCGTCTAAGATGGTATGGACGTGCAACACAGAGCGACAAATGCACCTATTTGAAGCAAGATTATTGAGCAGAGGCAGACCTCAATTAACTTGGGAAGAGCTTATAAAGAGAGATTTTGAATCTTTACATCTTGATCAAAGTATGACCCACAACAGAGCTGATTAGAAAAGAAGGATCCATGTAGCCGAACCCAACATGGTTGGGATCATGGAAAGAGATATCGATGATATCGTCGGTATACCGATATCGACGACATCGGTCATCGGTTCACACAAACCTGTCGTTGGGATTGCAAATATCGGTAAACCGATGATATACTGCCAAATATCGCCAAATACCGCCAAATATCGACGGAATTTACTGGTATACCGACAGATATACCGATTTTTGCGTGCTTAAGTCTGTTTCTGTTGTTTGAGAGGAGGAAATGGTGGAGCAAAGGGATCTCGACAACTAGGGCTTAGATAAGTCTAATCTAAGGTGTTCCTTTATGTTTTCTACCATTTCTCTCATTTACACATCATCTATCTCAATTAAAATGTAAATTCGTCCCAAAATGCCTTACATTGGCAAAGACCTCGCCATCTGTTTTTTATGTCTTCCTAATTGTATGTGTTTGTAGATCTACAACACTTTCTCATAATCTACTTAATAATCATAGTAATATACCTAAATAATCCACGATATATAAGTATAATTTTCTATCATTTTTAGTAGTAAGCTAATAAGTATACATATGCTCTTCTAACTAGTATTTTTATCATACAAAGGAAGAAAATGTACTAGTTCGCAACACAACAAACAAACATTGTAAAAAAAACATAGATTTTGTAACTTTCTAGTCTTATATTTGATTATACATGGCACTTGCTACATATATCCCACAAGATGGACATGGTTGACATTGTAACTAGACTTTTAAATTATCGCATCCCCACGACATGCATATGGTGGGCATGGTAATAATGGCTTTTATACTTATCCCGCTATTGTGCATAATCTATGGAGAAACTCACTACTGCATATCAAGAACCTGTGCTACAAACAACAACAGAGAAAAGGTGTCACAACAGTGATGGTGCCTAACTTCCTTGACAGTCATGAAGTTAATTGTCAAAGTCACACATTGAAGAAGAGCAATAGAAAGCCCTGGTGTATATTTTCTTTTAGAATCTGATATGATGCATATGGAGACATAGTACTGTAAAATTCTAAAACACATCGTGTCTAATTACATAATACGAACGAGTATTATACACTTATATAGTATGGTACATGACGTGTATGAGCAACACGTAACTTGATACCACCAACCTTACATAATGTACATGTCATGGGAGCAATATGTCAACCATATCAACTCAATATTGTATGGAGAATCAGTGTGTAACTCAACATACAACTGATATGAGTTAGTAAGTTACTATGCTATTTATGTGTTGTAAATTGGATATTATTGCATAAGTGTGTTTATTTATGTTTATGGATTGTGCTAGTAAAATTTTAAATCTTAATTCCAGTATTTTGTCATCAAAATCCTTCATCGAAATCTGCAGAAAACAGGATAGGTTCCCTACCTCCCACATGATGGACCCCCCCCCCCCCCAACATACCCAATATAGAATTTTATTGCATAAAACGTTGCATCTAGGTGTTGAGACCACACCTGTAAAATTTCATGATTTAATTCGTTCATTTAGGCGTCGATAAGTCCATGATTAGATCTGTCGATATTTCCGTTGGTATACCTGTAAATATCTATTTCCACGTCGTCGATAAGGCGTCGGTATCAGCATTTAATTCCTTGGTTGGGATTGAGGCTTAGATGATGATGATGATGATTGAAGCACAGATTGACATGTAAATTTTCACCATGGTTTGAAATTTCGGTCGAAATTGCGAAATTTCGGTCGAAATTTCGGTTTCGACCACTACCAGACATCGAAATGAACCGGTCGAAATAGCCAAAATTTCGATTTTTTATTGCATTATAATTTTTTAAAAAATCATAAAAATCTTAAATAAATGTGGGGGACCCCCCTGAGTTAATTCAATCCAAAATATAAGATCTAACATGTTATTACATAAGAATATATGTATGTATACATTGCATCATCAAAATCCTGATCGAAACAGTTTTGTGTATTTTCACTCAAAAATGTAGGAGCCCCCTACCCTATACCAACATATGATATTATTGTATAATTAGGTGTATTTATGTATATAGATCATCATGGTAAAAAATTATGACTTAATTCCTTTATTTGGTCATCGAAAACGTCAAAATTTGCATCAAAATCTTGAGTCAAAAAAGCGTAATTTCTCGAAATTTCGGTAAATTTCTGTTTCTGGACCAACCGAAACGACATCAAAATCGACATTTTAAACATGGATTTTCACAATCAACAATTAAGTATATATTTTCAGAATATGTGAAGAAAAAATAATTTTCATAGACTTGTAAGCTTTATTGGTGATGTTGTTTTAGTGGTGTCTAAAACTAAATAAGATAAGTGCAAACAAGTTAAACTGCTGAGGATTTTATATATACAAACTGCACGAATGCAAAAGCAAGTAAATAAACAACACAGAAATGAAACATGAATTACCTACTCTTACAACTCTCCAAGCTTATTATCTATCCTATACTGACCTCAATGTAGACATCAATTCGGATTGTAGCTGCAGCGTTTCCTCCTAATCCTGGGTTGCCTTCCAAGAAGTACTTATTTTAGATCATTACTTGTCCCTTAATTATTTCTTATAATGCAGGCACTTGTCCTATAGTTTGAATACTTGAATCCTTTGTTATGATAATATAGCTCATATTTAATAATGAACGTCCCATTACCAAATTCTACGCAGGGTTACTTTAGGTACTGGACACCGAAAATTAAGAAGTGGCTATCAGACCTCACTCAGGCAGAAAATGGAAGGGAAGTTAGATTGAAAACAGTCATGCAGAAGTTTATTGAAGATTTCAGCAGGCAACATAGCAAGTGGAGACAATTGGTCTCTACTGTTGCTGGTATATCTGCCATCTGTTTCCTACTTTTAATATATACTGATATTGAGCCTCCCTAATTTTCAGAGGTCAACCCCAGTTGTATGTGGCTTGTTGTTTGTCCATGTAGTCCCTGGTCCACAAAATGATGCTGTTTCTTTCAATCAGCAGTATTCATCAATATTGATTTTCAGGATCCTGATGTAGTTTTCTATAGTGACTTCTATAGAGGAAAAATAATTAGGTTCCTGGCGATTTTTTTCTTTCTACATATTATTATTATTTTTCAACAAAAGGTACGCTGACACGAATAACGTAATAAGTGACATGGGTGCACTGTGCAGGATGAATATAAATTTCTTGCACTTGAATGTTATTGTCATTTTATTTGCTGAATCTGACCAGACTGCATCAGACATGGTGCCTAAGAATTTCGTGCTTCTCTGTGCCTTGACTAATGTGATTGCATTCTTTGGAAACTGATTTAATTTTGTAGTAAAAAAGTCATGATATTATGCCTGAATCTTTTAAATTGTTGCAGAGCTTGATGTTCTGATCAGTTTGGCCATTTCTAGAGACTATTATGAGGGTCCTACCTGCCATCCTGATATTACAGATACAGCTGACTCAGGTGGAGCTCCATCTCTATCTGCCAAGTGTTTAGGGCACCCCCTTCTCCGCAGTGACTCATTAGGAAAGGGCTCCTTTGTTCCAAATGATGTCAACATTGGAGGTGCTTCTCATCCTAGCTTTATACTTCTAACTGGTCCCAACATGGGTGGAAAATCCACTCTCTTACGTCAAGTATGCTTAGCTGTGATTTTGGCTCAGGTATCTTATACAAATATAGTTTTCTTGATTTGCATAACCCATATGTACGCAGATCACTGATTGCTTTCTCCACCAGATTGGAGCCTATGTTCCCGCTGAGCATTTTAAACTGTCTCCTGTTGACCGTGTCTTTGTTAGAATGGGAGCAAAAGATCACATTATGGCCGGTCAAAGTACCTTCTTGACAGAATTGTCTGAAACTGCATCAATGCTTGTGAGACTTTTCCCTTGACAACTAGGACAGTTTGTCTAAAACCTGTTCTTTCATTCTAATATAAGTGCAAACTTACTCGTTTTCTTGTGTAGTTTGAATTTATAAATAATGTTTTATTTCAGTCATCTGCCACCTCTAAGTCTCTTGTTGCTCTGGATGAACTTGGCCGGGGGACATCAACCTCTGATGGGCAAGCAATTGCGTGAGTCCTAACAGAAACAAGAAATTATAGCTATTTTCACCTTGTTTCTGTTGTATTGATGTATATTAGAGTTTTAACTGATGGTCCTTTTTTATGTTTTTGGGCAGGGATTCTGTTCTAAGGTATTGTACACAGATAATTAGATGTCGAGGCCTATTTTCTACTCATTATCACCTTCTGGCTTTGGATTATGAGAGAGATCCCCGGGTACAAAACAAAAGTCAAGAATTTTCTTAAGTGGTTGTCATCTCAATCATCATTACTTATCTCCTTTTTTTTTTTTTTTGCTTTCTTGCTTTGCAGATATTTCTTTGCCACATGGCCTGCCACGTTGGTCAAGCAGTTAATGGTGTTGAAAAAGTTACATTTCTGTACAGTTTGACTCCTGGCTCATGCCCCAAAAGCTATGGTATCAATGTTGCTCGCTTAGCAGGTAAATCTTTGCCATACAAATGAAATAAAATTTCGTATGTCTGTATCCACTTACCTGTTTATAAAAGATATGATTATCATTTTCCGCATTATGTTTGGTCATTTAAACTGTAGTGAAGATTTGGAAGTGTTATCCCTTCTTAAATTGAGTTTATTGTTGTTAAAAATAGTTATCCTCATTGTGTAATTTTTTGATACGCCCTTTTTTTCTTATTTGCATTAGAATTAGTTGGAGTTTGGCATGTACTTCCTCTCCTATACAAAGGTACATTGGCATTTAGGTGATTAGTATTGATCTGAGCCTTCACAAGCATCTTGGCAACTTAGCAGGACTGTTAACTCTCTCACCAGAAAAGTCCAAACACGTGAAAACCATAGTTTTCAGAACCGAACCGGTGAGTGAACCGGTGAGGCCTCCGGTTCTCGGTTCACTGGTTCAACCGGTGACGTCATCATGATGTCATATTTAATTTAAATAACCAAAACATATATGAACTTTATGGAAAGTATACAAATGAAATAAGAATAATAGCATGTATGCTCATAGTTATATAATTGACTACTTTACTAAATTCCTATATCAAATTATCAATAATACAACTACAAAGTACTAAGTTACTAACTACAAAATATTAAAAAGAAGTAAGAACATCAACAAACTAAATCAATAAATAAATCAAGTAAACCATTCATAATCCTTCAACCAAACTTTAAGCTTTAAGATAAAATAGATAGCCATATCATGTTCAAAATTGTCACAACTCATAACAATTAATAAGTACTAGACTACTAGTTGACCATATGATTCCACATAAAGAAGCAAGGTAGCTAACAAGTAACAACTAACAACTGAGCCACACACAGTTCATACTCCATAGTACAAAACTCAAAATGGTAACATAAATAACGAAATCATATCCATCTCCATCATTGTGAATTATGGCATGTAATCAACATCTTCATTCTCTTCATCGTCGTCACCTTGATCTTCATCACCAATATCATCTCCTAGTTCCACATCTGTTTTTGGGAACATAATTATTAATTAGAGCCATTACTAAGCTAGATAGATGGAGTTAGAGTTTTGAAGTCAATGTCATGTACAATTTTTACCTTCAACTTCTACACCAACTTCATTGTTTGTCCTCTTCCTCTTATTTTGAGGCATTGCAATCTCAGTGAACAACTCTTGCCTCTCATTATCATCAAGCACTGGTGCTTCCTCCTCTTCTTTCAATACCCAATCATCAGTGACATCAATAGAATCAATGTCAATTGGGTCAACATTTTGATCCTTCAGAATACGCCTAGACATTTATAACAAAAATGATATATGCTAAGTATTAAGTAATTAGGATTGCAAGAATATCTATAAAAATAATTTGCACAATACTTATGCTTCAATCTCAGGTTGGCTCTAACATAAACAAGGGAATTGAGCCTCTCATGTTCCAACTTATTCCTTCTTTTTGAATGGATGTGATCAAATGCACTCCAGTTCCTTTCACAACAAGAAGAGGAACAAGTTTGGCTCAAAACCCTAACAACAACCTTTTGCAAGTTAGGAGTATCTCCACCAAAAAGATGCCACCAATTATGAGGCAGTTCAATATCAATTGATGATTGTGCCAATCTCCTTCCAAAGTTCATCTCCTAGTTTTCAAATATGCTCATCTCTCTAGTAAACTTTGGAAGTAAACTATCATTGCCTTGGCACATTTTTTCAATCACATCATACAAACCACTAGTGATCTCAGGATGCTTGGAGAATGTGGCTTTGTTGTAGTTGAGCTTTGGATTCAACCAATAACCTACAACATGTATATTTTTATGCAATTGCTTATCCCACCTTTTATCAACAATCTCCCAATAAGGCTCATACAATCTCTTCTTTCCCCACATGCTTTTCTAATGGCCTCTTTTGCCCTGTCCATGGACTCATACAAGTAGCCCATAGCCGGTCTCTCATCAGAATCAACAATACGCAATACACGGACTAGAGGCGCAGTAATACGAACTATAATAGCACACTCACTCCAAAAAGATTTATCAACAATGATGTCTTGGATGATTTTACCTTTGTCATTGCAATATCTGGAATCGTTGAATTCTTTGCTCAAGAACACACTTTGCAAGTCCAGCTTGTGTGAAAGGACACTCTGCATTGCCAAAAATTGTGTGGCAAACCTTGTTGGCCCAGGGCGTATGATTTCTACCCATCCTGGTCTCCTCCTAAACATGTGTAGAACATATATATGGTTGTAAATAAATGTAGAGATCTTCATAGCCTTACTCACAAGAAACTTTACTTGTACCAGATCAACCATATCCTCCAAAATTAGATCCATACAATGCGCAACACATGGAGACCAATATATAGAGGGATAAGCAATTTCAATCAGTTTACCACATAAGACATAATTGGAAGCATTATCACTTACTATATGCACCACATTTTTAGGACCAACCCAATCTATCACTTCTTTGTAAAGATTGAACAGGTTCTCTCCGGTCTTCACAATCTCACTAGTGTTCACCGATTTCGAGAAAATGGTTCCCCTTAGGGCAATACACCAAGAAATTAATCAGGTTTCTGCTCCTTTTATCTAGCCATCCATCTGCCATAAGAGTGCACCCATATTCTTCCCACGTGGCCCTAAATGAATCTACAAATAGGGATATCTCCTTCTTCGACTTTGCTAGAAGATTAAGTCGGAGATCATGATATGAGGGTGCCTTGATACCTGGGCCTGCAACTGCAATGCCATCTACCATTTTTTGAAATAATGGAGAATTGATTGCATTAAAAGGGATACCTGTGTCATAGAACCAATCCGCCACTAAAGAGTGCACATGCTCCTTTATCTCAGTTGTAAGAAACGTAGATTTAATAGAAGGTTGTGACCCGGGAGTGGTTCTTGGGGCAAAGTAATCGTGAAGTTGACCCTTCCCTTTATCAGTCACATAAGTAGAAGATTTAGAAGAAACCCTAGAAAGAGTATCCAAGACTTGAAGATCATCAACATTTTGACTTTGTGCTGCTGCAAATGGATTGATCTCCTCATTACGATCTGCTGCCTGCTTCTTTTTCTCCTCATGCCCTTTCAATAGTGCTTTCATCTGTTCCCGCACATCATGTGATACACCTTTGCATGTGTGAATCTGTCCTCCCATTCCGGCCAAATGTTGTTTCAACCGATGAATGCCACCACCCCTAAAAATACTAGTACAATGAAGGCAAGTCCAAGTCTTTTTCCCATCAGCATCAATTTTCTCCACAACATGCTTCCAAGTGGGATCTGACTTCCCTCGCACTGAGGGTGCATTCGCCTCTCTAGAAGGAGATTGAGGGGAAGACATCTAAAGTGTGATGTCTACAATAATTTCATTACAAACCACATCTAGTTAGCAAGTTCAAGATAAAAAACATAGCAAGACAATACTCACAATACAGTGAACAATAAAAATAAAACATATTGCAAGACAATACAAATCAACTTAGTAGGTGATAGAGCAAAGCAGCAACAAACCAATTCGTAATTGAATGCTTGAACAATAAAATACACAATCCATTTTGGCAAAAAATTGTAGGAGTGAGTGAGAAGAATTAGTACCACGATTGCTAATAGATTGCAATTGCAATCACAAAATTTGATAGCAGCAGGTGCACCACCAATTCAACAGCTTAACACTCCGTTAGGCAGAAACTGTACACCTAAACCTCTAGCAATAGAGGGAGAGATATAGGAGACAATTAGAAGACAGTAGTATAGTATAGCAGTAGATAGAACTTAGCAATTTAGCACTTAGCAATATAAAATTAAGAAGAAAAAGTGGAGAGAAGAAGGGAATCTGTGAACAACAAGTACCGACAATCCCAAATGAGGGAGGGGATGAGGTACAACAAAACAGGAAGAGAAAAATTGAGAAATGAAGGAATGGGGGAAACAAATGGGGGAGAAGGAAGAGTAAAAAAGAGAAGGGTTACAGGAAGAAGGCTTGGAGAAGAAAGAGAAAGAGAAAAGGCCATGGACGACCTATAGGAAAGGGAGGAGGAAGAGTACAGTAGAAGAAAGGAGGAGGGATTAGGGGCGGAAAGGAGAGAATAGAAGAGGAGGAGAAACGTACCTTGGTTGTGGTCGTGGTGGCACCAGCAAGCAGGGAGGAGCTTTGGGCAGCACCGCCGCACCTTCTCTGGGCGGCAGCAGCTCCAGCAGACGGAGCTCCGATCAGCGGCAACATGTACGGCAGCCGGAGACGGAGACGGAGGAGTCGAAACAAGCAGCAACGACGACTGTGCAGCACCGGAGAAGAACCAACATCGAGCGACAAAGCGGAGGGGGCTCTGGTTTAGGGTCTGGGTTGTGCGGGGTCGGGGAGTCGGGAGGAGGGGGAGTCGGGGGGTTTTGCTAAAATCTTGCACGTGCAAGTTACGATGGGCTAAAGTAGTAGATGGGAGAAAACCAACTGGGTAGCTGGAACCGGGCCGAGTCGTCGGTTCTTCGGTTGGACCGGTCGGTTCACCGTTTTTTGGCCGGTTAAGGGCTTTTTGCGGGTCGTGAGCCTAACCGAATCGGTCAGACCACCGGTTCCCGGTTCAACCGGTTGAACCGGCCGGTTCGGTTCGGTTTTGATAACCATGGTGAAAACACATTCACACCAGAAGTGCATAAAACATGTAACTTGTTGTGCTAAATCACACCGCATATTGTGTCCCCTTCTTTGTCCCTATTCTTGTAGTGTGTTTAGTTAGTCACCTCTATTCTTTTGAGCAAAGGATCTTTCTGTAAACAATTTGGCGTTGTTTTACCTTCTTGTTAACAATGTGCATCGTAGATTGTACTGGAGATTTGGGATGAAAAACCTAATCCAATAATTGTACACAACGCCGTCCAAGTCTCTTTTGTGATTGGTTCTTTTCTACCTATTACTTGGTGACATCGAAGATAATGTCTGATTTCAATGTCGTTTCGGTGGCCACAAACAGAAATTTCGATAGATACATTCCTGGCGTTTTAACGACAAATTAATGAATTAATTTATGATATTTTACCAGAATGATTTACTAGTGTAGATCTACTCAAATATGTAATAATATTTCATATTGGATATGTGGGAGGTGGGTCTCGTCATTTGTGAGTGAAGGACCCTGAGCTGTTTTGATGGGCATTTCAATGGAGAATTTTGATGTCAATTTTCAATAGTGAAATCATTGAATTAAGTCATTATGGTTTGCAAGTACAACATATAGACTTAAAGACATAGAACTGTGTAAGAAAATATGCTTTAGGTATTACATTGTATATGAAAAAGTAAAAAAAAATTGATGATCTACGTGTTTTGAGAGTTTCAGTCCGAATGCTACCGAAATAGAAAAATTGTCAAAATTTTGACAATTTTGACGAAATTTTAATCATTGCTTGGTGAGGGATTGAGACCTCTGTTTTTTACACGAAGGTCCTATTTGGTAGGGCGTAATCTGATGTGGTTATTTGATTTATGAGATGATGAAACATTACACTCACAATCTTGTAATTAAACCTCATTGAATAGAAAAGATTTACATTGACATAGAAGGTAGGTGGCAACAAGCTGCCGTGTCAAAGCTCTCTGGATCACAAACCAATATTTCAAACACATCCATACACTTTGGGGTCATAATGTTACTGTATTACTTTTTGGACCCTTTTGAGAAGTTCTATCGATTTTGGTGCTAAGAAGTAAAAAATATCTAATCCGAGAGGTATAAAACGTGTTGATTGTCTATGCACACTTTGTCATGCTTGATCCCACCCCGCAAGCCCACCATTGGGAAACTCCTATCTGATTCACACACATGCTTTCCTCGAACCCATAAAAAAAATCAAGATATCCGTTGGTTTGTGTTGATCTTCCCTCTTGCAAAACAATAAAAACGTTGGCACGTGCTTCTTTCTTAGCAGCAACTCCTGCACGTCTGAGTACGTTGTAGAGATCATCCTTATCAAGATCATGTCTATATATAAAACTTGAGAGCTCCCTGCAACATGCTCCCCAAAAGTTCCCAAACATGCTTTGAGGCAAACTAGACATACCTCATCAACGGAGAATAAAGGAACCATAAGAAGATACTTGCGGATAATATGATACTCTATTGGGGACATGCATGCCTAACCCATCAATACGAATAGCAAGAAGAAAATCTTGAGCATAATCAGCTTGCAGACACTTGCGTCTGGTCTAACACTCGTGAAACTTAGCTTCCACGTTCTAGTGTAATTTTGCTAATAAAGGGCACCCGACAAAGCATGTTGGGCTTTAGGAGGATTGGTGTCCTTGTTAGCAAAACAATTAAGATTGAAAGTCAGAATCGTGACACAAAGACAAAGGTTTAAAACAACCGATTTTAATAAGCAAATAATTTGTTTGGTTCTTTGCATATCAAACGTAATGATCTTGTTTGATAGTACTTAGTTAGAAGCAGTTGGACACAAATTTTTAGCGCAAAGTGTCTCTAGGAAGCGTGGTGGCGTTTCTGCACAGTACTACCCCTGTTCAAGGCATGTACAAACTCAATGATTTTTGGGTGAGAAGCAAGTTGGGTGTGAGTTTGAAATAGATGAGCTTGTATTCTATGTTCTAACCAAACAATAAATTCATCTAATTTTTGATGTTTAAATCAATGAATTCGTTCCGCATCATACCAAACTAGCCCTAACAGCACCTGCCTTTTCCACGCTGACTGTCTGGTATTTCCTAACTGGCTATCTATCCTTGTACCTTTTTTTTGCTTGCATTTGAATATTCTATGCTGCTTTTATAATTCTCTTACCTTAACTTTTCATTTGGGTTTTATAATTCTAATGTGCTTTTATGAATAATTGAATAGCTATAAAGTTTACAAAGTGAAATTATAATGCAACCAATACATCTAACTTGGCCCAAAAAACTCTCATTTTTTCTAAATCATTGAAGAGTTCTTGTAATATAAGGGGCACATATTGTCATCTCACTATCATGCCTTTGAATATGAAGATAATGGCAAGACTATGCAATTAATATTATCTGATAATAAATAGACGGCTACAAGATGTATTGTATTAGAGAAATCTTATTCCTATATATAGGAGAAGGGGGAGGCATATAGACTTGGAAACAAGCCCTAATGGACCAAAACACTTAGGTCCATTTACTAACTAAATGATAGAATCATTAACTAAACAACTCTCAGCACACTCCCTCAGACTGGAGCATGGGTGAAGCACATATCCATCTTGCCAAGAAACTCATGTTAAAGTGTCTAAATTAGTCTATTAGTTAAATAGGCTAATTAGTTTAGTGGGCCTTTATCTTCCGGCCCGTCTAGTTTAGATTACTTGGGTCCTCAGTAATAGGGCGTCTCTCCTCCTTTTATATAAAGGAGAGGCCGTCAGTCTTTGTATTACAATCCATTCATATTCAATCAATTCTATTATTTTCAACATGGTATCAGAGCGGGTTCCATCCTGAGAGAACCCTAGCCGCCGCTTCCCTCTCTCTCTCTCCAAGACCGCCGACTTCTCCCTTGCAGCCGCCGCTACTCCTCTCTCCGAAGAGAGCAACCGCGGGCTCTCTCCGCCTGCGGGCGGCCGCAGCCGCCATCTCCATGGCTTGGTCGGCTGCACGCTAGGCATATTCCAACCTCCATGGTCATCTCCATTCATCTATTCTTTCATTCTTTCCATACAACACCTCCGCTGCCTATCATAGCAGCCGTCCTCCATCATCCACAACAATCGCCGCCGTAGGCATCCGCCGCGGTAATCTCCTTCCGCCATCTGAAAGCAGCAGCGCCTCGCCACCATCAACAGCAGTAGCCGTCAGCAGCCATCTCCACAGAGTCGTCGACCATCAGAAATTGGTTCCCATCCGCAAGGAACAACCATCTCCACCTTCCAGAGCAGCCGCCGCCGCCGCCGCGTCGATACTATCAACACGAGTGTCGATAGTATCGACATCAGACCAGACGCAAACAGCCGCCGACCTCCCGTGACGCAACCCGCATCGCCGGCGTCGATACTATCGACAGGAGGTCGATGGTATCGACTTCATCACAGCGACGGAAGAGTATCTACGTCGATACTATCGACAGGAGGTCGATACTATCAACTTTATCACAACGACAAGGAGAGAGTCGGTTGATACCATCGACAGTCCTGTCGATGGTATCGACAGTTGATCAGCAACGATCGGCAATCCGTCGAAGGATCCAACTCATGACGTCTTCAGATCAGCCTTCATCACCGCTTTGGAGAGGCTCTGCCTTGGCTCCGCATGCATCTTCTTGGCGTGCAATATCTCTTGGCGTGCAATATCTTCTTGTAGATCACCATGAAGAAAGACATTCTTGACATCAAGCTGAAATAGAGGCCTGTTTAAAGTAGTAGCCAGAGAACTAAGAATCCACACGGAATTCAGACGAGCCACTGGTGAAAAGGTCTTAAAGAAATCAACTCCATATGTTTGAGTATAGCCCTTTGCCACCAATCTAGCCTTCAACCTCTCAACTGAACCATCGAGATTATGTTTGACTGTGAATACCCATCTGCAGCCCACAACGTTTTTTCCTGGAAGTAAGTCAATAAGATCCCAGGTGTTGTTTTGTAGAAGAGCATACGTTTCCATATTCATCGCCTGTTTCCAGCTAGTATCCTTCATAAAATCAAGATGATTTCTTGGAACAACCACAAAGTCAATCCCAAGAGCAAATGACCGGGCTGCTTGGATAATTTTGACAAACAACACACATCTGCAATAGGATGTCGAATAGTATAGGAACGAGTACCTTTGCGAACAACAATGGGAACATCAAGGTCAGATGGTTCTGCAGAAATCTCGAGTAGAGGAAGATGGAGAAGGCTCAGAGACTGGAGTCGCTACCTCCTCTAGATCCTGCCTGCCTCGTCTGCTATAAACATGTTGATATTGTGGAATTAAAGTATCACTTGCTGGCTGCTCTTCCTGTATGATAGTATAGCCAGGAATGATAGGTGGCACTCTCTCACTGATGTCTGATGGTGACACTCTCACTTTCACACAATTGCTCCCCCTTACTGGGAACACTAGAGAAAAATGGTGTGGATTCATGGAAAGTTACATCCTGAGACGCAAACATACGGCGGAGACTAGGACAATAACACTTGTATCCTTTACTAGTGTTGAAATACCCAAGAAAGAGAGTCCTAATAGACCTAGGAGATAACTTATCAACCTTAGGATCAAAATTGTAGAAAAATGAAGTACATCCAAACACTCTGAGAGGAACAAGGAAAGGTGGGCCTTTTGGACGTAGGATGAAATAGTGCGTCCTTGAAGCACCGAAGAGGGTTGTCTGTTGATAAGGAAACAAACAGTAAGTAAAGCATCAGACTAGAACCCCTTAAGAACATTGGATTGAAACATAATAGTCCTGGTAATATCAAGAAGATGACGAATTTTGCGCTCAACTACTCCATTTTGTTGAGGAGTGTGAGAACAAGACGCGCGATGATTCATCCCAACAGAGCTACAAAAATCAGTCATAACAGTTTGAACATATTCTAAGGCGTTATCATATTGAAGAATTTTAATATTGCAATCAAATTGAACTTTTATTTCTTGATGAAAATGTTTGACAATGGACAACACAAACTCTCGACTCTTTAATAAATAAATCCATGTCATGTGAGAAAAATCATCCACAAAGGAAATAAAATAGCGAAAACCATTATACCTATTGATCTTTATAGGACCCCAAACATCAATATGGACTAACTCAAAAGGACAAGATGCTCGTTTATTGACACGACTGGGGTAAGACTGTCTATGATGTCTTTCTAGTTGACAGGACTGACATTCTAAAGAAGACACTTGGGACAACTCAGGTTCTAACTTTCTCAAGCTCTCCAACGACGGATGTCCATATTTGTAGTGCTACAGTAACGAAGATCCGCTCAAAAGGATAGCTGGAGCAGGAGCAAATATTTGATGAGGCAGACTGTCACTGTGGAAGAGGTAGAGATTACCTTTCCTAGGCCCCCTACCAATCGTCCTCATACTCTTGAGATCCTGTAATACAAAGCAAGAAGGCCCAAATGTCACTGTACAGTTCACAATATCAACTAATTTTGCAACATAGAGAAGATTAAAAGGAAATGGAGACACACAGTGAACCGATTTAAGATTAATTTTAGGAGTCAGAGAGACAAATCCACTTGCTAACACTATCCTCACTGAACCATCTGCTATGGTCACAGATTTGTGAGGAATATGTGCGTCAATGGAGTGAAGTAATCTCCTCATACCGGTCATATGCTGGGATGCTCCAGAATCAACCACCCATGAAGAAGTTGAACCAGAAGCCAGTAGAGAAGTAGCCTGATTACCAGTGGTAGACGCAAGATTTGCAGATGAAGAAGAGGATCCCACACTCATATGTTGTGCAGCAAGAAGAAATCTATCACAGTCTTCTTTTGTGAGTGTGATGTCGGAAGACCCAGAACTTGATGCAGATGGCTCAGAAGACTCACCAGTACTAGCATAGTTTGCTGCCCCTACAGTTGGTGCAACAGGTTTTCCATTCTTCTTCCAACACTTCTCAACAGTGTGTCTGGGTTTGTTACAGAAGGTGCACTTGGGACGTGTTGCACATCCTCGTCCCATACCTGTATGGCCTCAAATTGTATCAGCTACTGATGCATGGGAGTCTCTAGAAGGCGAGAATGTTGTAGAATCAATTGGTTCAAAATTTGATTGTAGAATTCTTGAGTAGGCTTCTTCCAGGCTGGGAAGTTTGTCAGAAGCGAGGATGACGTTGCGGGCCGAACTGTAAGACGAATTCAAACTCGATAGAAACTTTGCAGTAATCAAGTCATCTCTATCTTTGACCTATTCTTGGACAGTCACTGGATGATAGAAGCTCAACTCCTGAGCAATACCTTGGATCACTCCAAAATATTCTTCTAAAGGCTTGTCTCCCTGTCGTTCAGTGAAGAGTCGATCATATATCATAAACTGACGAAGTGCATTCTTTTCCTGAGAGTAATGCTTCTTCAAAGCATCCCATATGTCTTTGGTAGTAGTGTAGAACATGTACCTAGCAGCAATAGCAGGTTCCATGCTCCCCCATAGCCATGTCTTCACCAGACTGTTATGACGTTTCTATTCAGCATATCCTTTATCAATAGAAGCAGGAGGATCAAAATCAACATGATGTGCTTTATCTCAGGATTCCAACACTGTGTGGACAACATTCATCCACAAGAGATAGTTTTTCTCGTTAAGCTTGATGGAGGGGATAGGCGACATCTCGTTGTAGATAGTAGATGCCTTGGTGCCCTCCATGATTTAATAGATAGAGTGACAGAGAGATACACATCACAAAAGGATAGAAAGTGACAGAGAGATACACGTCACGTCAGAAGATTGGATGTGTTTCTGACGCATCCATAGCCCCCAATCGGAAAATTCCCTAATCACACATGGAGGTGTGATTAGGAATCTGCTGCGTGCGGACGGAGCCTCCGGTCTGAGTTTTAACGAGACGTCTTACGTAGACTCTTCCTTCGGAGTTAACGGGAGGAATCAGAGGCTGTCGACGGCTGCCCCCTTGGGTTGGCGGCAGCGACTGCTGCCAGCGGGGTGTCGCGACTGTGCAGCCCGGCGGTGCGACGCTGTTGCTTAGTGGCAGCCGGCGGCGGTGCTGCCCTGTGGCGACAGTGTGAGGGAGAGAGAAAGAGAGAGAGAGGGAGGGAGAAGCGGAACCCTAGGAGCCCTGCTCTGATACCACATGAAACGGAATTTGCAAGGCTGCTTGCAATGTTGCTTGACTGAGGGTTCAAGACCACTCACCCTTTTATTAACAGAACTGGAGAAATTACATAGAGGTACAAAAATATATAGAAATTACAAAATCATAATATAAAGAGATATATTAACATAGATAAAACTCGACTGATGACTTAAATTTGATTTGCTCAGTGCAAGGTGTCGGTCGAGTTTGTCCTGAGAAAATTTGGTTGACCCTGGCAATTCCCAAAATCGATCAAGGGTATCGGTCGAGTTTATCTTAGATGAAAATTTGTAGACAAAAGTCCCTATGATGAATTTTAGAGTGCCATAAAGGTGCTTAAATATTAGATTTAAGTGCTCTTGATTTTTTCTAAGCTTAATTACAAGTCATACAATCATTACAAGTGATTTACGACATGATTCTGATAGATTTAAGGTCTTTTCTATAAAAGTGCACTTGTATTGATTTTGACTTGTCTCTCACCAAGTTAGACTTTGAGAGTCAATTAGACTTTGAGTCAACATTCTCCCCCTTTTTGAAGATGACAAACCATTCCATAAATGTATTGAAAGCATTTAAGTGAAATCATACTTTTGGAGAAACCTAGGGGTTTCTTTGGAATTGAGTTCATATACTCCCCTGCAATTGATGTTCATGAAGTTCTCATACCCCCCCCCCCGGTTATTGATTTTAATTCTCACGCAGGGTTAACTTTCTTAACATTTATAGAAATTATGTCTTCTACATATATGTGTTCTCCCAAAGATAGAATGGAGAGTAGAAGAGTAAAAACTAGGGGCTTGTCCAAGCAATGTATATAAAGCAAATTAAGATATGCATTAGAACAACCCTAGATGTAATTCTAGAAAATATCAAGGTAAAGCTATGTAAGCAAGTAACTCAAGATAGTAGATATGCAAGTCAAGGAACAAGCTTGAGTATGTATAAAACAAGATACAGACATAAGTTATAGTTGAATATCA
Organism: Alisma plantago-aquatica; assembly: GCA_963693085.1. Lineage (NCBI taxonomy): Eukaryota > Viridiplantae > Streptophyta > Magnoliopsida > Alismatales > Alismataceae > Alisma > Alisma plantago-aquatica. The sequence continues at coordinate 896,162,382 of OY856412.1, read as the reverse complement.
ATTGATGAACAAGGCTAGAACTATGTGTATATGAACTAATAGTAGATGATATTGCAAGTTAGGACTACTAATAGAATCTAGATGATAGCAAACGATTCACAAGTTAAAGAACAAGCTATGATTAGATGTATAGAATATCTAAAAAAGAGATGCAATTTCGAGACATGAAAGGATGTTACTAACAAATATGCATCATTACCAAAAAATGATTACCACTAAGAAACTCAAGGCTGTATCATTATCAAAAGATATACAACTATATAAATGTTGCAAGTTAGAGCACAACGAAAACAGTTTAAGACGCAACTAAGAGATTCAAAGAGATCATCAAAACATGCATAACAACTCAAGATGAGTAATTGCAAGATATAATGAAACCAACATATAACAATTAGAAAGGTAGAATTGTAAGATAAATCTAACACATGACAATATGCATATATAAAAGTACCTAGGGGAGTGTCATAGAATAATGCCATTGGTTGAGAAAGTCTAGTTGAGAGGGAAATTCTCATCCAAAAAGGCATATGTATATTATGTGCACAGTGTTGTCAGACGAGTTTCTGGGTTGAACTTCTCGACCGACAACAATTGTTGGTAACACCAATTGGTGCTTGTCGGTCAAGTTTTCTCAGGACAAACTCGGCCGACAATAACTTCTGTCAAAAAACACATATATTTCAGAAAAATATATCTAGAGGCATGATACAAATATAAACCATGTCCAAACATGTGTAAGCAGGTTAGTATTGCACTATGAAAGCATCAAAGACAATTTTTGAGCAATAAGGTGATGAGAATCACAAGATACCAAATTTGACTCAAATCATATGTAAAGTGCATACAAATTTGACAAAAACACATAATGATTGAATATTAGCAAGAATAACATTACCTCTGTGATTACTATTTCTGTTCCACTTGTTGCCACCCCACACACATCTCACCTTTCTTCTCCCATGTGGATTGAGAAACCAATTAGCAAATCAATAGCTTATGCAATCCATTGTAAGTGACCTACAAGAAGAAAGATGAAATGACCCTCAATCATATTTTTGGTTCCTGAGGGGTTAACTTAACAACCCACGTCATATTAGTTTTAGGTACTTTCCTAAAGGGGCATTATGTAGAATAATGACCAATATCATTGCAATGATTACATGATCTCATACCCTTGAAACTAGAAGATTCTTCATTGAAAATTGAAGGTCCTTTGTTTTCGTTGTTCCATTGACTACTATCAAGTCCAATATTATTTCTACCAATTTGTTCGGTAGTATGATCTAGGATTTCATCAAAAATTCTTTTTATCATCTAAGAATCTTTGCATAGAGTACCTCAAAGTATGATTGTCATGCATAAGAGAAGTAATAGTAGAAGACAATTGATTGAAATCATCTCAAGCATGCAAAAGGTCGGTTTCTAAGCAAAGAACTTTGGTCATATAGGAATCTTTTTTCAATATCAAGAGCAACAACATTATTCTCTCTACTACTAGAACTAGAGCAAGATTTAAGGATATTGATTTTAGCAAGCAAGCAAGCATTTTATTTTTCAAGCAAAGCAATCTTAGGAAAATATATACTAGTTTCAGATTCTATTCCTTGTAAAATAAAATCTGTCCTCTTTTTTAGTTTTAAGAATATTAATGTCAAGCATGAGAGAATTCACAATTTTGTATGTTCTTCATTACAACTAGATATAAGAGGTTGAGCTTCTAGAAATCTAATCTTATCAAGCAAATTAGTATTTTCAAGTATAAGAGAGTTTACTTGACTAAGATAATCATTATTTTCATCTTGCAAGCAAATTTTAGCATGTTGAAGATCATCTTTTTCTTCATGCAAGTTGTCAACAATTCTAACAAGCTTTTTCTTTTAGTAGACTTAAGAGATGCACGAGTAGCATGAATAATTGCAATTAAAGATTCTTTATCTAAAGAGTTTAGACGTACCTCATTTGAATCTTCATTCGAACTTGGCATTGGAGCAAAATGGCATTCTTCATCTTCACTAAAGCTTGAGCTAGATTCTCCACTAGAATCTTCACTTGAGTTTGAATTGGAGGAGTCACTAGAGCTTTTGTGCCATTTCTCCTTGTGCTTCTCTTCTCTTCTCTTGTGACAATGAACCTTTTTGCCTTGTGGACTATCTTCCTTGAAGTGACCCTTCTTTCCACTTTTGAAGGAAGATTTTCCTTTGTCGAATCTACCCTTGGAGTAAATGACATCTTCAATTTGAAAGGACGGAGAAGCTTGACTAACAATAGTCATTTCAGCTTTCTTAGTTCTCTTGATCTCTTTCTCTTCTTCCTCTTGCTTGTTAAGTTTTATTTCATGGGGTCGTTGATTTTCTATGAGCTCTTCAGTAAGAATGTCACCAAGAGCCTTTGCTCCTTCAACGATGTCACCTTGGATTGCCATCTCTTGGGAAGAGTTCTAAGAATCTTTGAGTTTACCTCTTCAATATCAATAAGATGACCTAGAACGGCAAGACCATTCACAATGGTGTTGAGCCTTGAGTACATCTCGGCTACTCTCTCCTTCTTTCCCATCTTGAAGTTTCAAAAAAGCCTTTGAGCATATAGACTTTGCTTTCCTTCACTTGTTTTTTCCCCTCATAAGTAACAAATAACTTTCTTCTTACTTCATAGGCAGTCTCACAAGAAGAAATCCTATTGAACTCGGCGGGGGAAAGAGAGACATAGAGAATGTTGACGACTCTTGCATTCAAGGTTGCTTTCTTCAAAGTAGCCTGAAGTTTCAAAAAAGCCTTTGAGCATATAGACTTTGCTTTCCTTCACTTGTTTTTTCCCTTCATAAGTAACAAATAACTTTCTTCTTACTTCATAGGCAGTCTCACAAGAAGAAATCCTATTGAACTCGGCGGGGGAAAGAGAGACATAGAGAATGTTGACGACTCTTGCATTCAAGGTTGCTTTCTTCAAAGTAGCCTCATCTCATTCTTCTATCTTTGTCTCCGGTAGCTTGTATGGAAGATCCATTATTCTTCATGGCTTAAGATTTAATCCTTGGATGTAGAATTGTAACATTCTCTTCCACTAGAGGAAGTTGCTCTCATCAAAGATTGAAATGTTGATGAGGTATCTCCCACTTTGATAATCACCCATTTTCTCCTACTTGTGGAAGTATTGCTTGGAAAAGACCCATTCTGATACCACTTGTTGGATCAATGAGTGATGGGCTCTAGTCGGGGGGTTGAATAGAGTTAAAAAAAATTAAACAAGATTCATTAGATCTTCAAAATATATCAAGAGATAAGGTTGCATATATGAAATTTGAGTGCAACAAACATACATAGCAAGGATGAGAGAGATTGAATAAGAACAAGAACACAAACTATGTATAGTGGTTCCAAACTCCAAACTAGGAGAGTGTACATCCACTACCTAGAGAGGTCAACCTCTAGAATTTTGTAACCATTGCACCTTCCTTCTATTCCATTATAAAAGATACAATAAGACCTTCCTTTTTCGGAATAAAGATACCCAATCTTCCCTTTTGAGGACAGTTGAGCCAATAACCTCATAAAGGACTTACCTATTCAAGATCAAGAATCTTCAACCTCACTAAGGACTCACCCACTTTTGCAATAAGTCTTCCGCTTTCACTAAGGACTTACCCACTCGTGCAACAAATCTTTTGCTTTGAAGAAATTACCCAATCTTCTTGAATCTTCCGCCTTTTACTTAACCTTCACCAAGAAGAAACTTTCACCAAGGGACTCCTTCCCTTCTTCATCTTCACCTCTCTTAGTCAAGAGAGAACCTTCATGTTCATGGTAGAAAGAGAGATTTTGAGGTGGAGGAAGTGAGAGCCTTACAAGATATACATGTAGGACTAGTTCTGTTACAAATCTCCTACTCACTGTAATGGATGTAGCAATTGATTAAGCTTAAACGTGGAAGGAGGCTCTTGGAGGCACTCAACTGTAATGTGGGGACCTTCATAGTGCTAGGCTAATCTTGGGATTAAACCCAAGGAGTTTTATATATAGTTGAGGATGCTTACTAGCCAGTAGGAGCACTTAAGGACGAATTCTAGTCGTTTGGGGTGTTGCAACAGATCTATTTTTGAGTTTTACAACATTCCTACATTAGAAATATTCTTTCTGCACTTTTCGCACAGTGCGATCGATCGAGTTTCAATAAAGCAAACTCGACCGATAACACTATGTGATAGAAAATTTGAAGCGTCGGTCAAATTTATCCTAGATGAAACTCGGCCAACGGCTTAAATTTGATGTGCTCAATACAAGGTGTTGGTCGAGTTTGTCCTGAGGAATCTCGGCCGACCCTAGCAATTCCCAAAATCCACCAATGGTGTCGGTCAAGTTTATCCTAGATGAAACTAGGCGCCAAAAGTCCCTGTGATGAATTTTGAAAAGTATCGTAAAAGTACTTAAATATCGATTTAAGTGTTCTTGTTTTTTTCTAAGGTTAATTACAAATCATACAATTATTACAAGTGATTTACAACATGATTCTAATAAATTTGATTTTTTACAGTGCACTTGTATTGATTTTGACTTATCTTTCTCCAAGTTAGGATGCGCAAGTTAGAACTTTGTGTCTATACCTAATCTGAAATCACTCAAGTAGAAACATTAGACACAAATAAGTAGAATTCTTAAGTCATCAAAAAATAAGAATTTAGTTAATTAGACTTTTTGAGTCAACAAAAACTAATATAATCAACTACCACTCTGAGCCTGGACAAAAATGCTGGCGAGCTTTATATTTGAGCCACTACAACTCTCTTGGACTGCAATCCTGTGGAAAGCTCCCGCTTCATACTGTCAGTCCCTACTTCTTAATGACAGTTGCTTAGCTACATTACCTTTTGGTAGTCTATTGTGGGACAAACTACCTGTTTTATTTGATAGCTGCATTAGCTTTTGTACCTTTTAATTAGTTAATCATTCTATAGCCTGCATAGGCATATTTATAATTAGGGTTTTTTTTATGATTTCTCAAGGACCTGTAGCTGTGTAGACCTATTCAGACTATTGGTTTACAAGGATAGGATTGAATACTTGGCTCTTCCTGTGCCTGAGTGAAAAATCTAGTTACGTGGACGGGTGACATGGAGAAATATGGTGCTCACTTCATTGTAGAATCAATTTTGAGCAAGATACGGACTAAATGTGACCTATTGTAAATGTGGTTTCTAATGAGAAATGTGATTTGTTTGGACTAATCCCAGTGTTTAAGTAGTTGTGCAGCCATTTTTGTGGCATTTGTCATTCTCACTATGGATCCCAGCATCAAGCATGTAGAGTCATTGTCATTTCGTTTGTAGATTTAGAGCCTATGAAAGCTTTGATTATCGTATGTTGATTTATAATCTGCCTCTTCTTTTAAGTTTGTCGATTTAGAATCTATGAAAACTTTGATTATCGTATGTTAATATATAATCTGCCTCTTCTTTTAAATTGTATATTCTTTTGGAAGTCAGGAAAGGTTAACGAATTAAAATGCTTTTATATATGTTGGTTGATTTATATATATGATGAGCTGTTTCCGCATTAGCTCATGAGTTACACCAAGCTCGTGGATCACAAACTGATTTTTTTCCGGCTTTTTGCTTGCATTTATGTTTGTCATAATGAAGGGTCGCAGTTGTTTGCCTTGGTTTTATCAAGGAAGCATGGATACATTTCTAGACACGGACACTGACACGGACACGAACACGGGACACGGCGAAATTTTAAAATGTAGAACACGGACACGGCACTGCATGAGGGGAGAATATATTTTTATTTATACATATGCACAGGTGTATTATGTATGAACTGATTTTTATCTTAAAATTTGTCCAGATTAATGTATCTATGAATGTATAATCTTATAGGCATATAGATGTGTCTTTGTGTGTGTAGTAGGAACAATATGAAGTAGAAAATGAAACGTGTGTTTGTAGTAAAAAAAAATATATTACAGAATACATATATGAGTTCGTATTACTCATAACCAATTTATTAGACTCCAATTTATTTCATAATATCTGATTCAGCCAAGACTACATATTGCTTTTTTTTCCAACAGATTTGTTTGTAAATGTGATCAGATCTCAGCTCTTTTTACATTTTGTCAGTAATAATACATGAATAATAGCTGTATGTTCGTCATTTGCACTCTAGAATAGATTATTGCAGCAACAGCTGCTGCAGTGATGTGTCCGGGAAGTGTCTGGGCAGTGTCCAGCTGTGTCCAGGGTGCAGGAAAAGACGAAAATGATATGGACACATCCCAGCCTTGATCAAAACGTTTTGAGCCGTGTCCGGGAAGTGTCCGACACGGACATGGGGGGTGTCTAGCAGTGTCCGTGCTTCCTAGGACTTTTCACCCATAAGATGTCAATGTATGCTTAGCTCTTAACCTTATTGTATCATTCATGTATGTAGCTCCATACTTTACTGTAGAAAAAATCCACTCATCTTTCACAAAATGCTACTAATCCTCAAAAGACTAAGATTAAGCTACATATGATATTTCTGGCTTTTGTACTTATAATTTAGGATCAATGTCTTTTGAGGTCTAGTAGCTCCATACTTTTCTGTAAAAAAAAAGACTCATTCTTCACAAAATGCTCCGAAGGAACAATTAATGGAAACATCCTAAAAGGAAAACAAGCAAAATGCATAATTCTTCATACTAAACCTCAAAAGACTAAGATTATGCTACATATGATATTTCTGGCTTTTAAACTTATGATTTAGGGTCAACGTCTTTTATTATTTAAAAAGAGCATTAAAAAACTGGTCTTAATACATCATTCTTGGGCTCATTCACAGAAATGAGACCTAATTAAAAAGGAGATGCATCACATGTCAATTTCTAATTTTATATGTTTTAGGTTTTTTAGTATATTTGTCTTTGTTAACTATCCACAATGCAATTTCCTTGGCCCTTGTGGCCTGTGATTCTGTTGTCTTCTTTTAGCTCTGCAGCCTGGAGGTGATACTCTTGTTAGGTTGTCTACAATTCTTTTCAATGAGAAGCACAATTAGTAGTCATGGATTTTGGCATTGTTAGTTCATTATTTTGGATATGTGACGATGGCTTCTACATTTCAGGTTTGCCTGATTCTGTTCTTCAAAAAGCTGCAATAAAATCATCTAACTTTGAAACTACTTATGGGAAAAAGAAGAAATTGCATTCAGATCCGTCAGTGACATTTCCTCAAAATGACATGACAGTTGCTGTCCAACATGTGCTTCAATTGACTACTCGTGGTTGCAAGGAGAGCACTTGTACACAGACCATAATTCAGTTAACCGAGCTCCAAGACAAAGTGCGGGTGCTTATCCAAGAAGTATAGTACCACTCGTGCAAGTTTCTTGGGAGTGTTTGTCTGTAGTAATGGGTCGCATATGGATTCAAGTCAGTGGTCACAAAATGGTTCTCCTAAAGTTTGTGATTTATGGACCATTTAAGCAGAAAATCTGAAGAGTGACATTTTTTCTTCAGGAATAAGGATGGGATTTAAAAATACCTTGCCAGTGCTCTTGAACGGTTTGATGCATGAAAGATTATGCAGTAGAAGAACCGTGCAACAGAGTAAGTATTGAGCTGGAGCCAATTTTGTGGAGCTGGGCTTCAGATTTTGTATTTGCTCAAGGCAGAATGAAGAAAATATGGCAGTGAGGCGGTCTAATCTTTTGGGTAAAGACTGAAGTGTCTGCTCCTTAAAAATATGGACAAGGGCAATTTGTTATGATCTGAAACTTCGATGAAGTTACGGTTTAGCATTCACGCTGGGATTTATCTTCTTAGTGTATAAATTGTAAATGAAAGTGCTCTTGTGCTCGAGCCTGATGTATGTCTCTACTAACTGTATTCTGCATGGGGTGAAGTGGACATGAAACAGTAGTTTGTTGAGCCTTGACACCCCTTGCAAATCAGGATGTATATTACCTTTTGACTACAATGCAGGTTAAAACTGAAATTGAGGTGATAACTATGGAATGAGTTAGGTGTTTGTCCTTTCTGTTCAAGTAATACTCAATATGCTTCTCAATATTATCGTTCCATGCAAAAGGTCTGGTAGTGGGGCTTACTGACCGGCTTGAAAAAAACTAGTGTTGTGGTTCCTGAATGAAAATCTATAATGTACGTCATCTTTGATAGGATAACAGCTGTATAAAGAATAATATTAGAATAATGCCACACGGACACCATTTTGGAACACTATTCTTGAGTTACTATGGCCCTCATGTTCATCAAAGTGTCTTTGAGGTCTTGCATCCTGCATCGAATTGCTGCCGCCATCAGTCACATTTTGCAAATCTTCGTTTCTCTCTATCATTTGTACCTCACATGATACCTTATCCTCATCATTCCCTTGTCGCCTAGGCCAGTATCCCTGGTCCATCGGATTGCCTTCTGAATTACTCGTTGGATCACCCTCGGGTTGAATCCTTATGATCCTCCATAACAACTCTTTCATTCATACAACAAGGGCTTGATATTGGCCTACCTTCACGGAGCGTCACATCTAATCTTTCAGGGGTTGGCCCCTAAAATTGAGAATTCAATAGTTGTTGCAAGAGTTGGAAATTGTAAACTAGTCGACGGTTGGAAGGAGTGGTTGGTCACCATAGAAAGAAATATAATCAATTCTATTCTCTTAAAATGAATATATACCTTTAGCACATATTTCTTGCTTTTCATATCAGAAAGGAAGCAAACAATCACTTTTTCTTGCCCTTTTGATGGGGTCGATGAAGACATTTTCCTTATTTAGAATTTGGACCAAAGAAAGGATAGTTAATTTCACATTTCCCGAGTATAGAGAAGATGAAGAGTCATTAATTCTGAACTATGAAAAGAATTAATTAGGCTACCAGCCCGGCTAGATTCTTCAAGAAAGAGGGCTAGGCTCGAAAGAGGAGATGAATATTCAATCAGATATTTCTGCCTCAAAGATGCATCAAAAAGAAAATCTAAATTTTCCACTGAAGTTGACTCAAAAATATCTGATCTTAGGTGCATTTCGCGCTGGAATCTTATTGTCAGGGTATTTCATCATGAAGATTTCATTGAATGTCTTGAAAGACAGTAACATAAGACAATTCACTGAATGGTTTATGGCTCTACCAGAAGAGTATGAAATTAACAAGGCAAGGAACTTGTGGGAATAAAAAAAAAGGGAGATCCAGTCTAATAACACTTTCTTAGACATGTAAATGGATATTCTGAATGTGTACATTTGATCCAGATTTGAATTTGAAAATTTTAAAAAGATTCGACATTCGTAGAACTCAGATCAAATTTTGAATATCGAATTTCAGATTGAAAAATGTAGATCAGATATCGGGTATTGTTGTATTTACGAAAATTTGAATTCGACAAATAAATACATATATTATTAAATATATACTATTTATATATAGAAGTATGAAAATATAGGTACTTTATCAATTATATTTAATGTAATATCAACATTTTTTGTATATAATATATTTATTAACATTAAATGTATGATTTTAGGTTCAGATCAAATATTTATCCAAATTGAGATATTATCTGTTCAAACCAGATTCAGATGTTAACATATCATAAACGTCAGATATTAGATCAAACTTTTTGTGTAGTTTTGGATATCGGATATAGCAATATCCGCTCTGTATTCGATCTGTTTAAAGGTCTAATTTCTCTGTAATTATATTTAATTCTCTTTACACACAACATATATAAAATATTTATGAACAATCTGCATACGCTTTTTGGTAAAACATTATATACCACAACATATTATGGTAAAATCTTATACATAATTGCACTATAGTAACATCATGCACCATAATCACACCACATCCACCCGTGGTCTTTAAACTAGAAATTGTGTCCACACTATAAAAGAATAATTGCACCGTACTACATTACAAAATATTGTGATTTAAATAGTAAAAAATCATAGTATACTACACAATTACACGAAGAATATAATCAAAAATAATTTTATGAACAATCCCAAATGATGAACCAAACTAACATGTAGAATATTAAAATAATACAATATTACATACGTATACAATTAAATTAAATACATTGTGATGTGATTTATGACCATGTTATTTTTAGTAAAACTGTGATCACACTACACCATAACATTTTCTAGAAGAAGTAACAACATCCACAACATAACTGTCAAAGGTTATTGTGGTTGAAAAAATGAGGCATATATGATTTTATATTTATTTCATTGTCATCCTTATTTATTACTATATTACACAACAAAAATTACATTTTTTTAAGATTCTACATTCACACTTATAAGAAACCAACTACATAAAAAAGAATGGTACTTAAGGTTTAAAACTTGATGTAAAATTCACAAAAAATAACTTATAACTTACAGAAAACCGATCGACGCCTTAACAAAAAATAACCATTATTAAACACTTAGATTCCATTTGGATGGCACACTATTAAATTTAGAGAGATTCCGTTTGGAAGGTATATTTGTAAATTTAGGAAGTCTAACTACGTCAAATCTAACTGCAATGTTTTGAAAATTTCCTTTTTACGTAGTCAAAAATCTTATTACATGTGATTCTGCAATAGAAAGAGTAGCGACACACAAATCTAAAATTTTATCCATCTTAGGTTCTTCTCCAACACACAGAAAAAGAAAAGAGAAGAGAAGAGGTGACAAAGGCCACTACTGGAGGAAGGAGAAGGGCACACACGGTAGTAAGAGCTGCCACATAATGGAGAAGGGCACTCATGGTAGTAAGAGCTGCCATATAATGGAGAAGATGTGAAGGAACATGTGGCGACGGAAAGAGTGACACAAAAGGAGGTAGCTAGGGGAACAACAACGGAAAAGTTCTATTTCTGGCCGTAGACCCATAGACGGAGGAACAACTAGTGCGAGGACGCACAGTGGAGGGAGGGCGAAGAGGGGGAAATGGAGGCCGAGAAAGAAAAAAATAAGGGAGAAGGTGGATGCCGGTGTTAGGAGAGGAGCAGGTAGCGGAATGCGATTGCCATGAAAATTTTAAGTTATGCCAATTTCGGCATGATTCAGAAGGCTTCGTAGAACCTTGCATAGATACCATAAGAAGGTTCTGGTAATTGCCGACTACACCGATAAATAACCAATGATGTCGTTATAAGAATTGGGATTTAGAATACCATGTTTAATTACAATTCTACAGTGAAATCTTGTACCCAAAGGCCCCCCCTTGGACAACAACCTATGCAAGTCAATTCAATTACCTACATGGAAAAAGTGAACGCGTTTTTTGAACACGTGAGGCCGGGTCTTAAATTAATGAAGGTCACCATCGTCATTTAGCGTGAGTTTTCAATGTCTTGATGCACAGCTATTAGCTAATGATATTGTGCATCGTCGTAATAATATTGATATCAATCTTATCATGACTGTTAGCTTTTTTGTCCCCTTTGACGACAATTGGTCGTTTCTTTTCCTAGATATCCATCTTCACACATGCCTACTTTCCCTCCATTTTGGCATTTCCCATCGTCTTCCCTAAATAAGTCCAAGATGCTTTACCATCTCGTTTCCTTGCCACTTTATCCTGTCAAGTCCTCACTGTTTGCTCCATTGGTCTGTGCCTAAGGGCGGACTCAGAAGTCTATGTTGGGGCCCAACAATTCTTCTTAAGATAGGCTTAAATGTATAAAAAAATATTTTAGAAGGAAGTTGCACCGGCAATCTCAAAGTAATTGAAGTACTATACAATATTTACTAAATCAATAGGCTACCTAGCATTAGGGATGAGCATCGGGTCGGGTCACACCGGATTTTGGCATGTCCATGCCTAAACCCATGTTTTTAACTGGGTTTTCGATCGGGTTTAGGCCTGAGTAATGTTTAAAAAACTTGGCCCGTACCCGGCCCGCGTAAAATAGCTGGGTTTCGGATTGGATGTGGGTCAACCCAAATAACATAGTAAATGAAGATATTTTCAACAAATACATAAAGATAAAATGTTAACATAAATTTTAAAATATGTTCCACTAGGTACATGTAATCTATCGTATCATTAGAGAAACTAATACACTTACAAATATATATATATATATATATATATATATATATATATATATATATATATCACATTTAGAATCACAATCATAGCTCATTTATTTATGTGAATGAGATTTTTACAAAAGATGCACATTTGTATTTCAATTAATGGTCTAATAATGTCCCGATTGAGGTGATTTGTAGAACACATGTAAGTAGTATAAATCCAATCTTTTAGATTTAATTTGTATAAATTGTAATGAACACATTTAGATATAAAACAATGTGCATGTCATAGATTTACTCTAGTGCATTACTCTTATAGTCTAATTGATATGACCGACTAAATATATATATATTGATCACATGTAATTTTGAAAATTTGTAATCAAATGAATCATAAAATAGATACATATCATGTACAAACATGTGCTTACATATACGCATGTATATAATTAATCTGGGTATCTGGGATTTTGGGCCTGAGTTTACCTTGGCCCTGACCCGACCCATATAAAAATTTGGATCAAAATCTTAGGCCCGACCCACCCATGTAAATTACAAGGATCGGGCCCAGATTGGGTTATGTGGGTCGAGACATGGGCCTGATCGGGCCGGCCCAGTCCGATGCTCATCCCTACCTAGCATTCTATGTTTAAGAATTTGCGTTTTATTATCAAATAATTGACGCCATAGAACCATTTGAAGGATTTGAAAAAAAAACTAGGAAGTCGGGTTTTGAATTCAGGCGGCCCAGTTGGAGTGTACTCAGGTGCATGCGCCTCTCCGCTGGACTATCAAGTTATCCTTGTTAAAAGTAAGACTATTAATATATATTAATAATATGATATATGCATGTATCTATCTATATATGAATACTTAATTATTTTTGTGTGGGCATGACCCCTGCTTGCCCCCTATCTCCCCCTATTTGTGCCTCGTCACTCAAATTAGTAAACACACACGTTCTTATGCACATATAAATGCATTAGCAACACATATTATAGTGTGCATTATCTTAACTAGAAGGTTTTTTTAATAAAATGGAAGTGACAACTTACGTCTATGATATTGCTATTATTATACAAAAACCTTTTTTTAATAGAATACTATAAATGTGTAGTTGTTATCTCTGCACAGAGAGTTTGAAAATGAGTTGTTATAATAACTGAACCAGTTCTATTTATATTATTCGAGAAGAATTGTGGCAAGATTATTGACGATAGAGAAATGGAGGGAAAGGAATATGATATGTAAGAGAGTTATGGGGTGTTTGGATTTAAATTAAATTAAAAAAGTAAGACAATTATGGGGAGATGGAGATTTATCTTATAGGAAATCAATTATTAAATGTTACATTTTGTTGTTGTTGGAAATACTATAGTGGATAATTATAAAGACGATGAAATTTGAGAGTGAGTTGGAGATCTGGGAGACAATTATTGTATTCTATGTTGGGTATGTAAAGGTCAGATAATTGGAGGGAAAGAGGGAGAGAATATGGGCATAAGTCTTGATTATTGATAGTATGTCTATTTACTATTATTGGGAGTTATTTATTTAAACTATATTTTCTTCTCTTTTTGTAAGATTAAGAATGTGAGTAACAAAAAAGAGAGAATGGATTGAAAAGAGTTGGTGGCAGTAAGGGGCCATTTAATAAGTTCTAATATTTATTGTTGAGAGCATTGATACTTTATGGTTCGTATAGAGAGTTATTATGACATACCACTTTTGGATGGGAAATTGAAACATGAGGCAATTAAAAACACACACACACACAAAGAGAGGGGTAGTTGAAGAAACATCTCTTCTGTAATAAAGTTACAATATGTGTATATTATAACATTATGGTACCTCTAAGTTGTAAAACATGGACAACTAATGTCAGAATCAAGTTTTCATCACAGAAGTTGAAAAGGTTGAACAATAATAGATTAATTGTTTAACAATCAACATTGGAGGTATTCATGATATTAACTATTAATGTTATTAGCACTGTGGAACTTGGATGAAATAAGAAATGATAGGTGTAAAATTTGAACTGCTCCCTTATGTGGTGGCACAGAGTCATGCAATGATGAAAATTAGGACATGGGGATGTGATTTTGGAACGGGTGTGGGGATCTATTTGTGGGGAATTTATTTTAGTGGAGACATGATGGACGTGAAAGAGAGAGGGGAAAATAATTAATGTTGAGAGGATGGGTGAATGTGAAAAGTGAGAGGATTTGAGGAAGAAGACCAAACAAAACGAACAGAGAGATAGTGGGGACTTTTGTCACTTGGTTGAGAGGGTAGAGATTATGGTGATAGTTTTATGCTTTAAGTTTCTTCATTATTTAGTGGGGTTGCGTCATGTAATCAAGGGAGAGAAAGTAGGAGATGGGACTTATGATGAAGGGTTATGTAGTTGCTTGGTAGAGGATAGTGAGATTATTGAGAGAGGAAGAAGGAATGCATTATGGTGAAGGGTTTTTGTTTTGAACTTCTCCCTTGCTTAGTGGGGCGGCGTTATGTTGTCAAGAGAGAGAAATTAGGAGATGAAGTTTATGATGACAATGTCTATTTTAACCAATGATAATGTGGGTTGAATGGGTAACATGGTGTGATTTCTTCTTTATGAAGCACTCTCATGATACATTATCATGATTTCCTACAAGGTTCTCAAAATCTTGTTTTAAAATATCTCAACATCAATCACATCGATGTATCTTAATAATTTACCAAATTGTTATGCTTGTATTTCATTAAATACAAACGTTCATATATATTGATAACATTAGTAAATATAATGAGGAACAAGAAATTACCTTTAGCATTTATTCTAAAAGGTATATATACGTATATATGAGCCCTAATAGAATTGTCACTCTCCCACTATATCTAGTGAAGATGCTTTTTTCATACTACCCTATAAATAAGATTTGTGTGTTTCTATTAGTTAAATAACCAAAAGAGTCTAGATAACCATCATATGGATTCTAGAGATGCATTTCTCATTTATGTGCTCTAGATGAAAATGTTACATGCATTCATTGTTTGAGTCATCAAGTCATTCAGTATATGTGCCATACCCATTTATCTCTACAACTATCAAGTAAAGATTGTGAGACATTACAATATAAGATCTCATCTTATAGATTGAAACATCAATTCTTGTCCATACAAGATACATGATATTTTCATCAATGGCAGGTACATAATAGAAATTCACTAATTCTATTACATGTTGATGAATGATAAATTCCAATCATAGTGGTAGAAACTCTTACTCTGTATAGTTCTAGCTTACTTCTTATCGAGTCTTGAAGTAAAGATCTCTATTTCTTTCTTCTTCCTTTGTTCCTTTAAGTGAAAAGTACATATTCCTTTTGCGCTTACAATTCTCCTTATCTTGAGTACAGAAGACTTGGACTTTAGCTTAGCCTCAAAATCCTTCTTGGCCTTGCCTTTTCCCTTTGGACTCACATCCTCTAATCACCATCACAAATTTGTCCTTCTTCATTCTGACTTTGGCATCAACATGCCAAGTCGTTCTGACAACAGTTTATCCAAGTTACTCAAGTAGTAATACCTGATACATTGGTTGTATGATTCATACAACTATATATAGATTCATATATTTTTTCAACTCTTGACATAAAAGAAATCTCAGTCACTTTAGATATTCCACATGCCCAATGATATTGAGAACATGGGGCTCTAGTAGATCTCCCTCTGTCAATTTTGCACTCAAATAATGCTTTTGAAGACATTATACCTTTCTTGCTTTACATGATTCTTAATATGTGTTACAATCTCAAGGTCCATGTTTTCATGTTGTTCATGCAACTCATAGTTCATACATAATAGCATAAGGTACTCAATGTCTATGAATTCACTGGCATGCTTCAAGTAAGCATCCATTTCAGCCTTAGGTGCATTTGGAGTGGTTCCTCTAGCTATGGTCTTTCAAGGACATAGAGATTTCATTCATTTATGAGTACGCTTCTCAAAATCCTAAACCAGATGTCAAAATAAATATTGTTTAGTATATCCTACTCAAGGATTGATCACAATTGTGTTTGTTATTAGATTCTACAAAGAACTATTACAACTTTTCAAAACTTTTTTGATTTGTTTGATTTGATAAGTTAACGATATTAATTAGGCCTTTAACTAATTATCACTCTCAATATTTTTTTCAATTTGATAACCCTCATATATCAATTCAGAAGGTTGCGACGTATAATCTTCTAGTGAGCCAAGATCCAAAATAACTGAATTATTAGTGGGCCAACACTAGTGTCCATAACCAATTATTAAGGTAGGAAACTTTTGCCAATTGAATCTCATGTGATTCTTGGATATATGGTATGCGAAAATCCTTGCCATAGTCCGTCTACATGCCTCTAGGTGCTTAATTTCATTAAGGACACCCAGTTAAGTCTAACCCAAAAGACAACACTACAGAAATGCACCCCGCTTGGCAGTCCCACATAACTATCATCACACTTCCATGAGATAGACAGTGTACCACCCTTGGGATTCTCATGCTTAGTCGATCATGCTTTTCATGTGTGTTGTTCATGGAAAACATCTTGAACTTGATATTTATTGAATGATTTTATATATAAATACATATGCATATCCAATCACCACATACTTATAGTATGTATCATATACGTGTTATAACCACAACAAAAAAATGCAATATTAAAACACACAAGTGATGATTATTGTGGCAACACATCCCACTATCACACAGACAGTGAGGTGTTACGCGAAAACATGTGGAAGTCACCATAACCACAACTTATTAAAAACACGGGTTAATTAAAACTGATTGCGGAAAACTGATAAACAGAGAAACTATTACATTCCAGTCCATATCCTGCAAGAGAACATGTTACATACATATATATACAAGCCTGTTACATATTCACAGCTTAGAGCAACAACTATCTTGTTGTCACATGAGTTCATCACCTATTCGCATACATAGAGGCCCACATCCGGCCAACAACAGGATATACCAAAAACATCTACAACTGTACATCGTGAAACAACGTCAAAACACTACCAAGGACCTGAGAGTACAGGGATGACTCTAGACTCTATCTCAAAACATCCAAAATAGCAGCTCATCCATGGCTTGCCTTCTACTGTTCTTCTTGCTGCTCGGCCGCAACTCCACGACCACCACCATGTCTAGCTCGACCACCTAAAAAGGGCTGTAAACCAACAGAGTGAGACAATTGAACATTGTCTCAGTGGGAAACATAACTCCCCGCCCAAACTACAAAACCTCAGATGAACATATACATTAAGCAGTTAACTGATAAAAGGGTACAACAAGAACAGTCTATGAAATAAAGCTCTCTAGCTTACCAGATGTAATATGAATATCAAGACAGGATATCCAAGTTCTACTGCCATAGAAGAACATATAAATAACTGCAAGATATAACGAGAGTAACTACACAAACTAGGCCTCAACCAATGTTTCATGTTTGTCTTAAGCAACAAGACTAAATGACTGGATTACGTTTTTATTATTCCCTGAGGAAGTGAACCGTACCGTTCAAATCCAACCTTCGGCTGCGAAGCCCATAACCGGTGCCATACAAGGTCAATGGAAGAGCCGGAATCCACGACCTCACCCCTCATGGTCAGTTGACGAGAAACAAAGCAGGACCATAGTCTCATGCTCAAGTGGTCTCAGCCACAGGGTCAGCTCCTCAGGATACCCTTCCTCTAGCCCGCCTTGGTACAGGTCACGACGCTAGTAAAACCGAGCCACGGGTCTAAACACCATGCTCTGAGCCATGAACGCATTCATGCTCATCATATCACATATCTAGAGCCATGGGCCATGTTCACCATGCTCATCACATACCCGAGTCTGCAACCGCAGCTGCACTCGTTTCCCTCTCTATTTGAGGCTAGGAGAAACCTCACATATTCAAAAATATGCACTCCGGGTTAACCTGCAGGAGAACCCGTTTCACCATCACCCAATCCTGACTGATGATGGATCTATGGCCAGGGAAAACTACATGATGTATTTCACTGTAATTAATTAGTATCTTTTAGACGGATTGCAAGATTCAACCAAGTTGTATAACATGCAAGCTATAGTAGGAAATAAACAACATAAACTCAACATTATGATATTATTGTAATTACATCAACCTGATCCATCTCAAGGATCCAACATCACATGTTATCACTTGGCCTCTTGCCAACCATCTAGATCCACCTCAAGGATCATCACATGCCATGGGATCTCAATCCCTCATCACATAGTGCCACTGCCTCTCAAGGCTTACATCATCATTAAGGAACATCATTCATAATACACTTGTCATCTCATTATTCACATATAAACGTTTCTCATAGCCTTTTATTGGCTATGCATTACCTACATGGTTAGCACCAATCAATACTCATAGTTTCAACATAAGGACTATGCCTACTATCATGAGATGTCATTCAAGATGCTATAATTATCAATTATAAATCAACTGGGGATCATGTGCGCAAGACATGTTATTAAACAACTATTTATGTACTTTATCTTTCTTTAACACCATGCTAAATATACAGAACAAGCGTTGTTATTACCACTACCATTATCACTATAATTATCATTAAGTGAACAAGGAGTCACCAACGTTATCAAGAACATATAAAATTCAAGCCGTTTCCATGATACAAGGATCCCTCACAAAAGATACCAAAACCCTCACAAGAAGAGGTGTGTCGGGCAAGGCTCACTAACACTGTATCGGGAAATCCTGCCCTCACCCAAAGCTCATCATCTAATGGCCAACACACAAGTCATCTTACTACTAAGGCAACCCACGCGCAGCAGTGCAACGTGCACCTAGGCGTGCAGGCTATCGAGCGTGCAAGGTGCATCGGGCGAGCAGAGTGTTGTCGGGCGTGCAAGGTGCATCGGGCGAGCAGAGTGTTGTCGGGCGTGCAAGGTGCATCAGGCGAGTAGAGTATATCGGGCGAGCATGGTGATGTTGGGCGACACGGGTTGATGCCGGGCGAGCAGGGATGTCGAGCGTGCAGGGCAGTGTGCTCGCTCGCGCATCAAGGTTTATCCATGCAAGGTCCTACACTCTGCTAGGAAACCATCTCTGTCGGGCGAGCAAGCCCACCGGGTGAGTAGCTCCAAAGCGTGCAGCCTGTCGGGCAACTAAGGGTCGGCTCGCGCGCTCCACACAGAGCAGAACTCTCAACCGATTCAAGGTGAGCAGACCGTGCAAAGGAAACTAGATCAAAGGGGGCTGTCGGGCAGCACCTCCACAAGTGCCAAACACCTAAGATACATCTCTACAAGGGTCATCTACTACCTTACACTTGAACACCTAAAACCCTAGAGAAAGATCACCATCAAAATGAGCTCACCTTCTAGCCCATGGTGAGAAGAGGGTCTTGCTCAAGCCACTAGGTCAAAAGCTCACCTCAATCGACTAGGAAAGAGGGGTGTTGCTCATGGCACTAGGACCCAAACTCACTCTTCTAGACTAAGGGGAGAAAGGAATGTTGCTCCCTAAATCCTAATTCACATGGATCGGCCAACATGCAAACTAAACAAGAATCAAGCTACTAACAACATATAAACAAGATTATAACAAGAGATGAAGTAATTAGGGTTAGGAATTATGCAACCCTCCTTAAGCTCCAAGATCCTAGGAAGAAGAAGAACTCCAAGATTCAAGGGATGTCG
Organism: Alisma plantago-aquatica; assembly: GCA_963693085.1. NCBI lineage: Eukaryota > Viridiplantae > Streptophyta > Magnoliopsida > Alismatales > Alismataceae > Alisma > Alisma plantago-aquatica. Next base: position 896,142,634 of record OY856412.1, on the reverse strand, counting down.
GTCACCACCAGCTTCTTCAAGGGTGTGTCGGCCTCCAAGCTACTCCTTCAAGGGGGTATCGACCACCACTCTTCTTCTCCGAGGTGTGTCTGCCACCACAAGCAAGGAAAGGAGGGAGTGTGTCGTGCACAAGAAGGAGAGGAACCAAAGGGACCTTAAGCTAAGGAAGGAACCGCCTATATAGAAGGAAATGGAGGAGAAAACAAGGTGAAGCATGGCAAGGTGTCACCCACCCAAAGGACACTTGTCCTAGAACTCAAGACACCCATTCTAGAAAGCCTTATCTACATGTCCAAGATGTGCTCCAAGTGTCCATCACACAAGGTCAAACTAGGGCAAGCATCATGGGCGACACAACATGTTGCTCCATGGGCGACACACACCATTGCCACGGGCGACACACACTCAACTTGGCCGACACAAACACTCCTAGGCCGATACAAGGATCAACCAAGCCCAAACAAGGCACCTCAAGGCCCAAACAAACTCAGCCAAGGCCCAAAGAACTCAAGCAATGAGCCCAAGCCTTCCTCTCAACCTTAGAGGAAGTAAAGAGAGAGAGGAACACATCACAAAGTGGAAAACTTGCCAGTAAAACCCTAGACTTGGGTTATTTGAAAGTAGCTCCTCCAACTCTCACCAAAGCACAACCAAACCCTAATCACCACTAAAGGTGATTAGTAGGCGCCAAAGCACCGGGGTTAAGCAAAGAAAACAGGGTAAGCCCTAAACGGAGGTCAGGGTCCTTACAATTATGGTCATACTATTCTAATTCCTTAGAGCCATAAGGAATTACTACCACCTAGGGTTCACATCATATTCAACTTCTTATTGATGAATATTTGTGCATGAATCAATCTGGGTTGATCGGTTCAACTCTTGAACTGGTCGGCTCGCCTCCTGGTCACTTGGTTGGGCTCTTGAAATGGTCATATGGTCTCAGGTTCAACTAATTCCTAGACTCCTCCAATGATTGTTTAGCCACCAGTTGGTCGGTTCATCCTCCTATCATATGTCCTCACGCTCCTTCATTCGATTGTTTCATCTCACAAGCCAATCAATTTGTCTAGTACATAACGTCTTCTCATGAAGAAATATAAATTTAAACTACCCAATTTCTTATTATATTGTAAAAGAGAAAACCTCAAGTTATATTTGAGGGAAAATAGGAATAATAGGATTAATTTACATTTGGAAAGGAGGATAGATGCTTGGTATGCAAATTGATATACAAACATGAATAAAAACCACAACCATGCATACACAGATCAAGGGTTATTGTCCATACCATGCTTCACATCCACCACCAAAACCAAAATTTAGGACAATGCGTGTATATTGCACACACACACACACAGATATATATATATATATATATATATATATATATATATATATATATATATATATATATATATATATATAGAGAGAGAGAGAGAGAGAGTCAGGCTAGAATACACTCGAGTGTACAGATCACGTCATACACCCCAATGGTGTTTTCCTATCTAGACCATGTTTTTCCAAAATCTAATCCATTGATCTTCATGGTTACAATAATAATAGGTCACATACAAAATTTGAACTCATTTGGATGAGTGTAAGTCACTCATCCAAGGACAACAAAATCGACGCACAAAACTAATTTGAAATATATGATTTTTGCCTCCTTTAGATGTATGACCTATAAGTGTCCAAATGAGCTAAAATTTATTATATAGTATGTTCTTATGATAATTAAGAAGATCAACAGTTTAGATTTTTCTAAAATTTATTACATCTTCAAAAATGACTGAGGTGTACGGTGCCTCTGGTACACTCGAGTGTACACTAGCCTAACTCTCTCTCTCTCTCTCTCTCTATATATATATATATATATATATATATTAGTTTGTGAATTGTATGTAGTAGTTAATTAGATATGCACACCAACCAGTTTAATATTCACATCATGTGCAATAAAATAAACCCAATTATATTGATTTAAGTCCAGAGATACCTTAAATTGACGTGTCTCTGGTACCACTATAGGAAAGCCGGGGTGACAGATAAGGTAGAAGAAATAAAAATTTAAAGCTTGATTCTCCTTAAGAGCAAGATTGTGTCAACAACAATGTATCTAGAAAGGAAGGTTTGCAAGTTCATACATGGTCCTGAAGAAAGTCCAACGACGTTACTCTGGCAGAGCAACACACTTCTTCTCCAAGCAGTAGCTTGCTTCTTCTTTAGGTAGCAGAATGCTCCTTCTTCAGCAGCACTCAAACACTCATCAACAATGGCCTCCTATTATGGAACCACTAACGGAGGCTGATGGTGTCCCCCTAGAGGCAGATAAGTCTCGCTTCTAGAGTAGTCCACACAGACCACCAGAGACTCCATGTTGTGCTGCCAGACCCACTAGGAAGGGATTATCCCTTACGAACGTCAACCTTCTAGAGTTGATTTGTTCTCCCACAATTGTCTCTCCCTTTTATTAGGTAGGACTTGTTTGGGCTCTCTATTGTCTGCCACAACTAGAGAGGACAACCATTGTCAGAGCTAATTGTTGTGTCTGAGAAGGAACTAATACCCCTCTATTTATAGGAGAGGCCAGGGTTAGGGTTCACAATCTGTGTGGCAATGGAAAGGGATGGATTCATGATTTTTTTTGGAAGTTGCACGTGAAGAACCGGGCAGTTCACATGTCCAACTGGTCAGTTTGTGCGCAAACCGATCGATTCATGCAATTTCATGTTCTAAATTACATTGGTATTTAATGCACAATTAATGAAAACCATGATGTCAGCACTAATCGAAGACAATCAACTTTGAACCTCAATAGTTTAATTGAATACCTAAACACCTTTAGTAATCAAATTAAACACCTTTCATGCATAAACTTCATTTCAAAGTGTATCTTATCTGTGTGACCCTATAGGCCCAGAATAATATTGACAGTTGTAGAAAGATGTTCTTTTAGTAAAACAAATAAGAGTAATGGGTCTCCTATATATAGGAGCCAGGGAGTACATGGGTTAAATAGAGATAAGGAAAAATACAATGGGCCTAAGCCCAACTAATCAAATATACTAACACACCCCCTCAAGTTGGAGAGTAGACATTGTGAAGTCCCAACTTGACACCCATGTACTTGGATAAAGTAGGAGGAAGAGGTTTGGTGAGGATGTCTGCAACTTGATTACCTATCCTAATGTGAGGAGTGATGATCTTCTTAGCCTTGACCAAGTCTTGCATGAAATGACAGTCAACTTAAATGTGTTTTATGCACTCGTGGAAGACTGGATTACTAGCTATGTGTATAGACACCTTGTTGTCACAATATAGAGTAGTTGGAGTTTGAAAAGGAATTCCAAACTCAGTCAGGATAGACCGGACCCACTGCAGATCACAACATACATGAGCCATAGCCTAATATTCTTCCTCAGTGCTGGAGCGAGCTACCACAATCTATTTTTTACTCCGCCAAGAAACTAGGTAAGTGCCAATGATGACACAATAGCCAGAAGTGGACCATCGGTCTTTAGAATCACCAGCCCAATTTACATCTGCATATCTGAATATGGAGATTACCTTGGACTTAGGGTGTTTGTAGAGAAATCCTCATCCTGGAGCACTCTTTAGATAGTGAAGAATGCGTTGAAATGCTGGACCAGTGGATCTGGAGTGGGGCACTCATATGTTGGCTGACTACCCCAACAACATAGGTAATATCTGACCAAGTAATAGTTAAGTAAATCAACTTCCCAACTATACAAAAATACTTCTCTAGATCAAAAAACAGTTCTCCTCCATGCATAGGCTTCGTATGATAGTCCATCAGGGTAGATACTAGTTTGGCTTGAACCATGTTGGCCTCCTGAAGTAGGTCCAAGGCATAGCTTTGTCGTGATGGACTTATCCTTGATGCTGAGCGAAGGATTTCAATTATGAGAAAGTATCGTAGGGTGCCCAAGTCTTTGCTATGGAAATGTGTATGCAGAGACTTCTTGAGTTGAGATATCCCCATCATATCATTTCTGGTGATGACGATGTCATCAACATAGATAGCAATAAGAACATGTCCTTTGGAGGACTTAGAGAAGAACAAGGAGTGGTATGTGGAAGATCTCTGAAAATGAAGTTGAATTAAGACATTGCTTAACTTATTGAACCATGCTCTTAGAGACTGCTTAAGGCTGTAGAGAGATTGTCACAGACGACATGCTTTGTCTGAAGATGCCCCCCTCAACAACAAACCCGAGTGGTTTCTGCATGTAGACTTCCTCTAGAAGATCTCTGTGAAGAAATACATTCTTGATGTCGAGTTAGTAAAGAGGCCAATCAAAATGAGATGCAAGGGAGATAAGGATGTGTATAGATGCAATTCTTATCACTGGAGAGAATGTCTCGAAGTAATCCACGCCAAAGGTTTGGGTGAATCCTTTGGCAAACAGGCGCGCCTTGAGTCATTCAACAGAGCCATCTGACTTATGCTTTACAGAGAAAACCCATCAGCAACCTACAATATTTTTATCAACTGGTGGAGTCACAAGATCCCATGTCTTGATTTCATGGAGAGCCCAAATTTCTTCCATCATGGCTACTTTCCATCCAGGATGGCTCAGAGCATCTATTGGACACTTAGGAACATATGTAGTGTCTAGGGTAGTTGCAAATGATGAGGCAGAAGAAGAAAGATGTGCTAGACAACAAGTGTTGCTAATGGGATGCTTGATAGTGCAAGAGCGTATTTCTTTGCATTTCTTTGCGTAGTGCCACCGGTAGATTGGATTGGTCTGGAACAGACGATGATGAAGCAGATGCATCCGGTGACTCATCTTCCATGCGCCAATTTGATGTTCTTGATGGTGGAGATGGTGTTGTTGGTGGTGGGATGAATGGATCAGGCAATGAGACCATAGTATCAATATGATCAATGGATGGTGAGCTAGATAAAAAGAACATTTCATTCTCATGAAAGGTGACATTCATAGAGATATAAATTTTATCAGATTTAGGTTCAAGATATTTATATCCTTTTTTAGAACAAGGATAACTGAGAAATACAGTTCGGATAGCTCTAGGAGAAAGCTTGTCATCCTTTGGATCAAAATTATGAACGAAGGCGACACAACCAAAAAATTGAGGTGGTAGAGGGAACAATGTGGATTGAGGGTAAACAATGGATAAAGGAGTGCGCTTTCTGAAAATAGAGGAAGGTTGGCAATTAATAAGAAAGCAAGCAGTGAGGATCACATAAGAACAAAAAGATTTAGGGGAGTTGGCATAAATGAAAAGTGAGCATGTAATGTCAAGTAAATGACGATTTTTACGCTCATCAATGCCATTTTGTTGTGGAGAGTATGCATACGAGCGTTGATGAAGCATACATACATCACGACAAAAGGAAGAGACAACCTTTTGGGTATATTCAAGGATGTTGTCAGTTTGAAGAATTTTAATAGACGTTGAAAATTGAACCGAAACCAATTTGTGAAAATCTTGGATTAGTGTAAAGCTTTCATCACGAGTGCCAAGTAAGTAAATCCATGTCATTATAGAAAAGTCATCAACAAATGTAAGGGACCACAAACATCAGTATGAAATAAGTCAAACATACGAGATGATTGTTTACAGATACGTGTCGAGAAGGACACACAATGGTGTTTCCCTAGCTGACAGGCATTGCACTGAATGGAAGAATCAAAAGATAAAGAATTGTCTAATAGTTTAAGCTTGTCTAAAGGTAAATGGCCATGACGTAGATGCAACTGAAGTGGCGTGGAGGAAAGAAGGGCTCGCGGTGGGCTGGAGGGTGGGGCGGAGAAGTAGTAGAGATCACCAGAGCATACTCCATTCCCAATCATCGTCAAATTCCTCCAATCCTGTAAAATAAAACCAAATGGACCAAAAGTTACAAAACATTTAAGAGAATCAATAGTTTTTTCTACAGACATCAAACTGTTAAGCAAGTTTGGAACAAAGTGGACAACAATCAACTTGACTGTAGAAGAGATTGGAACATTGCCACACCGAGTTATACATTTAACCGACCCATCTGCCATGGTGACAAAGGAGTGAGGGATAAATGAATCAGATGTGGTTAAAAGATGGGGCATGCCAGTCATATGCTGAGTCACACCCAAATCCATAATCTAGTTAGAACTGGAAGCAAGCATGGACGCCCCAAAGTTACCTTGAGAAGAGGTGGCTAGGTGGGCAGAAGAACCAGTAGTAGGTAAATCTCTGACTTGTCAATATGAAGAGGTAGAAGCATTAATATTGTTGTAGAGGGGAGACTCCTCATAATGTTGGACATCTTGACAAAGGCGTTCATATTCCTCACGAGATAATGAGACATGGGAAGTTTGAGGAGATGACTGTGGTGAAGGTGGTGCACGACCAATCATCACGGCTGATGCTTGACCATTGTGGGCAGGTGCTTGAGCAACATGGGTAGAGCCTCTACCACGTCCTCTCCTGTAATGAGGTGGATATCCATGCTTTGTGTGGTAGACATCTTCAGTGTGGTCTAGCTTGCCACAATAAGTGCATTGGACGTTGGCCTCATCCATGACCATGACCTCTGGCTATTACATGAATTACTGGTGGAGGTTCAGATGCAATAGTGGGAGAGATATGAGGAGAAAGCATCTCAGACTGGGCTAGACATGCATATGCCTGGTCCATAGATGGAAGGGTTTTCTCAACCAAGAGTAGTTGTTGCACCGTAGCAAAGCGATGATGAATCTCATTGAGGAAGCAACTAGTCAGAAGAGTCTCACTCTCCTTAGTGACTTCACCAGACTTTGTCAGAGAGAAGAAGTTGAGTTGGTTTTCCAGAGCCTTCATGGTGTCAAATTACTTAGACAAGGGTCTTTCTCCTTGTTGTTTATAGAAGATCTTATCCATAATGTTATATATGCATAGGCAATTGTCTTGTTGAGTGAAGAAATGCTTCATCTCTTCCCACATAGTTTTAGCATTACGGTGCCACATGTATTTGACCACCACATCTGCCTCCATGCATGCCCAGAGTCATGAGAGCACTTGACTATTTCCTATCACCCAGGCACCATTAGGAACCGTCAGCACGTCATCAGTGGTAAATTTGAGGAGGAACGTCTGGACAACATTCATCCACAGTAGAAAATTATCACCATTAAGTTTAATAATAGATATTTGTAGCATATCATCGTAGATGATAGTCGGCTTAGCAGCATCACCCATGGTGAGGTGAGTAAAGTACCAGATATAATGGCATGGTACAAATAGAAAATAAAAGTATAGGAATGTAGCACAATATGAAAAATAGAACAGAAATACTACCAGATTAATGGCACGGTAGGATAGAACAAAAAATACTACCAGATTGATGGCACGGTAGGATAGAATAAAAATACTACCAGATTAATGAAATGGTAGGATAGATGAACATAAGATCCCCAATTTTTAAGAAAAGTACTCAACCATGTGGATTAGGGAAACCACATGGAGAGGAAGAAAAAAGTAAAGCTTTGCCCCTTTTTATTTTGGTGCTTTATAAATCAGCATGAGTAATTTGGATTTTTTTTATAATTCTTGGTGACTACAAACAGAAGACACAGTGACCAAACTAATACGCCACCAAAATAAACCTTGTTTCTACTGATCATAATGGTTTAGGAAACAATAATAAGATCTGTAGATAATGGAACTAATCCATTTCATCAGTACCAAAGAAAATGGGCACCGTCACGACAAGAACAAGATTAATATAACCAAACCAAAGGTGAAGCTCGGTGGATTAATCTAGGACATCCCGCTGCTATTTTCTCTTCAATACGTAGCATATCCAATCGCTAATACGAGAAGCAGCCATCACGAACAACAACATGGATATCTATAGAGCACCGTTACGTTAGTCATGAACAGGTTGAGAAAATCAAAACCAAATCACATCATATGGACAATGGTCCAGTGGTAGCCGCTGGGAAAGGGAAATGGAAACAAAGAACTAAAAGGAAGGAGCGGGGAGGATTAGGGCTAGGGTAATGCTCAAGATGTGCTTTCAATCAAACAAATAAGAGTATTGGGCCTCCTATATATAGGAGCCAGGGAGTACATGGGCTAAATAGAGATAAGGGAAAATACAATGGGCTTAACCCCAAATAATCAAATATACTAACAACAATGAATGTCTATAACCTATTATGACATTACAAGCAAAGAGCGGCGTCTAGAAACACATCATTGCTACCCAAGTAATTTGAAGAGTTAAAGAAAAACCTTAACCTACAATTTGTTATCAGTGTTAATGTCATTGTATAGTTCCTTTGCCACAGATATCTGGATTGAACTCGGGGCATGGAATCATCATCCTCTCAATTTTCAATCCATGCTCCTTGAACTAGTGCAGACCATCTGAGATGCATGTTAGTTCACGCATCACATATTGAATCACACAAGTATGGTCATACATTTCTCAATCTCTCTTATCAAGTGGCATGGATATTAATCTTCTGTATGAGGGACAAATCCCATCTACCTCACTCACACTCAATAATCATGTGTCACAATGCACCCAAGCATCACCTTTATGGAAACCCATATTTAGGATCACAGTGGATGATGTTAGAGTACACAAACTACATGTGACGAATATAGTGACTTCAAGTCTAAGAACCAAATTTACCACTATCACTATGAGAGATTATTCTGACTACCATTCTTTGGTCTCCATCTATCACTCTCATGGTGGGACTGTACGATACATTGTTCTCTAACATGTACTTGTGTGCTTGACTTGATATCATATATCATTACTAATGAGATTCTGTCATCAGTCAACACACACTCTAGTCTTTTGTATTATTATTGTCTATTTTGCTTCTACAACAATATCTGACTAGGGACATAACAAGAATGTATGTACTATTAACATTCATATGATCTCATTGTTCAAGTCATGTACTTGAAGACATACATCATTGAGTAACATCATTCCTTAGACGTCTACTGTGTATGTTTTACCATCTCATGAGTGAGATAAACATAATAGACAGAATTATCTATATTATTATCAAATCAGGTATCTAATGCCACACTCCAATCATCATATGATTGGCTCTCTGGGCATACATACCAATAGTGATGTATTGAACGAATTTGATCTCTTAAAAACTTAGAAATCTAGATTAAGTCAAGTATGAGAGATATAGCCTGAAGTTGTATACAATTCTATAATGAGAAGAAATGCTCAATTGTAGGTATTATTACTAAAATTGAAGGTGATAAGTATGATTAGGATGATATAAATTGGTTGCATCTATTCTAGCATAGTATATGGAAAAATAAGTAAACCCCACATAAATGTAAGTCGTGGTTCAAGTTGCAAAACTATGAATTGATAAGATGACTAAAGATTAAGTAGTATGAACTACTAACCCTAACACATGGTACTTCTTAAATTGGGAATTTTATAAGGAATGGGGGGTTTTCTTTTAATTACCAAAATGTGATTAGAAGTCAAAATGACATGGTACATGTAACAATAGAATAAAGGGTTAAGGATGAAATGAATTGTCTTGATTAATAATGAATGAAATATTAATTAAATGAGCATGGCAAAGCCTTTTATCTTTTTACTTTGAATATATTTGAGTTGGCCTAAATTGAATGAAATACACTAAAATCATACAATGAGGCATTTCAATGAGAGAGAAGTTGTATGCATTAAGTAAAATTAGATGATTGACTCCAACAATTGTAGTGAACATGATATGAAAGAAGTTACGAGTAATGACAATGAAATAAAGGAAAAATGAATAAAATTGATAGTTGAATAGAGAACATATTTATAAACCTAATATGATGATTTATGTGATAATAATAAAAAATAATACTTTGAAATAAGGTACAAGGAATATAAATAATTATAGTTTAATTCAATTTCAAGATGTGGTACAAGGATGTAACTTGATTCATAAGAATATATTTTTGGATTCTATTTGTCTTTAGAATACTTATACTCTGAGAATCATCTATTTTAATGGATTTCAAATGAGATTAAATATGTGTTGGATAGAAACCTAAGTGAAAAATGGTAAATAGTTAAAGAGTAGTTAGTGTGTTATGCACTTTTATTCTTACATATTTATTCATATCTATAAAAATATGATGGAATAAGTATATTTTATATGATAAACATGTTCTGAGCATGATGAATGACACAAGATGTCTATATGCTTATAGTCTTTCTAGTTCTAATGTCTCTTTGAATATATTTTTAGAAGTGTGATATGGAATGAACTGATAGGAAATATGTTGAGATTGAACTAACATGCATTGGTCACATTTGAGAAACCCTATTTAAGGTAAATGTTGGATGTTGAGATTATGTCTTAGGTTGATATACCACTTACGATGACTAGTATGAGATGATGTGAAATGAAAATAAACATATATCTCACAAATTTAAAGATTTGTTGTGCTTCTTGTTTCAATCATGGTCTTTCTTGTTTACCCTAATCTTCTTTGTATCATTCTAGTTGCGCAAGAATACACACACTTGATAATTTATGACTCAGACTATTTTTAAGATGAGCAAATGGATTAATAACAAGTGAATTGATGACACATATAGTAAGATGTCATGAACACTATGAGTTTCCACCAAGGTCTACACTACAGAAATGAAACGAATCTCCTTGTAGTAATCAGAAAAATATGAGAAGGATTTTTTTTAAACCCTTAAGGTTGGACCAATAAGATTTAAAAGTGAATCAAATAGTGTGATTTTGGCCCTAAATACTTTGTTGTGGAAGTATATGTCCATGAGGAATGCACTGATGAAATGAAAAATGTGAAACATGTGAAATATGATGATATGTGATATTCAATGATAGTATGTCATATTTTGTCATGTTGGTTCATATCTTGTGTACCTGATATGAGAATGTGAGCCTCTTTAGGAAGCCATGTAGTGGACCAAGATCTATTATTGATATATTATAATGATCATCTATACCATAAGATAGTGATAGTGAGTCATTGATACGAGAATCAAGTGTGGTGACTTGTGACGTCCCCGAATTTTCTAAAACTTAATATGATGTGTGACGTCCAAATTGAAACCCTCACCTCAGCGAGAATCCCAATTTAAACATCTCACACTAGGCTAAGAAGAAGAAAATCATAGGAAGTCATAAGGAAACAATCAGTAGCACATGTACATGAACAATAATAAAACCATACACACATGTTCACCATTCAACATATAATTACAACATGAATTGTTACAACATTTGATATTACATATTGAACAGTAAACTATAACATATACATGTACTACAACTAAACTACAGGATCTTAAGACAATAGGTCCACCTGAACATCAGCTCGCTACACAACTCTCTCTATCCTGGATCTTCAAGAGCATAACCACAACCTAAATAAAAAGATTACATGCGATACACGTCAGCACAATATTTCATGAATATTGTACTGAGTATGCCTACGTGTCTTTTTATATGCCTCTCATCATATCTTGGCAATAAGATAAAACTAATACTTGGCAGTTATAAAGCAATATAAGAAAAGCGTATACTTACACAAAGATATTCATTAACAAAAGAGAACACATATTTTAAGCTTAGTTTCCATCATATATCTCGTACATCTGCCCCTAGGGCTTTGATGTCTTTAGGCCTTGTCATATAAATTGTACATCTGCCCCTAGGGCTTTGATGCTACATCTTCCCCTAGGGCTTTGATGTTTGTCAATGCGCTGTACTACCAAAGAGTTTAGTGCTATCATATGATGGATCTGATACTTTATGTTTCATGTGTTCATAGCCATAAGTATGGAAAAGCTCAAGCAACATAACATACATGAACAATCATTTCAACCAATATCATATGCCAAGTATTTTACTACACATATAACACAAGCATATTGTATAATAAGCCAAGTAAGAGGTAATGGCGTACCTTCCAAGGAGATAGATCATTCTAAACCATATTACTCATGTCATCTATATCCTTGGTCAACCCTGATCAAGACAAGACCATATACTATCATCAGGTTCTTATCATCTTACATCTCATTTTAACCCTAATCGTATCCATTAGGGCTTTACTTAGTCTCTTAAGATATGTACATTATTACTTGTATTCTAATCTTAGAATTATCTTACTGATGTCATATTCCAGATTATGATTCATTATCTGAACATTATCTTCCATAGCATTTTTGTGCACATTAATTAACCCTAGGTTACACCATTAACTGAGATTAGGGTTTAAAACCATGTATTAAGGGTCAACTTCATATAACATGGATTTTGTTCATCATTATGATCTCATAATTAAAACTGGGGTTTCATATACTGATATAAGCTTACTCTATGAATTTCATCATTTATTGACTATGTATGCATTTATTGCATTTTATTTAGCCTTATTAGCCCTCATTAGCCATATAGAGAAAATTACATAATTTCGTACATCAACATGGACATAACTGACATTATATGCATTAAAAACATGGTTATGGACTTACTGACATTTTCCCATAATTTTATGTCATCGTTTGCTAATTATTATTCATTAAACAAGCATTACACATCTTACATGATATTGCTGATATTAGTTCGTCAAAAGTCTGATATTATCATTCCATGTTGTTCTGCTCATTTTTCTGAGAAAAATGGTATATTATTTGTATTTTTCTGATCAACAGGCTATTTACTGTGAATTATACAAGGTCTGGGCATTTCTGAGATATTTACCTGTTTGGACGAATCATGTGTCGCCACGTGGCATTCAGGTCTGGCACTGCTCATGGCCTGAGCCGGTCTGGTCTTCTTGGCTTACACCCGGTTCAGGTAGGAGGGCCGGTCTGTCCTCCCTTCTTTATCGCACAACACGATATTCCCCTGCTTCTCGTGTGCGCCGCCGCACAGCTTGGCTCTGGCAAGCAAGAGCAGGCACAAGGATGCACCTAAACACACGATACAGACGACCTCACCTTCGGTGACTCTGGATGGAACTCCACGACCACTTTTCTCCCTGCCTACTGCTCCATCTCTCCATCTAGGTGGGAGCGCCGCCGCCATCTTTGTCGTGGCGGAGCAAAAAGGGGAAAAGCACCCTCTCACTCCTGCTCGCCCCTAAAGCTTCCAAAAGCTTCACAGGGCCTCTACAAACTCATCCACCTTATTCTCTCGCGGTGAGCAGCTCTAGAATCCATACGAAAGCTCGGTCCTCATCTTCGCTATGAGGAGTTTGTCGGGCATGGAAGGCTCCACGGAAGCCACTAGAAACACATGCAGTCATCTCCTTTCGTCTCCTGCTTCCTTTTCTGCCCCTTATCCCCCCTCAGATTGATGCTCGAGCTCCCCTTCTCCACCTCTAACCACCGCCTATAGGTCATGGTGGAGAGGACCTGGAAGTCAAGCTTCCGTTCTCTCTACTGGAGCAGTCTCACAACTTGCTTAAGGGGTCTCCGCACTCCTCTACTCGGGCCAAGAGCAACTAACCACTTAGTATCCTCATTCAGGCCACGACCACGACGTGTGGTGGAAGTGGGTCGGGGCCTCGTCTCCTCACCCACATTCTCCCTTGCGACGGAAGGTAGGAGGAGAACTCCTAGTCATCTGATAATCATCCAAGGGCCCAACTTACTCCTTCACTTCAGCCTATCCGTGGGTTCATTGTTGCAAGGACCCGGGGATGTTAGATCTGAGATCTAGGGCCAGAAAAGGGCCACCCAGCCGACTCCAAACAAAAGGGGCGTGTGACAACAAAATCAAGCCCAACTTAGGTCTATAAACCATCAACCAAGCACATTATTTCCCCAAAATCAAATCTCAATAACTTCCTCTAGGAACCTCCAAATGCCACCAAATTTTAACCATAGCTCCCATACCTCTCGAGCTACCTTCTATTCAAATTTGGTGACAAAACTCATCTATTGAACCACTCAATTAAATTCCTCAAAAAGGCATAAAGTTAAGGATCTTAATCATGATATTAACATCAATCAACAAACCTACTTTGTCAAAAGCTTGGAACTCTCAATCTAACTTGACCATATGCTTTCACTTAAGTCATTGGACATTTTCGGATTCCAAAAGTCTACTCCATCACATCCTACACACCTTAAAAGAAATTCCGTCCTCGGAATTAAGCTAGAAATCCACTTTGTCACATCATATACATCTTAAAAGAACTTTCGTCCTCGAAAGTAAACCATACTCATACTTTCAGAGAAAACCTTATCTTACCCATGCATTAGGATTTCCACATCATATTATCATGTTCCAAAGGAGTTAACCCAAGTTAACCCATACATCAAGGTGTCCTCAACATTTTATTGAGCTAAATTGTTATAACATGTTCAACATTAATATATGCCTTTTTAGGAGGGAGTTAACTAAAGTTAACCCACTTTATCCATCTAGATCATATCAAGGTATCATAATCATTATGTTATGCTAGCTTTCAAACTATGTTTTTCATCTTTATTAAGCACTATGATTAACACCTCATATAATATGTTCCATTCATATGATCTTATTTCATTACTCGTAATAAATTACAACATTTATTAATGAATTCATCACAAGATTAACCAACACTATCAAATTATCATCATTATTCATGTACATGGATAACCATTTATGCCTTGATATCTATTAAACCATTTCTAGATATTTCATCATATCATGTCTATATATCATATCTCAAGATTAGATCACATCCTTACATACATTATATCACGGTTGTGCTAAACAAAGTTATGTAAGTGGCTTGACAAACATGTATCAAAACTTTATCTAGTCCAACTGAGGTTCTCCCAACCATTATCCTGAGGGTGGTGTCATGCTCAATCTCTTTGAGCTCACTCATTTCTATGAGTATCTCATATGCATATACTTTATCTTTCCTCTGTGATCTAGGGTTATCAGATTACCTCATTGGCACTAGTGATCAACTTCACAAGCTTTAGCCACATAAGCACAAACCAAAACATGCTACAACATCCTCTTCATATGTCTCTACCCATGAAACATGCTTACCCAAAACTCTCTTATACATGCAACCACTAGATTCCTATGCGGGAAACCACCAACCCGAGCATGAGGCTTCACAGAAACTAACATAGCTACCTCCTCTAGGGTCTTGGGCTCTCTCCCTCACCCAGATGGTAGGTTCTCATATTCCTATTCACATATGCACACATAACCAGCCTCTCTCTGACTCTAGGGTTTGGTCCTCCCAAGGACATCTAGGGTTTGAGAAAACTACAGGAATCATGCATAAGGCGGCTCAACTCAAACACTCAGGAGTATTCTAGTTTAGGACGTATCATATCACATATCTCAAAATTATCATATCTTGGAGTCTAGGTTCTCTGACCTTCTCCCTGTGGGTCTCGCTCTCTCTTGAGCTAACCCTAAAACTGGTCCTAACACTAGAGGTCCTCCTTTGTAAAAGAGATTGAGGCTCTTGTTGATTCACAACTTATCTTAACTTAGCATATCTTATCTCATAAAAGCCTATTTACTTTCATCATCAAAGCTTATCTCAAAACCTCAAAACTGAACTTAAGTCCTCAAAGACAAACATAAATCATCATATATTATCTTATGTCATCTATTTAAGACTTCGATCGTATCATCAAACTTATTCTATCTACTCCATCTATCACATATACCAAACAAGGATCTAGACATCTAATCTAGAACTACTCTCTCTTCTAGACTGATGTCATTCACTTCCACTTAGGTTGCATGGACACCTCCTACTCGTACATGTGTGGGGACACATTTTGTAATACATATACATATTAAAATATTATATAGTTTTCTCTGATAAAACAAGCGTCAGAGAAACTATCACAGTTCGATCTGGTTGGAATCCAAAACCAAATCCTAAAACGAGTGCCCCACACATAGTAGAGAGTACAGTGTCATGAAAACTAAGGAAAGGGGTGAGAACATGGTGTAGACTAGTGTATCTACTCTAGACAACGTGCGCAATATGTCTAGGGTTTCTCTTCCCTTGATGCACATCATTTCCAAATAGTGCAACGTCCCATACCGCTGCACTACAAGGAAAGAATGACATCTAAGGACTTGCTATACAACAAGCACCAGTCTAGACCTAGTTCTCAGACATCTAGGTGCTAACCTAGAGGCTAGGTCAGATCTAGTCTCTAAAAGACGACTAATCTAACCCTAAAAGATTATTAAGTTCAAGGTTCTTTAGTTTTGAGTTGCATAATGAGAAAATGTTAGGCTTTGCTATTGTTCATGCTCTGATACCACATGTGACATCCCCGGATTTTCTAAAACTTAATCTGATGTGTGACGTCGGAATTGAAACCCTCACCTCATTGAGAATCCCAATTTAAACATCTCACACTAGGCTAAGAAGAAGAAAATCAGAGGAAGTCATAAGGAAACAATCAGTAGCACATGTACATGAACAATAATAAAACCATACACACATGTTCACCATTCAACATATAATTACAACATGAATTGTTACAATATTTGATATTACATATTGAACAGTAAACTATAACATATACATGTACTACAACTAAACTACAAGATCTTAAGACAACAGGTCCACTTGAACATCAGCTCGCTACACAACTCTCTCTATCCTGGATCTTCAAGAGCATAACCACAACCTAAACAAAAAGATTACATGAAGTACACGTCAGCACAATATTTCATGAATATTGTAATGAGTACGCCTACGTGTCTTTTTATATACCTCTCATCATATCTTGGCAATAAGATAAAACTAATACTTGGCAGTTATAAAGCAATATAAGAAAAGCGTATACTTGCACAAAGATATTCATTAACAAAAGAGAACACATATTTTAAGCTTAGTTTCCATCATATATCTCGTACATCTTCCCCTAGGGCTTTGATGTCTTTAGGCCTTGTCATATAAATCGTACATCTGCCCCTAGGGCTTTGATGCTACATCTGCCCCTAGGGCTTTGATGTTTGTCAATGCACTGTACTACCAAAGAGTTTAGTGCTATCATATGATGGATCAGATACTTTATGTTTCATGTGTTCATAGCCATAAGTATGGAAAAGCTCAAGCAACATAACATACAGGAACAATCATTTCAACCAATATCCTATGCCAAGTATTTTACTACACATATAACACAAGCATATTGTATAATAAGCCAAGTAAGAGGTAATGGCGTACCTTCCAAAGAGATAGATCATTCTAAACCATATTCCTCATGTCATCTATATCCTTGGTCAACCCTGATCAAGATAAGACCATATACTATCATCAAGTTCTTATCATCTTACATCTCATTTTAACCCTAATTGTATCCATTAGGGCTTTACTTAGTCTCTTAAGATATATACATTATTACTTGTATTCTAATCTTAGAATTATCTTACTGATGTCATATTCCAGATTATGATTCATTATCTGAACATTATCTTCCATAGCATTTTTGTGCACATTAATTAACCCTAGGTTACACCATTAACTGAGATTAGGGTTTAAAACCATGTATTAAGGGTCAACTTCATATAACATGGATTTTGTTCATCATTATGATCTCATAATTAAAACTGGGGTTCCATATACTGATATAAGCTTACTCTATGAATTTCATCATTTATTGACTATGTATGCATTTATTGCATTTTATTTATCCTTATTAGCCCTAATTAGCCATATAGAGAAAATTACATAATTTCGTACATTAACATGGACATAACTGACATTATATGCATTACAAACATGGTTATGGACTTACTGACATTTTTCCATAATTTTATGTCATCGTTTGCTAATTATTATTCATTAAACAAGCATTACCCATCTTACATGATATTTCTGATATTAGTTCGTCAAAAGTATGATATTATCATTCCATGTTGTTCTGCTAATTTTTCTGAGAAAAACGGTATATTATTTGTATTTTTCTGATCAACGAGCTATTTACTGTGAATTATACAAGGTTTGGGCAATTCTGAGATATTTACCTGTTTGGACGAATCATGTGTCGCTACGTGGCATTCAGGTCTGGCGCTGCTCATGGCATGAGCCGGTCCGGTCTTCTTGGCTTACACCTAGTTCAGGTTGGAGGGTCGGTCTGCCCTCCCTTCTTTCTCACGCAACACGATATTCCCCTGCTTCCCGCGTGCGCCGCCGCACAGCTTGGCTCCGGCGAGCAAGAGCAGGCACAAGGATGCACCTAAACACACGATACAGACGACCTCACCTTCGGTGACTCTGGACGGAACTCCACGACCACTTTTCTCCCTGCCTACTGCTCCATCTCTCCATCTAGGTGGGAGCGCCGCCGCCATCTCTGTCGTGGCGGAGCAAAAAGGGGAAAGCACCCCTCTCACTCCTGCTCGACCCTAAAGCTTCCAAAAGCTTCACAGGGCCTCTACAAACTCATCCACCTTATTCTCTCGTGTATTCTCTCACGGTGAGCAGCTCCAGAATCCATACCAAAGCTCGGTCCTCATCTTCGTCTATGAGGAGTTTGTCGGGCATGGAAGGCTCCACGGAAGCCACTAGAAACGCATGGAGTCATCTCCTTTCGTCTCCTGCTTCCTTTTCTGCCCCTTATCCCCCCTCGGATTGATGCTCGAGCTCCCCTTCTCCACCTCTAACCACCGCCTACAGGTCGTGGTGGAGAGGACCTGGAAGTCAAGCTTCCGTTCTCTCTACTGGAGCAGTCTCACAACTTGCTTAAGGGGTCTCCGCACTCCTCTACTCGGGCCAAGAGCAACTAACCACTTAGTATCCTCATTCAGGCCACAAACACGACGTGTGGTGGAAGTGGGTCGGGGCCTCGTCTTCTCACCCACATTCTCCCTTGTGACGGAAGGTAGGTGGAGAACTCCTAGTCGTCTGATAATCATCCAAGGCCCCATCTTACTCCTTCACTTTAGCCTATCCGTGGGTTCATTGTTGCAAGGACCCGGGGATGTTAGATCTGAGATCTAGGGCCAGAAAAGGGCCACCCAGCCGACTCCAAACAAAAGGGGCGTGTGACAACAAAATCAAGCCCAACTTAGGTCTATAAACCATCAACCAAACACATTATTTCCCCAAAATCAAATCTCAATAACTTCCTCTAGGAACCTCCAAATGCCACCAAATTTTAACCATATCTCACATACCTCTCGAGCTACCTTCTATTCAAATTTGGTGACAAAACTCATCTGTTGAACCACTCAATTAAATTCCTCAAAAAGGCATAAAGTTAAGGATCTTAATCATGATATTAACATCAATCAACAAACCTACTTTGTCAAAAGCTTGGAACTCTCAATCTAACTCGACCATATGCTTTCACTTAAGTCATTGGACATTTTAGGATTCCAAAAGTCTACTCCATCACATGACTACTACTTGGTGAGGTATGAGCCAAGTAGTTTCAAGGAAAATGAATAAAATATGGTGATCTATGTAGGATATGGATTGAATGTTTGAACATGCCTTTTACTACTAGTTGATAGACCTATTATTGTTGAATATGTTTCTTTTTGTGGAACTTAATCCGTATTTTATAAAGATAAGTTGTTTCCTTATTCTTATTTGCTTGGTTTGGATCCTATTCTTAAATGTTGGCATGTGGTTGATGATGGGATTTAATATCCACTTTGATTCTGATCTAAATCTATGTGTCATTTGAGCACTTATGTTTGATAGGCATGTCTTATGTGTACTCAAAACTCATGACTACATGATGTTTTCCTAGTTCTCCTAGTGGGGGTGTCACAAAGATGATGTATTGTTATGTCTTGATTATAATTGTTTAGATTTTGACTTGTTTCTCCTATAATCAAATTTTCATTATGAAATAATGAACATCTATTTATTTGTTCATAGACATGATCTTAATGATATTCTAAAGTTGGAATTGTCTTAAGTGAATAATATATATATCTAATTGATTAGATTATTGTCATAAAATGGATGTGTTAAATGCTAAAATTATCTATTAGACTCAAGAATGTCTACAAGTTTATTATAAGATCAATATATATAATTTGATGTTGATATATATAATCAGCTTGAGTGAGAGATATCCACTCATTGAGCTCTATATGAGTCTCATGAGGGTGTTTCAAATGTTTTAGGTATAATGTTATCCAGCAAAGAGGACGTTACAAAGAGATGAAAATAGAATAATCCACATTAGAATATCCTTGTACTCTCTCTTTCCTAAGATGGATTGTATATTGGGTTTTCTCTTTCATGTACATGTAATGATGTAAATTGGGTTTCATATGAGAAGGAACATTATTATAAAACAGTATAGTTGATTTAGATTTTGATAATGGATATGACATCCTTTATGTGAAATTGGATAATGAGGTTTTATTTAAAAAGGGAAAATTCTACCTGTATTTTTGTATATTGTATCAATCATGTTTGTAGAGAATATGGTGAAATGCAAGATGAGGTGATGAAGGTGTCAGACCAGGAGACGTTCTAAGTTTCCTCACTTGCCTCCCTTGTTTTTCCCTTTAAAAGTGGACGAGATCTAGGGTCCAACTTCGTTCCCCTCTTCAAAGCTTGCAAAAGAGAATGTACATGTGTAACTTAAGATTATCTAGGCTTTATGATAATTTTAGGTACTTCACAATGTCTAAGTTTTAGGGGAAAATAAAATTTGGCAACCCCAAATGTGTCTTTTTGATGCAAATAGCCTTGGAATCCAAAATATATTATCTTCTTCAACTAGTTTATGGTTACACCCCTTGACTTGTCACCAAATCATCTAGGTTAACCATTAGAACTTCTTGGATATTTCAATGTTATCATCGTAGTCGTGACAGAATTGTCACGGTTGTAGTGATGTGTTCATTTAGCATGGTTGTGGTGAGATGTGGGAGGGTCTAGTGCTTCCCATTCATGATCATTGTTGCTTAGTGATGTTTAACATGTATATTAATGATTTATGTATTTGACATGACATTGACTAGGTGGTTTGGTTAAATTTTAACTTATGAAAACCATGTTCTTGTAATTGATTTGCTTCAATTTGTATGAGTCTTTTATTGGTGGTGGGGGCACTACACCCTTTTTTTGTCCATATAAACGTGTCTTTAAGTCAAAAACGGTAAACTCAACCACACCTATTGTGTCTATCTAGCAGAGAATCTGAGAACTTTAATACTGATGGTTCAATAGTGATGAACTCAACTATAGTGTCAAACTCTTCCTTTGAGATTCAACTTGATCCATTCTAAATGCCAATTGTTAAGCTTTGTCACATTCTCTTTGACACTGAAAATACATCAATGATACATATCAGTTTGATCTTGTTGATACAACTGAGATAGTAAACAAGCATTAGATGTTTTTTTGTGACTTATAGTTATCTACATGTAAAATTTGTAATTTTAGTTTAAGTAACTATGGAGGAGAGTGGCAGGTCCTCTATTTGCCTATTTGTAGAATCTCTTGATTGTATGTACAAACCGAACTCAATGTTATTTCGGGTGGGTGCATTAGTATTTTGTCTTATTTTTAGAAAAAATTAACGAGTGTTGATTGGTCCCTTAGCACACCCCACCGCAACCACTAGACCTCCACATCGTCTCTATTCATTTATTCATAATTATCAAACCTCCCATCTCTATCAAGCTTCATCCACAACGGGCCTCCATCTTCTCTTGTGCTCCCTCCACCGTGCATGGTGGAGGCACACGGCAGTGTATTTAAGAGAGGAGGGAGAGGCCCGATAGAGCAACGGGCACAGCGAGCAAATGGCAAGGAAACGAAACGGTATGGCATTGTGGACCTCTTTAAGGAAGACAGTGGGAAATGGCGGAAAGGTAGGCATGTTTGAAGATTTTTTAATAGAATATATATACATATTTTTTAGTTATTTTTTTAATATAAGTATGATCAAAATATATAACATTACCTTCACAGAAGTACAAATGGATAATAAATTGAGTTGTCGGTCCATTGTGGATGACGAATCTTAAGATCTAAAAATAAAATCACAAGAAGAAGATGGTAGCATGAGGTTCATGTTGACGTGTTGAATGTGTCGCTCAAGAGAGGGTGCATCATCAGCAAGAACTCCAAAGATATCAAAAGTAAAAGAAAAATAATGATGGTGATTTGTCATACAACTTGCACGGTGCTTTTGAGCAGCAGCATCGCCAGCTGTCTGGCATGCTTTAAAGTTACTTGAGAAAACGTTTGCTGGAGGAGAGACTCCGATAAGGTCCACATGTGTATTTTTCATCTATAAAAGAAACGATTAACTATCGTTAAAGGGGGTGAAAAAAATTAACAGCCATGATGACATTGATATTAATATCATTACGGCCGTTAGCTGATATTGAAGAGTCATGCATGTTAAAATGATGATGGTTAACCTTCACAAATTTTAGACCTGATCTCACGTAACCAGAAACAGCATTCTTATTTTCAAATTCTAGGGATTTGTGCGACTTGTTTACAATAAGATTTTTGACTAAGATTCTAATTGGTTTGTTGTAAATTAATTATCAATTGTTTCTAAATGGTCGGTTTGTTGTAAGTATAAATGTAGTAATCTTTACAAGATGCTATTGAATTTTCGTTGTGTAATATAGCAATAAATAAAGATGACAATGATGTAAGTACAAAATCATATATGATGGTAATTGCATCATTTTCTCAACACGGTTATGTTGCGGATATTGTTGCTTCTTAGGGCGTGTTTGGTTCGTGGTATAGAAAGAAGGATGGGACACCCAATCCTACTGGAAACTTGATCCTACGTTTGGTTCTTAAAAAGTCATATTGGGAGAGCTACGCTACACATAGTCTCGCTCAGACCCGGTGACAGACCCGGTTTATCGGTAAACCGCAAAAAACAATCCCAGTCGCTTCCGCCGCAGACAATATCCCGCTTTGCACAAGTCCCGTGATATTTTCCCATTTCCCGGTTCTAAACGAGAGGAAAATAACCCCTCTCCCCCGCTCACGCAACCACTAACGCTTGCGGTTCCCCTTCCGCTTCGGCTTCCACTTCCGCGCTCTCTTCCGCAAGGTGGTTCCGGCAGCGCCTCCGCTCCGCTCTTCCGCAAGGTCGTTTTCTTCTCCGACGGCGCAACAGCGCCTCCTCAGCTTCGTGCTCCAGCAACTTCGTGCTCCACCAGCAACTTCGTGCTCCAGCAACAACTACGCTGATCCGGTCTCACCAGGTACTGTGTTTGCCCTAAATACTTCAACGTCTCATGATAATTCCGACATGCATCCCCCGATCTTAGGGCACATAGCAGCTAATCAGGAGAAAACTTCCGACATACATCTCCTAAATGTAAAATATTTACATGTGTACTGAGAAAAGGATGATGGCATATGCGTGAGGACGTACTGTACCACTTGATGGCATATGTGTATGTTTTTGATATTGAATTGCATAATGGTGCATTATTTTTGATTGTGTCATTCAAATAAGTTTAGGTACTGTACTTATAAATCGACTGCACGAGTTACTAATGTCTGTTTGAGTTTAGTGTTTAAAATTTGTTACTGACATTAGAAGAATAATTGAGTACTGTACTTAATATTGAAAAGTACAATGACTTAACGTTTTGCTAAGTACAATACTTTTTTATCATACTGAAATGATGGTCATAACACTTATGGTTGATACTGAAATGAAAAAAATAATTGGGTAATGTACTTAATTGTAATTGTGATTAATTGTAATTAATGATACGATAATAAAAATAAAAGTACTGTGCTTATTGATAAATTTTATATGACGTTAATGGTTTATGAAAGTATTGTACTTGTTCTTATGTAACATGTTCTTTTGATAGTAACACTTGTATCTCATGAATTATGGTTGATACTGAAATGAAAAAGACTATTGCGTACTGTACTTGTTGATTAATTCTATATGACGTTAATGATTCATACAAGTACTGTACTTATTAATGTTTTAGTGGTTAACATATTGTATTGTACTTTCGTGTATATAAGTGATACTTTACTGAGTACTGTACTTCTAAGTGATGTACCATGATTTTTTTTGACTAATAATTGTATCTCAATAATCCAAATGCAAACTAAGACAATGAGTAGTATCCTGATGATTCATACATGCTTTATTTTTGACATGCCCAATATTTTCTTGTAATTTGTATGTACTGTAATTTAGTGTATATAAGTCATACTTTTCTGAGTACTGTACTTCTGGGTATGGTTAAAAAAATATTATGTCAATTATTTGCAATGCTCATATATGAATAAGTATTGTACTTATATTCATATCTAAATATTAAATATGCACTTAGAAAATGGATTTGGCTGAAAATAGGACTCTATAAATAAATAGATTTAGTGTAAAAATACAAATATGGAAGTGTAATTGTGTATTGTACTTAATATGTAAGTGTAATTGTGATTAATGTATTTTTTGTCAGTACTGTACTTATTATCGTTTATTTGGTAGTTATGAAAATTGGGTACTGTATTTATTATGAAAAAAATAATGGGTACTGTATTTATTATGAAAAAAATAATTGGGTACTGAAATGGAAGAAATAATTGGGTATGTACTTAATATTTAATTGTGATTTAGGTATTGTACTTATAAATGTACTGCACGAGTTACTAATGTCTGGTTTAGGTACTGTACTTATAAATGTACTGCACGAGTTACTAATGTCTGGTTGAGTTTAGTTTTTATTTTTTGTTACTGACATTAGAAGAATAAGTGGGTACTATACTTAATATTGAATTGTAAAATGACTTAATGTTTTACTAAGTACTGTACTTATTTAACATACGAAATGATATTATTTGCAATAATCATGTAGAATATGTACTGTACTTATATTCATATAAAAGATTTGATATGCACTTAGAAAATGGATTTAGCTGAAAATAGATTTTATCCAGCAACGTCAGTGTAAACAGACAAATATGGAAGTGTAATTGTGTATTGTACTTAATATGTAAATGTAATTGTGATGAATGTCTTGTTGGTTACCATACCTATGCTCCGCAAAGGATGAACTTGTTAGTGATGGTAAAGTACTTCGATGTGTTAATAATGGATTGTTAGTGATAATTAGGATTATTACTGATGCATTGTATATGACGTTAATGGTTTATGAAAGTGTTGTACTTATTAATGAAAATAAAAGTACTGTACTTATTGTTAGTGAAAATAAAAGTACTGTACTTAATGTTACTGAAAATAAAAGTAGTGTACTTATTGATGAATTGTATATGACATTAATGGTTTATGAAAGTGTTGTACTTATTAATGTCTTGTTGGTTAACATACTGTATTGTACTTTCGTGTATATAAGTGATGTACTATGTTCTTTTTTGACTAATACTTTGTTGAGTACAGTACTTTGTCTGATGTACTATGTTCTTTTTTAGACTAATACTTGTTTTAGTCATGTACTTAGTGTAATAATTATGTGAGTACTGTACTGTATGGGGTAGTTTAGAAATTGAAATAAATAATAAGGGTGTTCGTACTATACTTTTTCTTATGTTGAATTACGTGATAAATAACATATCAGTACAATACTTTTTGTAGAAGCTGGCTTATGAAGTGTATGTTTTTGTTTATAAGATGGAGAACGAGCGTGGCTTTCAAACCAGATGCAGTTACAGGAAATTCAGGAAGGTTTGCGAAATAGCAGGCACAGAGCACAAGAAAAAAATTTAAGAAAACAATTTTTGGTGGTTTTTTGGACATGAAGTGTCCAAAGGGTTTAGATCTTGGATTAATAGAAGATTTGGTACTGTGTTATGATGTGGAAATAAATGGATTTGTGTTTGGAAATGTCGTGGTTAAGCTAAAGACTGAGCATGTGTTAGATATCTTTGGCTTAATTTCTGAGGGTAAGCCCACTATATCAAACAATTATGAATATGTACTGTACTTGATATACTACTTTGTGTGATTAATTTATTAATCACTAAACAGGTGAAGAGGTCGTGCTAGACTCAACCGACAAGGTTGCTGGTAAGAACTCTGTCATCAGAGTGGAGTACTTTGGGGCGGATCCAAAAGTGAAAGATGCAATGGAGACATTGCAAATGTTAAAGAAGAATAAAGATGAGAAAAGCCTTAATGATTTTGTGAAGATCTGGATTTTGTACTGTACTTAAATGAATGAATCCTTATTATGATACGTACAGTACTTATAAAATTGCATAAACTGAAATTTTCGAAACAAAAAGAAATGAATGGTCTGTAACTATGTTACATACAGTACTTGGCTGATTGCATGAAAGAGGGGGGTTGTAGAAAAATTGTGTACTGTACGTATAATTATACAAGATGCTGGAATACTCGACACATCTGAATTGAATCTCTTTACATACAGTACTTATACAGCTGCATAAAAGAGGGCGTTGTAGAAATTGTGTACTGTAGGTATCCTTATGCAAATTACTAGAACACTAGACAAATCTGAATTGAATCCATTTATGGTTAAGTGAATGAATCCTGATTATGATACATACAGTACTTATACAAATGCATAAAAAGAAATTTTCGAAACAAAAAGAAATGAATGGTCTGTAACTATTTTACGTACGGTACTTATACAATTGCATAAAAAAGACAAATATGAAAATTGTGTACTGTACGTATAATTATACAAAATGCTTGAAAATAACACATCTGATTTATAGTTATGTGACTCAACTGAAGATTGAACAATATAAAAACTATTTGAATGAATTTTGACTATGATGTGTACATTACTTATACGTTTGCATAACAGAGGGTAGTTGTATAAAATCTGCACTGTACGTATTGTTAGATAAAATATCAGTTTTCCAACTTGAGGGGCATCGGACACTAGAACTTGAAATGGGGTTACACTTTCAATCAGCATAGAAGCAGAATTATTGCTGCCTTCTAAATCCATTTGAAATAAATACAAGTTATAATGAAGAAAAATGAGTATTGTATTAATAAAAAAGTGCATATACAATTGCATAAAAGAGTGCATATACAATTATTACAAATGAAGAAAAATTAGTACTGTACTTATATTCAACTGAAGATTGAACAATATACAAACTAATTGAATGAATTCTGACTATGATATGTACAATACTTATACATACAGTGATATTCATATCTTTGCTGAAAATGAAAATGGAGTGAATGTTAATGGGAAAAAGGACGTAGATAATAGAAGGGAAGGGATTTGCAGTTGTATATGATATTGGATATAAACAATGCATTGAATGAATACATAGAAACAATATGTGATTCATAATAAAATAACTTACTCAATGTTGGGCAGAACTGGTACATACAGTACTTCTTCGGAGCTGGGAGGAACATGGAAATGGAGGAGAAACTTGAGGAAATCTGCATCTATATAGGTGATTTGAAATTAAATGGAGGGAATGATTAGAGGGAAATCGAAATATGGTAGATTTTTATTTGGTGACGAGATCATGCATTCTTTTTGCATGTAAAGCATGCAAAATCGCTGTTGGAGATATCCACTTAAATGTGCATGCAGTAGCAGGAGTTAGTGAACTGGCGCAGCAACTGGAAGAAAACGGCTGTTGATGATTTCCGATACCGGGTATGTGGCCGGGTATATATGATGTGCTATGCGTAGAATTTTTCTATTGGGATGGCTAACCAAGGTCATTAGAATCCTAAATATCCTGGACTTTTGAGTTCCAGACCCTACCCAGGTAGTGCTCGGGATATCTCCTCTCCCGATAAAATACTCTCGTCTCTCAGCCCGAGCCTCCGAAGCGACGATACCCTTTCGTCAGAAACGTGCGAATGCGATGCAGTTGTTTTCCGTCAACGATGCTTTCTTGGAAATTCTTCGTTGTAATCACCTCATGCCCCTCTGGCTTCCTTATTTACAGAATCTGCTGCAGTTCCCCATTGGCCTATACATCTACCTCCCTTCCGCACAGATCTGCTAGCGACCCTCCTAGAGAGACTCCGTCACATACGACGTCTGAGTACCCCCACAACACTACTATCTTCACATTCTCACATTCTCGTTTCCGAATCGATTGGGCATACCTGTATGCAGAACGCACAATCCGTAAAGAATTATCACCCCCACTGTTGTTCGATGTTTTCTGGTGATATGTTAGAGAGGATCAATTGATATTTTATATTGATTTGTTCAAATCTGTGCCGCCGAGTCAATGACGGTACATGTTCCTTTCTCTTATTTAAATAAGGGCTAATTTGGTTGGATGTAAAACCAACCAACATCAGGAATTGTAAAACAGGAATTCGTAAGCAATGAGTTGTAACTAAGTTGTTTTTGTTTGGTTCTGAGTAGATTTAAATGGATGATTTAGTTTGTACACATTTGGTTGAGGGCAGCTGTAGCTTGCGGTTCATGTATTTATACAGCAGCAGATATCATGACTATCGGAGTTGTCATATTTATATACAGCCTGAAGATGACGGCTGTATGCTGCATTAACTGAAACCGCGCCCAAAAGGCGTGCGGTCTGTTTCCCTACTTTTTTTTAGATTTGAAGATGACGATGGGTTTCCTTTACGCATGGTGGGCTGCGACCTTGCCAAAACAAACGTAAAAGTTTGAAACCGTTGTGTACTTGCAACTGCGGGAACTCGTTTGCAGCGGAACCAAACGAGCCCTAACATATTATATAAACATGGAGGTCGTTGATAATGATTGAAGTTGAAAACATGAAGGTCGCTGATAATGAATGGATAGAAGATGACCGTAAAGACACTGTTGAAAATCATACTATCATGTGTACATCTAAACATGAGAGGCAACCTATCATGTACCAATTCCATCCTATTCTAACCTTTCACATATCTCATTACAATCCTTTCCTGTCAACCAAACATGGCCTTATAGAACTTGTTATGGTGTGACGTAATTATGGTTTTAATAAAGGGAAAAAATATTGAAATAACACATTTTTGTAAGAAATAGAGCTACGCTACCTACAGGCACCTATATACCTATTTACCCACCTGTTTTCCCGGAAGCACGCCCCGGCCGCTTTAGGCAGATATGAATTTGCAGCGCGCCGAACCTGAAGAGTCGTTCGACTCTCCCAAAAAAAAGTATGTCTCCCTTCTCTCTCTGCACACCCCATTCTCCTGCTCGAACAACTGCACACCCTCGCTCTGTCCCCTGACTACTGCTCCCAAACCCCACTCAGCCGCATCTTGCCACCACGCTCCGTCGTGCCCTTTCACCACGCTCTGCCGCGACATCTCTCCCTAACCGCCGTAGCTTCTCCACCTATTCATCCCCGCACAGTACGATCTGCGCCCCTGAGACCACCGCTTAGCCACACCCTAATCATCTGCGCCCTAATCCTTATCATATGCTCCCTAATCATCCGTGCGTCGAGGATCATGTTGTGGAGGAATCTGTAGGGCGTAGCCACTCAAAGTTGATCGCACACATCAGATTGAGGGGCTTTGGTGCATAAAGGAGTGGAAGCTGATCTTAGGTATTGTACTTTTTATTAGCTCCCCCCATTTCCGATTTCCCCCTTTTTCGATTCCCCCATTTTTAGTTTGTTACATACTGTGCGGATATGCACTGTACATCCTCTATTGTAGTAATGTGGTGTGAATAAAAATTTTGTGCATATGTACTGTGAGTTATTGTTCTGTATCTGATTTCAATAGTATATTTGCTTATCGGTCATACGTGTGATACAAAATATCATATATGATGAACTGTCATGTACTATATATGTAGGTATTGTACCTGTATTTATAAAATAAGTATATTTGAGAAATTGTAAATCACCATATGTGTGTTTTACAAATCTTATTTCCTTTTATATAGTTACACAATGTACGTCCTTTGTTGTAGTAATGTGGTGTGAACAATTTTTTGTGTGTATATGTATTGTATGTTATTGTACTGTATGTGTTTTTATTAATATAATTGTTTATTGGTCATGTATGTGGTACAAAATGTCATTTCTGATGAATTGTCACGTACTGTATGTATAGGTATTGTACATGTATTTATAAAATAAGAATATTTGAGGAATTGTAAAACAACATATGTGTGTTGTACAAATCTCATTTCTTTTTGTATACTTACATATTGTGCGTATATACAGTGTACGTCCTCTATTGTAGTGGATATGTATTGTACATCCTCTGTTGTATTAATGTGCTGTGAATAAAATTTGTTGTGCATATATGTTGTACGGTATTGTACAATATGTGATTTCATTAATATAGTTGCTTATTGGTCATGTGTGTGGTATAAAAATGTCATTTTTAATAAATTGTCGCGTACTGTGTGTGTATGTGTTGTACCCATATTTATAATAGAAGAATATTTGACGAATTGTAAAACACCATATGTGTTTTGCAAAATTCTCATTTCTTTGTATAGACTTACATACTGTGCGTGTATGCACTGTATATCCTCTGTTATATTAATGTGTTGTGAATAAAATTTGTGGTACATATGTACTGTATGATTTTGTACTGTATGCGATTTCATTAATATAGTTGCATATTGGTCATGCGTGTGGCATAAAATGTCATTTTCTACCACACGCATGACCCACATTTATAAAAGAAGAATATTTGAGTAATTGTAAAGTACCATATGTGTGTTGCGCAAATCTCATTTCTTTCTACACACTTACATACTGTGTGTATATGCACTGTACATCCTCTATTGTATTAATGTATTGTGAATAAACACTACTACAGAAACATCATTCAACGTCGCTTTTATGGGTGTTGGTTGTTTAGTAAAACCGACGTTAATAACATTCAACGTCGGCTATTAAGTAAGACCAACGTCAATATTCGAGGACCAGCCAGACACGGGTATCACTTTGTATTCACCGTCGGCTTGATAAAAGAAACTGACGCCTAAAATAGCTCGCGAAATCCAATTTTTGAACAAAAAAAATTGTCCCCAAAGTGTCACATACAACGTCGATTTTTTATCTAATGACCGACGTCAGACGAGGATAAAGTTTGTGCGAAAATTTCCAATATCGGCATCAATTTTCCTTGAATAATCGACACTGATAGGGGTTCCCGCCAAAAAAATTAGGATAAAGATTATCCAATTCGACGTCGGTTGTTTCCTATCAACCGACGCTTAATACGTTTAGGTGTCAGTTCGTTACATAACCAACACCGTTTACTAACTTAATAGACCCCCGAATAGCTGACTCTTCCCCTTTCTTCTATTTTATCGCGAACAACTAGCCGACTGACTCCCGACGACTCCCCTGCTTCCTGTTGCGTCGCCTCCACCGCGTACTGCTGCTGGTGCCTCTGCTTGCCGCTGCCGCCGCCTCCTCCTTATCCTATTGCCACTCTGCTCGACGCTGCCTCCGCCTCCTTCTCTGCTCGCCACCGCCTCCTTCTCTGCTCGCCGCTGCTACTACTCACACGGACGTCGTTGCTCCTCACACCACCACCGCTGCTCCTCACACCACCACTGGTCTTCTCCTCGCTTCAAGCTGCTCGATAGGTAGTCCTCTTCTTCTTCCTCCATTCCCCTCTTCTTCTTCCTTCTCCCTCATTACCAACAGCAAGCATGGTCGTGGCTGTGTTGTTCGACCACGGTCGTGGTCGGCCAACACAGCCACGGCTGTGCTTGCTGTTGGTAAGGAGGGAGAAGGAAGAAAAGAGGGTATTTTATTCATTTATTTTTTATCTATTTCTTTGTATTTGTTTATCTACTAATTATATTTATTTATCTAATGCTTTGAGTTTATTTATTTAGATGTTGCTATTATAAATCAACCTAGGATATGAACAAATCTTTTGTTTGCATATATTTGTGCTTCTAATCCTAATGCTTGACCTAATTCAATAAATTTTGATGCATGTTGAAATAAGATTTAAACTTGTCCATTCTAGCATCCTAATTTGATTTGATTAAACCCTAACATTGATGAAACCCTAACATCAATTGTGATGAAACCCTAACATGTACATATCTATCATTGTGTTTGTTGTCCTAGAAACCCGTCCAAGATTTACTAATTAGGAGGAAATCTTGGATAGTCCCCAGTTTGGGACTGTTCTTGAACACCTAATCTCACTTAGGATGCAAGTGTATAATGTGTATTGGGTTTTTGAGAAAATTTCGGCAGCATTTCCCCGTTGTTCTCTAAGTACATATGTACTCAATACACATTATCGAAATTTTCTCGAAAACCAAATACACATTATACACTTACATCCTAAGAAAAATTAGGTGTTCAAGAACAGCCCCAAATCGGGATAGGGTTTGTTGTCCCCAGTTTGGGACTGTTCTTGAACACCTAATCTCACTTAGGATGTAAGTGTATAATGTGTATTGGGTTTTCGAGAAAATTTCGGCAGCATTTCCCCGTTGTTCTCTAAGTACATATGTACTCAATACACATTATCGAAATTTTCTCGAAAACGCAATACACATTATACACTTACTAGAGAAATTAGGTGTTCAAGAATGGGATAGGTGGTACACATTTATTATATATAAGAATGACATCACATTTATTTGTTGGCTTAGAAACCCGTCCAAGATTTACTCATTAGGAGTAAATCTTGGATAGTCTCCGATTTGGAGCTGTTCTTGAACACCTAATCTCACTTAGAATGTAAGTGTATAATGTGTATTGGGTTTTCAAGAAAATTTCGGTAGTATTTCCCCGTTTGTTCTCGAAGTACATATGTACTTAGAGAACAATGGGGAAATGTTGCTGAAATTTTCTCAAAAACCCAATACACATTATACACTTACTAGTGAGATTAGGTGTTCAAGGATGGGATACGTGGTACACATTTATTATATATAAAAATAAAATCACATGTATTTTTTAACCCTAGACCCTAATCTTGTTGTAATATATACTTGTTTTATCTTTGATCATAGAATAGATAGATCATGGATGTCCATTCGCAGTCGCTGCACCCCAGAGTTTATTTATGGTCTTGACCAATTTATTAGATTTGCTGAGGAACATAGGAAACAACCTAGAGATAGGTTCTACTGTCTATGTAGGCATTGCGGTAACAACTTGAAAGTCAGCACTAGTGACGAAATCAAAAGTCATGTCATGTGCAACGAGATTGTACAAGGCTATACAGAATGACACAGACATGGAGAGATTTCAAACCCAAAATCAGTGGATGTCGATAGAAGTGCTTGTGTGGAAGAAGAAATTACCTTCGATGACGTAGAAGTGAATGAACCAGTTCTAGTAGACATCATTGATGCGATGCTGGATAGTTGTGGGGTAGAGCACACTGAAAACGATCCACCTCCCATGTTTAGAAACATTGTGCATGATGCTGAGATACCGTTATACACAGGTTGTACTAAGTTTACGAAGCTTAGCACTGTGTTGAGATTGTATAAGTTGAAAGCTAACATTAGATGGAGCGACAAAAGCTTCACGTCATTGAAGATCCTATAGATGAAGAAGAGTACTATGATAAGTATGATGACTCCAGTCCATTCTTAGTTGGGTTGCCAACACCAGCAAATATTGAAGCTAATGATGACTTGTATGTGCGCGGAGATCACAATGAAGGATTGTTAATTGATAAAAAAATCGCAATATTAGAGGCATGTTTATAGTTTTTATATATTTTATTTTTTTGAATGTGAACTTTACAATGTGAATTACTTTACAATGTGAATGTGAACTTTACAATGTAAATTTTACAATGTGAATTACTTTACAATGTAAACTTTACTATGTGAATTACTTTACAACGTGAATGTAAACTTTACAATGTGAGCTTTACAATGTGAATTACTTTACAATGTGAACTTTACAATGTGAATGTGAACTTTCATATGGCTGAGCATTCTCCTGATGATCATATTGATGATTACTGTGAGGATGAGGACATCAATGTGCCACCTCACAATGTAAGTTTTAAAAATATATCATATATTTATATCTATATGTCCATTTATAGTTATATCATGTAAGTGTATTTATTTTGTCAAGTTTTAGGTTGATGATGCACATGTACCCTCTGAAGCACTTGAGGCACTTGATGAGCAACACCAAAAAGTTGACAAGAGAAGGGCATCACTATGATGAAGAAGTTAACAGCGCTAAGGGGCAATGGACCCAAACTTGTTGTAGATTTTGATAATGCAGGAAATACAATTGGAGTGAATCACAATTCGTTTGTTTCATATCTTGGGTATGTTACTCGTAGCCCTTGTGGTTGTAAGATAGATTCTTGGCATAAAGTTCCTAAGGGGAAGAAAGATGTAATATGGAAGGATTTATGTGTGATTTATTATTAATTTTCAATTCTATTTTGTAGATTACTAATTTTTTGGATACTATTTAATAGCAATTCTATTTTGCAGAGTATATTTACATTGGATGAAAAGTTGCATCGTAAATGTTTGATGCAAAGCTGTGGGAGAGTCCTAAGGAACTATAGGACAAATCTCACCCGAGAATACATAAAAGAAGGTGACAAGAGGAAGAAGACAACTACTGAACAATGGAATTTCCTGGACCAAGAAGAATGGGATGTGTTTGTTGCTTCAAGAAAAATTGATGAATTCAAGGTATTAGGCGTCACTCCCAATTTAATTAAATGTATGTTGTATTCACCGATTCAAGATTAACATTTAGTGTTACTAACCAAATCATTAATGTACATACTAACTAGGCCCGCGGTGAGGCGCAAAGAGCAAGGCGTGCACTGAATGTGCATGACCACACAATGGTTCCAAAGGGGTATGTAGGCATTCACCAAAGACTACAGGATGAGTCTACTGCTCAGTCTGCTGCTACTCAGGAGTACTCTACTATAGGTACCACACCTCTGCCTCGCCATGACGTCTGGATAGCTGGGAGGGAAAATAATAAGGGAGAAATAAGGAAGCTCGCAACTGCTGAGGCGGCTGCAAAAATGGTAAAATACAACTCTTAGAGCAATCGTTCGATTATTGATTATTTGTGGTATTTACTTAATTACAAATTTTTGTTTTGGCAATTAGCGGGAGCTGCACGAGCTGAGGAAACAAGGCAAGTTCATCTCTGAGGATACAAGGGATGAATTGACAGTTGCTTTGGGTAACCCATAGCATCCTGGATGTATTAGGGGTGTAGGCGCTGGTGTGGGCATCAAATCGTTCTTTGGGCCATCCCAACGCAAACATGTCCCAAAAGCGATAATTTCATAAGAAGAGATAGCCTATTCTTTCTTTAGAATGTTACTGTAAAAGAGAATTCAATAATCAGAAGCTAACGTTTCTTTTATCCATGTATAGGTATTAAGATAGTTGATAGGAGAGTTGATGAAGTAGTTGATAAGAGAGTCAAGGAAGCAGTTAATAAGACACTCCATGAAGCAATGAGCAAGTGGCAGACATCTCTGACTGCCACTCAGCAGACAGTACCTATGGCGTCCCGCTCTGCTCCTACTACAGAGGTTGGGAGTAGTAATCCTATAGACCCACCACCTAGCACATCCACTATAAGTATTTTTATGACATAGTAACTAGTCTTTTCAAGATGATATGTTTTCAAGATGATATGTATATATGTATATAACATTCTTTACACAAATTTGTAGGGGTTGAAGCCATACCGTCTAAAAAGTAAAGAATATGTCATTGCAGAGGCGTCGGCTTACCCATCCCTACCAGGGGAAATGTTTCATGGATCTCCATTACCAGCTGGTTGGGTTCATGTGAGTCCGCTACATATATTCCCCAAGTGGATGGATCTTCCATTGCCATATGCCCACCCAGATTGTGAAATACTTGGTGAGGCAGAAGGCATAGTGATTTTGTGGCTAAAAGCGGATGTCGTATATACTAAAAATTGTATGGTAAATTTATATTACGTTAAATTGTTAGTGTGTGTAATGATGTCAATTGATATGAAATTTTATATATATATACAGGTTAAAAAGAAGACACCCAAAGCATATAGGCCTCCAGCTCCACCTCCTACATTACCAAGTTAGGTTCCACAGGACCTACCTGTCCCGTTAGGTCCTAATTGTAGGGGTATGACAATATGGTTATGTGAACATGATATAAATTGCCCTATAACTATTTCTATAGATGCGGATGCTGCAGGTCAATCATACGAAAACAAAATATTTATACAAGATAGTTTGGAGTTGTTTCAATATGATTGGTTGAATACATCTGTGATAGAGCTATGGATAAGGTGATATCTTCTTTATACATATATATACCTTGTGTAGGATATGGTGATCCGGTTTATTATATATTAATGCATACATAATACATGTTTTGCAGCTACTTAGACAAGATATGTACATATTTTTCATTCGAACATGTAGGATTTTTGATTCCATATTTGATTAGTCTAGTAGCTAAAGACCCTTCGTCAGTTCAACAATACTGCTATGATGCAATTACAAATTTTGCTCAAAATAAAAAGACGGTGATAATAGCACCATTCAATGTGGAGTAAGTTTACTTTGCTTATAATTTGGACTTAAGAAAATTATATTTTATTGTGGATTTTGAGTTATTAATTTTTAACTTTTTTACCTCTAGGGGTATGCATTGGGAGTTACTAGTTATTGTCTCAGAGACGTTCACTGTCTATTATCTAGATCCTAAGGGGAGTAAATTGAATTCAAAATATGGACACAGAATGAAAATGACATTATTCTGGTGAGAAATATTTCATTTTCATATCCGTTAACATATGTTATTATATTACTATTTAATTATACAATGTATTGTGTTACATTAACATGTAGGGGTTTAGATGAGTTCAAAAAGGCTAGAGGAAAGGTCCCCAGGAAAAAGAACCAGCCAATAATTTGGAAGAACGTGAAAGTAAGTCCTCGATTGCAATGTATATATTATTTATGTGAACAATGCTTAATTAGTTATATTTTTTAATATTTTGTATATTTCAATTTATAGTGTGCTACACAAGACAACAGATGGGCATGTGCATACTATGTGATGCGATTTATGCACATGATTATCAAATATGCCGCAGTGGACATCGATACCATTCCTGCGGTATTATATATAGTCTCATTAGATAATATGAAATATATCAATCTTATTATATATTATTAATTATATATACATCATTATCTTTGCAGGTGTTTAAAACTGACCCCACTACATGAAAGACCTTACTAGATGTACATGCTCCCTATACGACGGAAGAATTAAATGCTGTAAGAGAAGAATGGGCAAAAACCATACAAGTAGTGGGGGTTTTTAAATATAATTGGGATGTTGATAGAGAATAATGACTAATGAATGATATTTTGTAAATGAATTTCTGAATTGTAATATGTGTGAATGTTTCTATATGTCTAAATATTTCTACATGTGTCTAAATGTTTATACATGTATGAATGTGAAAATAAATGAAACTGCTGGTTGCTATATGAATGTTTCTACATGTGTGAATATGAAAATGAATGGAACTTCATATTGCTAGATGAATGTTTCTACGAGTGAAAATCGAATGGAAATGCAGGTTGCTAAATGTGTGAAAATTAATGTTGTTAATTTTGCAGATTTGTGGCCTGTTGTTGGATGATATCAATGAATGTCGTAAAACCTACAATTCATAACTGAACTGCAGGGTTCTCATCCTGCGACCAGCCATAGTAGGCCTGCAGACTGATAAAAAAAATACATACAATAGGCTTCGGTTATTTGAAAAAACTGACGAAAAAAACTTACAACATCGGATAATTGCTAAAACTGATGCCTAATGAGGCCAGACATCACGACCGTACTGGCCAACACTGTTGTGGTAGCAGGTAATATGACATCGGTTATCAATAATAAACCGACGCTTATGGATATTTATAGCGTCGAATAATAGTTAAAATCGACGCCTAATGAGGCTAGACACCACGGCCGTGCTGGCCAGCACGACCATGGCAGTAGGTGATATGACGTTGGTTATCAATAAAAAACCGACGCTGATGGTGTCCTAGATGGTGCCCTTTCTGTAGCATGAAGGTTTATGACGTCGGTTTCCGTAGTAAAAACCGACACCTATATCCCCCTGCTGGCGCATTTTTGGTGGCACGCGAAGGTTTCTGGCGTCGGTTTAGATACCGACGCCTAACAGTTTGCCTTTTAGCGGCACCCACATAGGTGTCAAATTGAAACCGACACTAAAGAACTTAAATAACTGACACTAAAGGTGGGTTATGTACTAATGAAATTTTTTGTGCATATGTATTGTATGTGATTTCATTAATATAGTTCCTTACTGGTCATGTGTGTGGGAGAAAATATCATTTTTGATGAATTGTCGCGTACTATGTGTGAACATATTGTACTTGTATTTATAAAGAAGAATATTTGAGTAATTGTAAAGAATATTTGATAATTTAGGTGTCGATATGCACAAGAACTTGTTGTGTACTGTATAGAGAAGTATTGTCTGTATCATTTATAAAAGAACAATATGTGATGAATTGTAAACAAAAGCAGGTCATGTGTGTTATGTATGCGGTTGTTTGTATTTATATAATACGAGTATGTATTGTACACAATTTCATTAATGTGGTTACTTATTGGCCATGCGTGGATTTATATTAATAGTGCATAAATGAATGGGATGACATTATTGTACTTGTAATTATTGATTTGCATATTTCTTTGTAAATGTTGATTATTAATATAATTTACATATTTCTTTGTAGGATAGAGGGTGAACATAGATTTCAGTCTAGGTGCAGCTTTTGAAAGTTCAAGAAGGTAACGGAAATGGCCGGAAGTGAACACAAAAAGAAATTCAAACAAACTATTTTTGAGAGATTTCTGAAAATGAAGTGTTCAACAACTTTGGACCTTACTTTGTTAGATGAACTTGTTCGGTGCTATGATGAAAATGAGAGAGGATTTGTTCTTAACAATGTGGTGGTCAAGTTAAAGTCTAAGCATGTATCTAATATATTTGGATTACTTGTTGAAGGTGTAGTTTTGAAGTTGTACTGTACTAGACATATAATTATTTAGTAGTGAAATTATTAAAACATTACATCATTCACTGGGTAGGGGAGAAATTGTTATTGGACTCTGATAGAGGTGTGGGAAAGAACTCTACTGTACGGGGGGAATACTTTTCTACGGACCCCAAAGTTAAGGATGCAATGGAAAAGTTGCACAATTTAAGGAAAAAAGGATGCAAAAAGCATTGCAGATTTTGTCAAGACTTAGATAATCATCTTGTTGGCAGATTTTTTGTTCTCTTATGGTAGTTTTGCAATTTGCAAAACTTTCTTTGATTTTGTTGATGATTTGGAATCTTTGAGTAACTATAACTGCCCAGAAGCTATCACAAACTACTTGCATAATGGAGTTGTTGATGTTAAAGCCAAAAATAAGGGATATCTGAAAGGTTGTAGTGATGTATTAATGGTAATGATGTTAATTTAGAACGGTAGTATTTACTTCATTTAGTACAATACATTTAACCATGAAGTGATGTACATGAGAATTAAGTTTGTAGTACTATACATTTATGTGTTTTATTTTTTGATTTATGTTTTGTAAAAATGTTTTTTTAGGTTTGGTTCAGGGAGTGCCAGAATCTACTCCCTACTGATGAAAGTGAGGCATATCCATTTCTTAATAGATGGAATTATGACACCAAGATGAGCATATTTTTACAAAAAAAGGAGATTACTATAAGATAATTCAATGTATACTACATCAGGGTTGAGTGGATTGAAAAGAAAATTCGTAAAGGCAAGAGGAAATCTAGGGAAGAATCTAATGAGAGTGAAATAGATGCCATGAAGACAAAGATTGAAACATTAAGGGCTGATGAGAAAAGATTGAAGAAGGATCTCAGAAAAATCCAAAAAAAGCAAATGAAAGAAGTGTCAGTGATGGTTCAGGAAATGGAGGAGCTGAAGTTAGAGAATGAGAAATTGAAGAATGCAATAAATATTCTTTGAGAATAACTTCAACTAAATGGCATTCTCAATCCAACAGTTACAATGTATGATGAAATCGTTGACATGAAGGTGTGTCTGTATTCAAGTATGGTACTTAATATTTGTTGGCATACATGTACAATAATTAATATTTCATGTTCATTACAGAATGTTGATGATGCATATGATGAGGGTGGAGTGTCATCTTCTAATGATTTTGTAAGTCCCCTGCTGCTAAAGACAAATGACACCAAGAAAAATGAAGCTTATGTGTCTGAGACTGTGAGAGATGTCATAACAAGTGTAAGTTTATGTGCTATTACCACAATAAATTAATTTATTTTTTCATAAAGTAATAATTTAGTTGTAAAGTAGAAAAGAAAAATAATAACGTACTAATAAATGTTGGTTTTGTATTTTTTTAGTTGAGAGATAAAATGTCTGAAGATAACAATAAAAAAGGAATCGGGGTAAGATAAAATCTTCTTCCCTTCTTGAGACATATTTTTTTAGGTGGCAGTTAATGATTTTTGGGAATTTTATCTATTTTATTATAACCAAAAATTAGATAAAATGCTAAAAAAAGAAGATAAAAAGAAAAAAAACTAAGCTGAAGTTGGTTATTAAAGATAAGGGGAAGAGAATAGCAGTACATGAAGCTATAGACACAAATGTTGTGAAGGAGATTCAAGAATAAACAGAAGGCAAAATGAACAAATAAGATGTTGTGGCGAAAGAAGGAAGTGAAGAACTGAGTACGGAAAAGGTATGTGAAAAACTAAATGAGATTGTCCTTAATATACTGTACTTAATGTATGTGTGTGTTAAATGTACTTGATCTACTAGTTGTATTGTACTTATACGTACTGTTTTTTTGGGATAAGGTTAACCATGAAAAAAATGATGGTGATGCACATGATATAGACGAGTCACATGTTGTTAAAGTACCACAAACTGTTGTTGACCCCAAACTTGATGCTGATAAGGTAAATTCTTTGTATAATATATATATGTATTAGTTCATTGTTAGAAGTCATAAACATAATGTACGTAATCGTACTGTACTGTATGGTACTATAGTTATATGTACTATGTTTTTAAGAAAATGTTATTGATGACATTGGAGTTGTAGAAAGGAACGATGATGATGCACATGGTATCAATGATTCATAGAATGTTCAGGCATCAAAAATTATTGTTTAAGAAACTTGTTGTTGATACATTAATTATTTTTATAGAATATGTGTATTAATTCAATGCATGCTATGAACAACCATACATATTTATATATACTATTTTTTAGGAAAATGTTATTGATGAAATTGAAGTTGTAGAAAACAACGATGATGATACACATGGAATAGATGATTCACATAATGTTGACACAACACAAACTGTTGTTGATCCCAAAATTGTTGTTGATGTGGTAATTCTTTATATTAATTGGTTATTAAATTTACTTAGTGTACTCTACTTAAATGTACTATTTTTTCTTAGGATAATGTTGACGTTGCTGAACCGAAACTTGAAGCTAATGAGGTAAATCTTTTTAAACAACATATGTGTTGATTGATTTCATGTATTAAACTATAAAAGTACAATACTGAACATACTGTACGACCCTTTTAGATGGCAGTATTGTATGCACATTATTGAAAATATTACTTGCTTGTAAGGTCATATTATGTCATGTGTATTTATATCTTATGTTGACTATTTCTTTTTTGTTGTAAATTGTTCTTCAATAAGAAAACATTGGTAGAGCAGAGTGGTATTGTTTTAGATACAACACTGGAAGAGCAGAGTGGTATTATTTTAGAAACTAAAGATGTATCTGCTGCTGAACCAAAACTTGACGAGGTAAATCTTTATAAACAACATATGTGTTAATTAATCTCCTATATGAAACTTTGGAAGTACATTACCAAACATATTGTACGACCCTTTTATATGATAGTATTGTATGGACATTATTGAAAATTTTACTTGTTTGTAAGGTCATATTATGTCATGTGTATTTGTATGTTGTGCAGAGTGGTATTGTTTTAGATAAAGAGATTGATACAACATATGCAACCCAAAAAATGTTGGAAGAGTTGGGAGATTTTAGAAATATAAAAAAATGAATATGAATTTGTTGATATTGTGGTCGAAGATGACCTGGTAGTTAGATGTCAGCTCATAAAAAATAGTTTCTTAATATATTTCAAAATAAGTTGTAATCTTTTGTCTTTATTTGTTCTTGTATACACATGAATGGATTGATGTTTTATGTGACCATATGGACAAATTTGAAAAGAAACTGAAACAAAGTTCACTTGTGAAAAATATTAAGAATAGACCACAAACAAGGAAGTCCAAGGTAATAATGGAAGAATTACATGGTTCGTTCAGAAAAATGCATGAATTTGACAATAAAGCCGTTGAGAGTCTAAATGAAAAAGATAAAGAGAAACTTATAAAGGTATTTAGTATACAATTCCATTTATGTACATAGGTATTTAGTGAATTTGACAAATCTTTATTTAACTATCAGTTGTCTTTTTTATATTTGTTTGAAGTTTACTTATCAAGGCAACGATAAAGATATTTTTTTATTCTGATCTCCAACGATATTTATAATTAGAAAATATTTGAAAGAATTATTGAGAGTAGGTGGGATGGTTTCAAATCAGGTAATTATGACAATGCAAAAAATTTTATGCTAACTGGTAATATTGTGCACACTGTACGTGGTTTTCTAATTATGTATTGTACATAAATGTATACATAAGTATTGTATGTGGTTGTATATATATGTACGGTATGCGGTTGTATGTATATATATCATACATGGTTGTATGTATATGTACTGTATGTGTGTTTATTTGTAGAGTAACTTATAGTCATACTGTAAATTCATTTCAGACTTTTTTTGGACAAATTACTACTGCTTAAACACTTGGAATCTGATACAAATTGTTCAGATGTTCCTCTGCTCCTCCTGGACATACCCACATAGGTTTATTAGGTAACCGTTCACTGATATAGACAGTGGTTAACTC
The DNA here is from genome assembly GCA_963693085.1 of Alisma plantago-aquatica. NCBI lineage: Eukaryota > Viridiplantae > Streptophyta > Magnoliopsida > Alismatales > Alismataceae > Alisma > Alisma plantago-aquatica. Next base: position 896,099,701 of record OY856412.1, on the reverse strand, counting down.
TTGCGGATAGGAATGAAAACTAATATTAGGGGTAGGTTTCTTGAGGAACTATTTATCCTGGGCGTCATCTAGGCGATTAAACTCCTGATGACAATGGACTAATCTGCATTCTCTAAATTTTTGTAGTTTCCTCAGTATTGCATGCTTCATGTTGGCTAAATATGTAGGTGTCTCGATCCCGTCTTGGATAATCTGCATTGAGAGTTGTGAGTCCGTCAACACACATGTGGTAGCAGTCTCGCTCTCAATTAACATGCCAAGCCCTAGTGAGATAGCCTGCATTTCCCCTTCCAGTGGGTCACACCCTCTCAGGATGTGTGCACCACCGTACTTCCAAGAGCCTTGGTGGTCTCGTAGTACCCAGATGGTACACATGTTGTGCTTCCTGTTATTCACAACCACATCAACATTTAGGTAAAGATCAACTTGTGGGGTAAGCAATCTTCTTTGCCACCTACCCAGTTGTTCGTCTATGGCATTCTAAGTGTTTTCTGATGCTTCAAGGAATGATTGGACCCCACTTCTGATACAAACACACATCGCTTCGGATGTGAGGATTCTATTTTGAAAAACAAACTCATTTCTTTTCTTCCACGGTACCCAGCAAGCCGTAAGAAAGGTGATGTGCCAATTATCTCCTTCCTGTCAGGGGCTAAGGTTTAAGGTAGTCCATTCCCTGATGCCTGTGATGGAGAAGAAGTGGTCAGTTAATTGCGGCCTGAGCAGTTGCCAAGTTTTGCGGCTCCAGTGACAGTCACATATAGCGTGTAGCGTGGATTCCTCGATCTCGCATCGGCTGCACTCTACGGAGGTAGTCATCTTCTGGATGTAGCATAGCTGATTAGTGAGCAGTCTGTCGTGTCCCATAAGCCATCCAAAGACTCGGATGCGCTGGGACACCCTGGCCTTAGCAATGATCGTCCATTTTCCTTCAGTAGATTGAGCTTTCGTTCCAATCAGATTTGCGTAAGCACTTCTCATGGAAAAACATTTGTGCTAGCCTTCGTCCCAGAACCATCCGTCTGGTCCACACTTAGGATGTGGGATTCCCGTCAGAAGATTATCGTCTATCATTTCCGACGTAAACTATTCAGTTAAGAAAGCCTTGTCCCACTCCTCCTCATAAGTGACCATGCTGCTCATAGTGAGGTCATGTAGTTCAGGGGGAACTACCTTCCCTGTTCTGAGTGTCAGTGGATGGCTGCTTCTAATCTAAGCATCAGACCAGGCATTTATTCTTTGGTCATCACCCAATGTACGCCTCGCTTCTTGTTGGATGTCCAGTATGAGAGGTCGAATAGCCTGCCACATGGGGGACCCATGTTTGGCGAGGTTGGCACCTCTACTGTATTTATGAGTCATCATGCTAACCCATTGGGTTGGTATGCGGTTGATGAATTCCCATGCAATTTTCATGAGTAAGGCTCTGTTTTGTTCCCTTGCACTCCTAATGCCCATGCCACCTTGTGAGACGTCTACAATGACTTTGTTCCATTTTACTAGGGGGATGCCCCTTCCTTCAGAATTACCAACCCAAACAAACCTCCTAATCAATTGATCAATTCTGTCACATATAGTCAAGGGGATTTTTGATGTTTGCATCATGTAGGTAGTTGAATGAGTAAATACTGATTTCGCCAGGGTGATTCTTCCAGCTAGTGACATGTATTTATTTGCTCATCCAATAACTTTGTTTTCAATTGCATTTGTTGTTGAGAGGTAAAGCTCTTTCTTCTTCCTTTGGTGGACAATAGGTACCCCCAGGTGTTTACCGAGGTTGGTCATTTCTACTATTCCCAATTTCCTGCAGATGTGTCGTCGAATGGATTGAGGTGTGCCTTTTCTAAAGAAAATGCTTGATTTATCCTTGGCTAGCATCTGTCTAGACGCATCCTCAAACCTTCTCAGGCATTGGCTAAAAGTGCGGGTATGTGTGGCTGTCGCCTCCCTGAAGAGCATGATATCATCCGCGAAGCAGACATGTGAGAGTCAGGTTTTTATCTTATTGAAGGTGGAAGTCTTCCATCATCCTTGAGCCACTGACTACTGAATGGCTTGACTTAGTCGATCAAGACAAAGGACGAAGATGTACAGGGACAAGGGGTCTCCTTGCCTAACTCCTCTTATCGGTTGGAAAGTTGTAGACTCCTTTCCTTGCCAAAGAATGGTCGTGCAGTACATGTGGCGGGCCACTCTTCTCCTACTATAGAAGTGGTTGGGAGTAATCCTGTAGACCCACCACCTAGAACGTCCTCCGTAAGTATTTTTATGACATAATAGCTAGTCTGTTCAAGATGATATGTTTGTGTATATATGCATATAACATTCTTTACATAAATTTGTAGGGGTTGAAGCCATGTCGACTAAAAAGTCAAGAATATATCGTTGTAGAGGCGTCGGCTTACCCGCCCCTTAAAGGGTGCATGTTTCATGGGTATCCAGTACCAGATGGTATGGTGGGTGTGAGCCCGAAACATGTATTCCCCGATTGGATAGATCTTGCACTGCCTCATGCACACCTAGATGCTGAAACACTTGGTGAGGCAGTAGGCGGAGTGATATTGTGGCCCGAAGTAGATGTCCTCTATACTGATATTGTATGATAAATTTCCATTACTTTAATTTGTTAGTGTGTATATATGAGTCAATTGATCTGAAATTATATATACAAGTCAAAAAGACGAGACCCGCTACATCTCAGCCTCCACCTCCTCGACTACCAAGTTGGCTTCCAAGGGACCTACACGCCTCGATAGGTCCTAATTGTAGGGGTGTGGCAGTATGGATCAGCAAACATGATACAAATTTCCCTATAATTGTTACTATTATGGAGGATGTTGCAGGTAAATCATATGATAACAATCTATTTATACAAGTTTAGCATATGTATTAATGCATACATAATACAAGTTCTGCATACGTATGTATTAATGCATATGTATTAATGCAGGTCAATCATACGAAAACAAGATATTTATACAAGATATTTTGAAGTGGTTTAGTTATGAATGGTTGAACACATCTATGATAGAGCTGTGGATATGGTGATATGTTGTTTATACATCCATATACCTTGTTTTATATACCATGATCTGGTTTCTTATATATTAATGCATACGTAATACATGTTTTGCAGCCACTTACACAAGATATGTAGAGATTTTGGGTTTTCCCATGTGGGATTTTTGGTTCCATCTTTGATTAGTCTTGTAGATACAGACCCTTCTTCAGTTACTTCATACTATTGTGATGCTTTTAAATATTTTGGTAAAAAAAAGAAGACGGTGATAATAGCTCCATTCAATGTCGAGTAAGTTTACTTTGCTTATAATTTGGACTTAAGAAAATTACATTTTTATTGTGAATTTTGAGTTATTAATTTTTAACTTTCTTACCTGTAGTGGTAGGCATTGGGAGTTACTAGTTATTGTCCCCAAGACATTCATTGTCTATTATCTAGATCCCAAGGGGAATGAGTTGGAATTATATGGACATGCAATTAAAAGGCCAGTATTCTCATGAGAAATATTTCATGTTTTTATATATGTTAACATAGGTTACTACATTACTATTTAATTATGCAATTTAATGGGTTACATTAACATACGTAGGGCTTTACAAGAGTACAAAAAAGTTGGAGGAAAGGTTCCCAGGAAAAAGGATCTGTTACTAATTTGGGAGAATATAAAAGTAATTTCCTTACTCCAATGTATATATTATTTATGTGAATTGTGCTTATTTGTATTTTTGAATATTTTGTATTTTTCAATTTATAGTGTGCTTAACAAGACAACAACAGGGCATGTGCCTACTATGTGATGCTATTTATGGACCTAATCATCAAACATGTCGTAATGGAAATCTATAAGATACAACATGTATTATATATAGTCTCATTAGATAATATGAAATATATCAATCTAATTATATATCATTAATTATATATACACATCATTCTCTTTGCATGTCTTTAAAACTATTGACTTCAGTACAAGTGGAAAGCGTTTCGATGTACATGCTCCCTATACGAGAGATGAATTAGATGGTGTAAGAGAAGAATGGACAAAATCCCTACAAAGAGTGGGAATTTTTAGATATAATTTTATTGACAATGATGAATAAATAATAAATTTGTTCTCATAATTATTTTTGTGTGAATGTGAATGAATTTTTATGAATTGTCACATCTGTGTGAAGATGATCAATACATAAATGTTTCTACATATGTCTGAATGTGAAAAGAGATGAAATAAATGGAACTGCAGGTTGCTACTGGTTTCTACATGTGTGTGATGAAAAAATAATACGAATTAAATGTGTTTATACATGTGTGTGAATCACATATATATAATATTGTCCATCTTGTTAATTTTGCAGGTTTATGGCATGTTGTTGGCTGATATCAATGGATGTTGTAAACCTGCAGTTCCGAACTGAATTGTAGGTTCTCATCATGCTGACCAGCCATACATCAGGCCTGCAAACTAATAAGAAAAAAAAATTAATATAGACGCCGATTATTTGAAAAAAAAACAACACCAAAGACATACGGCGGCGGTTTTTGGTAAAAACCAACATCTATGTGGCCAGCACGGTAGTGGTGGCAAGCAGGGGATATGGCATCAGTTATTTGCACAAAAACGATGTCGGTTCAGCTGATATGGCCAGGAACCACATCCGTGGTGGAAGGGGAGATGGTGTCGGTTATCGTACAAAACTGACGCCTATAGACCCTTTTCTGGTACATTTTCGGTGGCGAGAAGCATTGTGATGTTGGTTCTTTTAATAACCAACATCTGTAACAATTATATAGTGTCGGTTTTCTTAAAAAACGACGCTTATAGTCCCTTTGCTGGCGCATTTTCGGTGGCGGGAAGCTTTTTGGCGTCAGTTCCTTTTTGGCGTCGGTTGGGAACCAACGTCGAAGGGGTCCACCTTTAGTGGCGCCCACTTGGGTGTCGCTTGGAAACTGACACTAAAGCCCTTAATTAACCGACGCTAAAGGCATGTTTTGTAGTAGTGCATTCAATGTGGCTTTCTTCATGGTAGCTTCATCCTATTCTTCTATCTTTGTCACCAGTAGCTTGTATGGATGGTCCACAATTTTCCATAGATCAAGACTTAATCCTTGGATGTAGAATTGTAGACTTTTTTTCCAATAGAGGAAGTTACTCCCATCAAATATTGAAAGGTTGATGAGGTATCTCCCACTTTGGTAGTCACTCATCTTCTCCAACTTATTGAAGTATTCTTAGAGAAACCTCACTCTGATACCAATTTTTGGATTCTAGATGGGTGATAGGATGATTTAGAGGGGGCGAATAGAGTTGAATGCACTTAAACAAAATTCATTAGACTTTCAAAATATATCACAAGATAAGGTTGCTAAATAGGAAATTTGAGTGTAACTGAAACATGCATAGCAAGGGAGAGAGATTGAACATACACCAATTTACAAGCTATTTAAAGTGGTTCAACACTTCAAACTAGAAGTATGTCAGTCCACTACCTAGAGATGTCAACCTCTAGGATTTATTCACCATTACACTCTTATATTCATTCATAAGACTTACGATACATGACCCACCAAAGGATTTACCGATCCAATACAAAGAGTCTTCAACCTTACCAAGGACTTATCCACTTTCCAATGAGTCTTCGGCCTTCACCAAGGACTTATCCACTCTTGCAAAAGTCTTCAACCTTTTAGGAATTACCCACTCTTCTTGGTTCTTCAACCTTTGACTTCACCTTCACTCAGACAAGCTTCCACTAAGGACTTACCCACTTGAGAAAGGAGTCTTCTGCCTTCACCAAGGTCTTACCCACTCTTGCTCCAAGTATTCAGCCTTGATCTTTACCAAGGGCCTCCTTTCCTTGTTCTTCTTCACCTCTCTTAGCCAAGAGGGAAAACTTCATCTTCATGGTTGAAAAGAGATATAGGGAGCTGGTAGAAATGAGAGCCTTACAATATATACATATAGGACTAGCTCTCTTATAGATTTCCTACTCACTCTAATGAATGTAGCAAGTGATTAAGCTTAGAGATACAGAGAGAGAGAGAGGAGGTTGTAGGATACACTCAACTATAGAATAGGAACCTCATATAGAGTTTTGCATTGAATGCTCAACCTTGGAATGCAGCCCAAGGAGTCATATTTATAGCTAGGGATGCCTCTTAGCCTTTGAGAAGACTTAAGAATGAAAACTAGCCATTTTGTGGCTTGCAACAGATATATTTTCACTTGTTGTAACTCCATAATGGCTAGAAACACTTTTCAGCACTTTTTCATTCAGTCAATCGATCGAGTTTCTTGAAGGCAACTCGACCAATCCCACTAAGAGACAAGACCAATTTAGTCCATCAATCGAGTTTGTCCTGGGTTAACTTGATTGATTCACTTACATAAGCTTTGGTTTGTAAAGGGATTGGTCAAGTTCTGTGAAATGTAAACTCGACCGATCAAAAGTCATTTTCAAGATCCAATCAAGATCAGTCGAGTTTGCAACTTGACCGATGAACAACCTGATGTGAATTTTGGAAAATGACTTTTGATTGCTTAAACATTCGATTTAAGTGCTCCTAATTTTTTAAGCTTAATTACAAGTCATACAATCATTGTAAGTGATTTACAACATGATTCTAATGGATTTACATCATATTCCAAAAAGGTGCACTTGTATTGACTTTGACTTGTCTTTTGTCCAAGTTGAGATGCGCAAGTTAGGGCATTTGGAGTGTGTCTATACCTAATCTAAAATCACTCAAGTAGAGACATTAGACACAATTAATTGGAATGGTTTAGTCATCATCAAAACAAGAGTTTAGTCAATTTATACCTTGAGTCAACATTCTCCCCCTTTTTGAAGATGACAAATCATTCCATAAATGTATTGAAAGCATTTAAGTAAAGCCATGTCTTTACAGAAACCTAGGGGGTTCAAAATAATTGAGTTCATATGTTCCCCCTTAATTGATGCTAGTGGAGTTCTCATACTCCTCCTTAATTGATGTTATTTCTCCTACATGGTTAGCTTTCATAACATTTATAGAATACTATGTCTTCTACTCATATGTGTTCTACACATATATATCTTCTCCCCTTTACCTTCTCCCCCTAACATGGACATACTTCTTCTCTTCATGTAAGACACGCCTTCTCCCTATTTTGTCAAAAGAAGACATATCTTTCTCCCCCTTTGTCATTTCAAAAAGTGGGGGTATGAAGAAATAAGAAACACCACTTGTTAAGAGAAAGGTGATAAAAAAGTTAGAAAAGGAGAGTAGAAGAGCATAAATAGGGTCTTGTCCAAGAATAGAAATAAAATCAAGTTAAAGAAAACACTTGAACAACCCAAAAATCAAGATAAAGTGTTGTAGAAAAATAATAAATCACAATTTTAACCCTCAAGATAATCAAATTTGCCCAAAAAAGTGTCAGGGCTCATGGAGAAACAATGAGTCTTTCTCAGAAGGTTGTTTCTGCATAAAAAACACTAGTCTTGCACCAAAAACTGAAATTGGAATAAAATCTCCATGAAATCCAAATATGCTCCAAATTGTACATACAATGTAGATCTATGTATCCTGCATCACAAAGTTATGCAAGCAACTCAAGATAGTAGATATGCAATTCAAGGAACAAGCTTGAGCATGTATGAGACAAGATACAAGCATAGCATACAGTGAAATACCAGTTGATGAACAAAGCTATAACTACATATATATGAACTACTAGTAGATGATATAACAAGTTAGGACTACTAGTAGGATCTAGATCATAGTAAAAATATCCACAAGTTAAAGAGAAATCTATCAGTAGATGTAGAGATATATCCAAACAAAGAGATATGTAATTTTAAAAGCAAGGAAAGGATATAACTTACTAGCAAATATGCATCATTACCAAAAGATGATTACCACTAAGAACCTCAAGGTTGTATCCAAACAAGATATACAACTATATATATGTAACAAGTTTGAGCATAGAGGAAGAAATTTAGGACACAACCAAGAGATCCAAAGAGATCATCATCAAAACCTGTAAAACAACTCAAAGCAAGTAATTACAAGATATAGATATACCAATTTAGAGAAATTAGAAGGATAGAGTTGTAAGCAACATAGGTAGTATGGGACATGGCAATATGAATATGTAGATGAACCAAATGAGAGTGCCAAAGAATAAGGCTATTGGTTGAAAAAATCTAGTTGAGAGGGAAATTATCATTCAATAAGAAAAATGTATATTTTGTGTACAATGTTGTCGGTCGAGTTCTGTGTATTGACAACTCGATCGATGATAGATGTTGTCCACACACATCGATGCCTATTAGTCGAGTTTTAAGCCATACAAACTCGACCGACAAAGTTGCTATCAAAAAGCACATATATTCATAAAAGCATATTTAGAGGCATTATAAAAATATAAGCCATATCCAAACATGTGTAAGCAAGTTAGTAATGCACTATGGAACCATTTTAAATAGTTTTTGAGCAAGAATGTGAAGAGAAACACAATATACCACTTTTAACTCAAAAACCACATGTATAGTGCACACTAACTTGACAAAAACAAGTTTGGATTGGTTATGAGAAAGAAACCCTTTACCTTTATTCGTACCATTCCCTTTTCCACTTGTTGTCACCCTCTACACATCTCACCTTTCTTCTTTCATGTGGATTGAGAAATCAATTTGCAATTCAATGGCTCAAGTCAATCCATTTGCAAGTACATACAAAAAGAAAAATGAAATGGTCCCCAATTATGTTTTTGTATTTGGAGGGGTTAGCTTAGCAACCCAATTTGTAGTGCTCTTGGGTGATTTCCTAAAAGGGAAACAAGTAGAATCATGAACAATTTCATTGCAATAGTTGCATATGCCCATATTCTTGGAACTAGAGGATTTTCCATGAAAGATTGGAGGTCATTTGCCTTTTTTGTTCCTTTGGCTATCATCATATCCCAACCCATGTCTACCAATTTGTTTAGTAGTATGGTATTGGATATCATTAAGATTCTTCTTTCCATATAATAATCTTTGCAAAAAGATCTCAAACTATGATTATCATGTATAAGAACAGAAATAGTAGAAGACAAATGATTGATATTCTCTCTAGCATGTATAAGATCATTTTCAAAGCAAAGATCTTTAGTTAAATAAGAATCTCTATCAATATGAATAGCAGCAACATTATTCTCTCTACTAGTAGAACTAGAACAAGATTCAAGCACATTGATTTTAGCAAGCAAGGAGGCATTTTCTATTTCAAGCAAAGCAATCTTAGATAGATAAACACCATTTTCAGATTCTAATCCTTGCAAAATAAAATCTTTGTCCTTGTTTTCAGATTTAAGAACATCAATATCATGCGTGAGAGAATCAACAATTAAGGTATGCTCTACATTAGTACTACTCATAAGAGGTTGAGATTCTAGAAATTTAAACTTATCAAGTAAACTAGCATTTTCAATTTTAAGAGAGTCTACTTGACTAAGACAAGCATTTCTATCATCAAGCAAACAAGTATTAGCATGTTCAAGATCATCTAATTCTACATGCATATTATCAATACTTCTAGCAAGCTTTTTCTTTTTCCTTTTAGAAGACTTAAGAGATGCACAAGTAATATTAATGATAGTAGTTAAAGGTTATTTATCTAAAAATTCAGATTTACCTCATTTGGGTCTATTCTTGTAGAAGTCATAAGAGCAAAATGACATTCTCCTTCTTCACTGGAGCTTGATCTTGATCCTCCAATTGAATCTTCACTTGAGCTTGAATTGGAGGAGTCACTTGAGCTTGAGTGCCATTTCTCCTTCTTCATGTACTTCTTTTATCTTCCCTTTTGATGATGGATCTTCTTGCCTTGTTGCTACGAGTAACTGAACAAACACTACGAGTAACTGTCACAACCCTGTGAGTAACTGAACAAAGCCTACGAGTAACTAAAAAAAGCATGCGAGTAACTGAACATTGCAAGTAATTGTTGAGTAACTGAACAAACACTGCGAGTAAATGTCACAAACCTACGAGTAACTGAACAAACACTGCGAGTAACTGTCACAACCCTTTGAGTAACTGAACATACACTGTGAGTAACTGAAAAACCATGCGAGTAACTAAAAAAACCCTGCAAGTAACTAAAAAACCTGCGAGTAACTGAAAAAAGCCTGCGAGTAACTGTGAAACACTACGAGTAACTATGACAACAATGCGAGTAACTGAACGAGCATTACGAGTAACTCAAATAGTAGTTAGATCAACTGTGAAAACAATACGAGTAACTAAAAAAGCACTACAAGTAAATGTGACAACCCTGTGAGTAACTGAATGAGCACTACGAGTAACTCTAATAGCAATAAGAGTAACTGTGATAGCCTAGAAAAGAAACACTATGATTCAAACTCATTTACTCTTATACTTTGTAAGAGTAAATGTGACAACACTAAGAGTATCCATTGCACACAAAGACAAACACATATTCTTCAAAAAGAATAACAACAACTGATCAGAACATATTCTTTGTAACATATTCAGAGTATACATACAGCTGCTGGAGCACAAGGTAACACAAAGATAGATTACAAACACAAGTGAAGCACATAGAAGGTTACAAAATCACTTTCACAAAACTACACAAAAAGGACAACCCATTAAATATTTGAACATGCCTCACTGACGCACTAATCAACTACAAACTCCACTAAAAAAGATAGAACCACATATACATCAATAGCAGTAGCAACAACACCAGAACACGAGCAGTGGAAATAGTAGCAGCAACTCCCAATTAGAAAAACAAGAATGATCTTAACAGCAGTAGCAGCAGCAGCTCATCACACTAGAAGTAGCAGTAGCACATAACCATCAACAGCAGCAGCACATCACAAGAGCATTAGCAGCATCACATATCCATGAATTGTAGTAGCAGCAACAGCTCCCAATCGCATGATAAAAGAACAAACAAAACCACAATAAGCAGCACCAGGATGCTCCCCACAATCAACAGCAGCAGTAGAAAGTAAAGCTTAGCGAGCAGTACCAGGAGTTGGAAGAGAAGAACAAAATAGATCAGCAGCAGGATAAGATAACAAATATAAAATCAAACACAAACAAACAACACAAGCATCACCAGATATAGTCGTTGAGTAGTAAACAACAACAACAGATAGTCCAGAAAGAGCATCACTGTAGAATGGACTACTTCTTAGGACAGTTCCTGCTGCCATGGTTAACACCAAACTCTAAGCAATTCTTGCACTGCCTCTCTCTTTTAGACTGGGCAATCTCAACTCCAGATTTAAACCTCGCATATGTGGATTTGGGTCTCCCCTTAGTTTTGCAAATATTGGGGATACGAACCTTGATAGCGGAAGAAGAAGTTGTATTTGCAGCAGTTACACCAGCACCTACATCTGCACCAGTATCGGCGAGATCCAATTCTAACAGCTCCTTTTACAAGGCTAGCAGTTTTTCATGGCAAAGATCTACAGCGTTGTTCCTACACGCTATGTTCACAATCGAATTGCAGGCAGAATCAAGCTTAAGAGTCCTCCCAGTGGATGGATGACTAATTGATGCTTTGCTAAAAATCAAAGGATGCTCTATGTACCCTTTGGTCCACCTCTTAAGTATGTATGGCTCGGGAAGAGTGCAAAAGTCACAACTCTTCAAATAAGACAGGATGTGCCTGCAAGTGATACCTTTGAATTCCAACATGCAACAGTTGCAAGAAACAATCTCACTCGACGACTTTTTCTTCAAGATGCGGGCAGATCCAAGGCCACTGACACGATACACTTCAAGCACACCTTCTGAAGCTTCCTTTACATTGTAGATCATGCTTTGATGAACCTCACTCTGAAAGATCTTGAAGATTGACTTGGTGTATATACCTCTCATCTGCTCCTCCAGAGGCCACAGTGATGACAAAGGGATATTACTATACTCGTCTTCAAAGTCTTTGAAATTTTCGATCTCCCGTACATGAGAGTACGCAGTCTCCAATGAACATACAAGTTCAAAGAGAGTCTTCCTACTATTCACATGGCTTCTAATGAATGCATTCAAGCTCTCGCTCCTCTGCGTTGTCCTCATGCCTGCAAAGAAGGAAGACTACAGATAGCATGGAACCCACTCCGAACGCATCGCATACATGTCAGACAGCCAAGTAATGGAAGACAGACCATACTCCTCAACAACAGAAACCCACCTCTCTTCAAATATAATGACATCATCCACATTCCACACGCAATCATTCAAGGATCTTATGATCTGGTCCTTGTTAGGAAGACCACCAAGCTTAGAGGGAAGCTTTTGTAGGATGTGCCAGCTATAGAAGTGATGCTTGCAATTCAGAAAAATAGTAAGGATAGTAGTATTCATAGTTGGGTCTTGATCAATTATGATGGACATCGGCTCTTTTCCAAAACAAAGTAGACACTACTTGAAAACCCAGACAAATGACTCATACTTCTCATCAAACATAAGAGATGAAGCAAACAAGATCGTATTGCGATGGTGATCAACACCACCAAACATTCCAAAAACCATCGAATACTTGTTGGTGCGGTAGGTGGTGTCAAAAATAATCGCATCGCCAAGCAACCCACAGTCTTCAACAGAAACAGGATCAGCACAAAATAGATGAGTCAAGAAACAATCAGGATCATTTTGGTATGTATAGAAGAATTTCTGATCAAGTACCTTAAACTTAGCAAACTGACCCAAGACCATGTCGAAATCGTACTTGGCCAACTCTTTCCTCTTTCTACTAATGTGTCTATGAGCTTGTTTGCTGGTAAATGTTAGATTTTCATAGTTGCCAGACTCGGATGCCATCAATGCAATTTGTCTCGATACAGGTATGTTAGCTTGTCTCATGGAAGAAAGGATATCTTTTTGAGTTTCATCAAGAGATGAGTTACACTTCAGGTAACAGAGATGTGCATCATCAACAAGATCATGGTTGTGTTCCTCAACAAAGGAAGTCACAACCCACATGGATGAGGACTTGTCTAGTGTGAATCGGATCATGGCTCCACAACCACACCTCTTCACAGATCGCTTGTGCTTCTTAGACTGATTTTCCTGCAACTTACCCACTTTATCACAAACGGGGCTCAGAAGCCCTCTTAACCTCTTAGAACATCCCATTGTACCCTTCTTGTCAAAAATCAGATCTTTGGCAATGAGAATCTTAGTTCCCTGTTCATACCTATTTTCATCTTTCCTGGTATTAAAACCAATCATGCCAGTGTAGCTAGAATAGAATGAGATAGCTTCATCTAAACTTCCAAAGTGGAGACCTGTGACAATGTGAGTTTTTTTCCCTCTTTTCTATTAATTAATTTTTTTTTCACCATTATAATGACCATTCATAATCTCTTTTGACTCCTTGATCAATATGGATGCCTAGAATCAAATTCTCTTGTATTCTATGTTTTTCATGCACTTGTGGGCACCTTAATTAACTTAATGTACCTCTTAGATCAAATGCTTGAGTTTGACTAGTTAAATTTATCCTTTAGTCTCCAAGCTTGTACACATTATTCTACACTTCATGTTGAAGATATGGTCCAAATTTTAGATCATTTGGACCTTCCTATGATTTATATGATTTTTCTAAGGTTTTAGCCTTTTCCTGGCTTTCTTTGCCTTTTTCCACCTTTTTTCTCCCTTTTTCTTGTTGGGCCCGGCCCATCTGTGGCTTGGGGGCGCCGTTGGGCAAGGCGGGTTGACCTAGCAGCCTTGGATCTTGATCCAACGGCACTGGGGTCATCCCCTACCTTGCACCTGGTTTGGCCAGGTCCACGGTGGACCAGCCGGCACCTCGCCCGACCTCGATCAACCAAAACCAATTCGTTTCGCCCCAATAGCTCGACCAATGAATCCCACACCCTTTCTTGAAGCTTCCGCACATTTTTGGTTGATGGAATCACTGTTTAGGGGTCAAGCAAGCAAGCCATCTTATGGGGTGCGCCGCCCCCTCTAATAACCCTAACCCTAGCCCCAAACAACTATATAAACCCCCCATTGAGGTCGACTCCCCCCCACGAACTCGAACAGCACCTCCTCTCCTCGCGTTGTTCTCTCCCTCTTGCGCCCCCTTTTTCTTCGGCTGCTGCACCGCCGTGGAGCAACCTGCTCGCAGGCGGGATCCTGCTGCTAGGGACGACCTACAACAACCGCTAGATCGGGGTTCACGATGGTCCAAGACGCGTTCGACTGCCACAGATCGCGTGCAAGTCTTCCTTCTCCATGAAGCACGTGCCTGGGAGCACGGCTTATCCCTACCGCTAATCATCCTCGTGAGACCACGGTATATCGTCGATGAACGGCCCCTAATTTTCGGTATTTTCTGCCTCTCTGCCCTAAATTCCAGAAAATAACCTAAATCTTGCAAAATCAATATCTTGAGATCCCTAGCTCCAAAAAAGTGAAATTATAGTCCATTTTGATCAGAAAAATCTAACTGACTTGTTAAAAATACTTGCGAAGCTTAATTCTTGATATTTATCACTGATATGCCATGATCTTGTTCTTTTTCCTTGTTAATTATCTCATATGATGATTAATCTTGGAGAAACTCTTGTTCTTGTTTCTAATGATCATTCTGAGACACCAAATCATTTTTGACAAAATAAGGGTTAGATATGATCCTCTTAACTCTTTACCCTAAAATATGAATCATATACTTTGAAATAAGGTTTATTCTTAATATAATGATGCTCTACCTTGATCTAGAAAGCCCTCTTAATCATAGGACTCCCTAATCTAATTTTGAGTCCAATTGTGCTATCTGAAATTGGAAATGATCTCGAGATTTGAATAATGATATTGATAATTAGGGTTTACATGTATTCCTAAATATACCTAGGAAGGTCATCCATTCATGAAACATGTTTGATACTTGAATATTTGATGGACTTTTGGGGAATATTGTTGATGACCTAAACCTAAGGTAGAAATAGGAAAATGTAACCCTAATCTCGAATAACAAAGCATGATCTTTTTAAACTATGATATTGACCCTTGATCCAATATTTTGATCTAGGATGTGACTCAAAGGGTTGATCTACTCTCTCTTGGGATTTATACTCCAAATACTCTTTTAGAAAGGTACACTATTATACTACTACTCCTTGGTTGTATGATGACATTTTTAGGTATCTCTTGAAATATGCTTGGCTAGTTATTTGGATGAAATATTGTTCCCTATGAATAGTCTTCCGTTTTTCTTTTATATTATATGTTGAGAAACATGAAATATAAATCACTAGACCCATTATGACTACCCGTATATTGATGTTGATAATGATGTTGGAAAAGTTGATAATGTTGATATTGGATATAAGCAAAACTCCTTCTTTGGAAGGCAGGATTTTGCACTTGGACCTCCTATCTCATATGATGAGAAGGAGATTGGTGACCTCCCCATCGCGTTGGGGTAGTAGTGTCACCCAAACTAATATGAGCATGCTTCTTGAATTACAACATAATGGGAAATTCGTAATAAAATTTGTGTTGAATAACATTTTGGTTTTTGGAAAATCGTTCGATAATGTTTTGAAACATAAGTCCTGCCAAGCATACTAGTTTTTCTTAAGAACTGCTTTACTTATTTTTATATAGCGTATCATGCAATTGCATTGACTTTGTGTCTTGATTTTCTCAATTTTAGGTAATGCAAGGAATTAGATTCATCTACTCATTCATCTACTGCAGTAAAGACTGCTACATCTTATGGACTCTTCATGGGAGCTAATTGTAAAAAGGGATGTAGTTGTAGGCTAGTTCTTATCTTTTTCTCTTTCCTGTTGTCTATGGGCCTTATGTATTAAACATTTTGGTTCATTTTAATAAAGAAGGATGTTATTTCATTTTTGCATATTATCTGTGTGTGATTTTCGGGCCACTCAGGGACGGGCACTCTCATCCCTCTAACACTGCCCTTTTGGACAGTGGGATTGGGATTAGGGTAAGAACAGATCTGTGATAGTTGCTATCATAGACATAACACACTTAATATGCATTAGTGAAATGATGTTCTTAATCGCTGAACCAAGGAAGCCCTAAAATTCACTATGGTGAAAATTGAGGTGTCTAGAAAGAGAACAAGGGGGTTCTGGCATAATTCCTCCTATCTGTCTTCACGGTGGTTGAGGTTCCTCCTGCTCCACCTGGCCTTAGTTGATCCAGAAATGGATGGAAGGACTTCCTATAACCCTAGAGAGTCTTCTATCATCTTATCTCTTCTTTAAGGATTACCCAAGCCACCTATTAGAAGGAAGTAGGATGACTCCTCATCTTCTCGTTCTCCTTAAGGTGTCATGACTTGATCTATATACTCTCTCTATTTTGGGTAAATTAAGGACGAGAACAACTAAAATCTGAAAATAAATTGAGAAAACTCGTTGCAATGATCTATCATATTCTTGCTTTGAAGGTTATAAATAAGAAAACTTATAGTTGAACTCTTGCAGATGGCCCCAAAAACCAGGAACAACCGGGATGGTGAAGGGACCTCTGGTACTAAAGACAAGGGGAAGAAGCCCCGCATGGAGGATGATGAAGATGTCAGTTCTTCCAATAAGACCAACAATATGGGGGAATGGGAACTAAAACAAAAGGCCATTATGGATGCCCTCCATGACCTAGATGTCCGTACTGCATCCCTTATACCAACCCATAACCCAAAACCCACCACTATCCAGGATTTTCTGAAACTCAACCCTGAAACCATCTATGGGGAAGACAAAGATGATGTCCTAGACAAGGTTGATGCCTAGTAAGTGTCCATGGAAAACACTTTTAGGGTTTTGAGGTGCCCTGAACAAGACAAGGTTGGTAATTCCACCTACCAGTTGAAGGGAGCGGCCAAATTGTGGTGGGAGAATTATATCCGGTCACAACAGGTCATCCCTGTCATCTGGGAAGCCTTTAAACCCATTTTCACCAACCGTTTCCAACCCACATCTGAGAGAAACGAGAAACAAAAACAATTCCTCACCCTTACCCAAGGAACTAACACAGTGAATGAATACATCCGACAGTTCCACCTGCTGGAGAGGCATGTCACCAACCTCACTGAAGAACAAAAACTTGACCGCTACATTGATGGGCTTTTCCTTACCCTAAAAGCTTTTGTATCCTCATCCAAACCCACTAATTTTCAAGATGCCTATGACCATGCCTTGTCCATGGAGATAACCTTGGGGATGGGACACGTACCTACCCTTGCCTATCTAGGTCTGACTGAAGTTGTACCTACAAAACCTGACCAGAAGGGGAAACCCCATATTGGTGGCAATAAGAACAAGAACCGACAGAAGAACCAGAGGAATCCTTCTGCCCAAGGACATAACCAGAATTACAACTGTGGTCCTACACAAAACCAGAATCATGGCCAAAACAGGGGTCCAGGCCGGAATGCCAATATTCCTCGTTGTCGTAACTGTGGTAACTTCCACCTTGTCCAGTGCAAGTATCCATCCCCGGTCTGCCATTACTGCAAACAGGAGGGACACTTCAGAGACAGCTGCCCCCACCCTCTTCCAACATGGGCCAGGCAAGGTGAACATAGACAGGCTCGTGTCTTTGATGTGAATGCAGAAGAGGCAAAGGCCAATGAAAATAAACTCATGGAAGGTACCTTTTAATTCAAAATTATTTCCAGAACTTTATATCATGATTATCTTGTGCATAGTCCTTAAACAAAATATATGTATACGTAGGTATGATGCAAATATCCGACCATGTTGTTGTTACTCTTTTTGACTCTGGGTCAACAAACACTTTCATATCTAACAATCTTGCCTTTATGTTGAATCTTGAAATAAGGGACTTAGGGTACGTACTTGATGTAACTACCCCAAGTGGGAAGATGAAAGTATCCTACTATATTGTTGAGAAAGTCCCTCTATCTTATGCTCGACGTAGTTTTGAGTCAGATTTCATAATCTTAGACGTGGAAGACTTTGACCTTATTTTAGGGATGGTTTGGCTCCATAAAAATCATGCTCTAATCGACTGTCGTGCCAAGAAAGTCATTATTTCCAAACCCAATCTCCCTATTCTTGTAATTCCTGGAAGGAAAGATCAAAATCAAAACGTTGTCATTTCTCTTATTAAAGCCCAAAGCTTGATAGCTAAAGGGTGCAAAGCCTACCTAGCAACTGTAACCATAGTCAATCCTGATACGAGTGCCCTAGAAAACATTGATATAGTGCGAGAGTACCCGAGTGTCTTTCCTGAGGAGCTCCCTGGGCTACCACCAGATCATGATGTTGAGTTTTCTATAGATTTAGCACCTGGTACCACACCTATTTCTCGGGCACCCTATCGGATGGCTCCTGCTGAATTGACTGAGCTGAAAAAGTAGTTGCAGGAATTGCTTGACAAGGGTTTCATCCGCCCTAGTACCTCTCCTTGGGGAGCCCCCATTTTATTTGTTAAGAAAAAGGATGGTTCCCTTCGCATGTGTATTGACTATCGTATGATCAATCAAGCTACTGTGAAAAACAAGTATCCGCTGCCCAGAATTGATGACCTTTTCGATCAACTTCGTTCTGCCCATGTCTTTTCAAAAATTGATCTTCGTTCTGGTTACCACCAACTCAAAGTTAAGGATGAAGACATTCCTAAAACAGCCTTTCGAACCCGATACGGGCATTATGAATTCCTTGTCATGCCTTTTGGGTTGACTAATGCCCCTGGTGTGTTTATGAAATTGATGAATAGTGTCTTCCAACCTTTCCTCGATGAGTTTGTAGTGGTCTTCATTGATGATATATTGATATATTCGACTGATACTGAATCACACCGCTTCCACCTTTGCAAAGTTCTTGACATCCTATAATCTCAGAAATTCTATACAAAACTGTCCAAATGTGAATTTTGGATTTCTTAAGTCATGTGCTTGGGCCACATAATTTCTGGTGGGAAAATTTCTGTTGACCCCGCCAAAGTCTCGGCTGTTCTTGAGTGGCAAGCCCCAAAGAATGTTTCGGAGATTCACAGTTTTCTAGGTCTTGCTGGCTATTATTGACGTTTTATCCAGAACTTTAGCAGGACTGCCTTGCCTCTCACTAAGCTCACCAGGAAAGGAGAACAATTCATCTGGTCAAAGGAGTGTGAGTCCAGTTTTCAAGAGCTAAAGACAAAGCTGACAACTGCACCTGTCTTGACTCTTCCCTCGGGAAATGATGGGTTCGTCATCTTCAATGACGCATCAAGGTTCAGTCTGGGTTGTGTTCTCATGTAAGAGATAAAGGTAGTTGCATATGCCTCTTGACAATTGAAGCCAAATGAGGTCAACTACCCAACCCATGACCTCGAGCTTGCCGCCATCAAATATGCTTTGAAAATATGGCGACACTACTTGTATGGTTCCACCTTTGACATCCTCACTGACCACAAGAGTCTGAAATACATATTGACATAGAAGGATCTCAATCTCAGACAGAGGCGTTGGCTCGAATACCTTAAAGACTATGACTTCACCATTGGCTACCACCCCAGTAAGGCAAATGTGGTGGTCGATGCACTCAGCAAGAAGCAGGCTAATTGTGTTGTTGACTTCACTATGGAATGGAAGAACTTGGAAGTCATGTCACTTTGGGCCCCAAGGCGTATGGGCAATGTTTTTAGATTGGCAAGTGTTCATGTAAAACCGGGCCTCCTGTCCAAAATCCTATCAGCTCGAAAGAATAGCAAGAGCCTTGATGAAATGACTAAGCTATTAGAGAAGCCCCAAACTCATTTGACAGTCAGTATGGATGGCAGAATCCGATACAAACAGCACATATGGGTCCCAGAAGATTCAGTCATGATAGAAATGGTGTTACGAGAAGCTCACGGGTCAAAATATATTGTGCATCCTGGATCGACAAAGATGTACAAGGATCTGCAAAGGCACTTTTGGTGGAGGAATATGAAGATCAACATTACTACTTTCATCTCCAAGTGTCTGACATGCCAGCAGATCAAGGCTAAACACCAATGTCCAGGAGGTCTTCTACAACCCCTACCTATCCCCGAGTGGAAATGGGAAAACATCACCATGGATTTCGTGGTGGGATTACCCAGGACCAGGAAAGGGAGTGACGCCATTTGGGTTGTAGTTGATCGTCTGGCTAAATCGGCCCATTTTATTCCAATCAAGACAACAACCAAGGTTCCTGAGTTAGTATAACTTTACGTTCGAGAGATAGTCAGCCTGCATGGAATTCTTGTATCTATAGTATCTGATCGTGATGCAAAGTTCACTTCTCATCTGTGGCGATAAGTACAGGAAGAACTGGGAACTCAACTGAATTTCAGCACTGCTTATCACCCACAAACTGACGGACAATCTGAGAGGACAATCCATGTTCTAGAATACTTGCTGAGATCATGCGTCCTCGATTGGGGTGGTTCTTGGGACCACTACCTTCCTCTCGTTGAGTTTTCCTACAATAATAGCTACCAATACATTATCGACATGCCTCCCTATGAAGCTCTGTATGGAAGACCATCTAGATCTCCTCTTTACTGGGATGAAGTAGGCGAAAGACGAATTCTGAAGTCTGAGGAACTACAACTCTATTCTGATAATGTCAACCTAATCAAGCAAAGGTTAAAAAGGGAACAAGATCGTCAGAAGTCTTATGCTGATGCACATAGGACTGGCACTCAGTTCTTAGTAGGTGATCATATTTTCCTGAAAATTCAACCAATTCGAGCCATTGCAAAGAACAAAGGAAAACTCAGTCCTAGATATGTGGATCCTTTTGAAATTCTAGATCGTATTGGGGAATGTGCTTACAGGTTGGCTCTACCTCCACAATATAGCATGATGCACAACGTCTTTCATGTGTCGAACCTAAAGCAGTATGTCAAAGACCTTAGCCATGTCCTCAATCATGAACCAATTGAATTAAAGGACGCCCTTGTGTACCAAGAAACTCCGGTCAAGATACTTGATACTCGCACCAAGGAACTCAGAAATAAGAAAATCAATATGGTTAAGGTGTTGTGGAAGAACCATGGGAGTGATGATGCTACTTGGGAGTTGAATTCAAACATGGAGGAACGTTTTCCTGACCTCTTCAAGGAAATTTGAATTTTGGGGACAAAATTCCTTTTTAAGGAGGGGAGGATGTGACAATGTGAGTTTTTTTCCCTCTTTTCTATTAATTAATTTATTTTTTTCACCATTATAATGATCATTCATAATCTCTTTTGACTCCTTGATCAATATGGATTCCTAGAATCAAATTCTCTTGTATTCTATGTTTTTCATGCACTTGTGGGCACCTTAATTAACTTAATACACCTCTTAGATCAAATGCTTGAGTTTGACTAGTTAACTTTATCCTTTGGTCTCCAAAATTTTACACATTATTCTACACTTCATGTTAAAGATATGGTCCAAATTTGAGATCATTTGGACCCTCCTATGATTTTATATGATTTTTTTAAGGTTTTATCCTTTTCCTAGCTTTCTTTGCTTTTTCCACCTTTTTTCTCCCTTTTTCTTGTTGGGCCCGGCCCATCTGTGGCTTGGGGCGCCGCTGGGCAAGGAGGGTTGACCCAACAGCCTAGGATCTTGATCCAACAGCACTGGGGTCATCCCCTACCTTGCGCCTGGTTTGGCCAAGTCCACGGTGGACCAGCTGGCACCTCGCCCGACCTCGATCAACCAAAACCAGTTGGTTTCGCCCCAATAGCTCGACCAATGAATCCCACACCCTTTCTTGAAGCTTCCGCATGTTTTTGGTTGATGGAATCACTGCTTAGGGGTCAAGCAAGCAAGCCATCTTATGGGGTGTGCCACCCCCTCTAATAACCCTAACCCTAGCCCCAAACAGCTATATAAACCCCCCCAATTGAGGTCAGCTCGCCCCCACGAACTCAAACAACACCTCCTATCCTCACTCCGTGCTCTCCCTCTCGTGCCCCCTTTTTCTCCGGCTGCTGCACCGCCACGGAGCAACCTTCTTGCGGGCGGGATCCTGCTGCTAGGGACGACCTACAACAATCGCTAGATCGGGGTTCACGCTGGTCCAAGACGCGATCGACGACCACAGATCACACGCAAGTCTTCCTTCTCCGTGAAGCATGTGCCTGGGAGCATGGCTTATCCCTGCCACTAATCATCCTCGTGAGACCACGGTAGATCATCGATCAACGGCCCCTAATTTTTGGTATTTTCTGCCTCTCTGCCCTAAATTCCAGAAAATAACCTAAATCTTCCAAAATCAATATCTTGAGATCCCTAGCTCCAAAAATAGTGAAATTATAGTCCATTTTGAACAAAAAAATCTAACTGGCCGGTTAAAAATACTTTTGAAGCTTAATTCTCGATATTTATCACTGATATGCCATGATCTTGTTCGTTTGCCTTGTTAATTATCTCATATGATGATTAATCTTGGAGAAACTCTTATTCCTATTTCTAATGATCATTCTGAGACACCAAATCATTTTTGACAAAATAAGGGTTAGATATGATCCTCCCACCCCATGCCCAATTTGGTCACCCTCGCATTAGAAAATATGCATCCGCTATTGCGTTTGAGGGTGGGGGCACAAATATTGGTGAGGATGACGATGAGGGCTAGCAAGTTGAGGAGTTTGATGTATTAGTCAACAGACTCATAGAGGAAATCACTGTCGAGTACCGCGGCATCACCCACAATAGATTTTGAAGTTGGATAGACACACTTTAATAGCAACAATTTCAACTGATGATTATCAATATGTTCACCTGATACTCGGACGACCGCCAAATAGGGTTCAGATGAGTTCAAAAATACCTTCGTCGTCCTCCTCTAGGAAAACTAAGAATTGGAAAACCCTTCTTGCAGTTTGGGGATTAATGAACAATGTCGCTATCCTTCTAGGTTGGGCGCCACTTTCAGATCGGGGCACTACTCTAGGGGAAGGATGAGCAAGATGCAGACACACTTGGAGCACTTGATCGATATGGAAGGGGACCTTGTCGTCGTCAATGTAGCTTAGGAAGCAATAGTCGTGCCATCAATTAGAGCTCCTAGATCGAAGAGGGGCAGAGGAGAGGGAGAAGCCAGAGCAGCAAATAGAAACCCTAATACTCTGCGGCGGATGGACGGTAGCAGCCCGTCCAACGGCAGATGCTTGCCAGCGGTGGAGGAGTTTAGAGGAGAATCACTGAACAACAAAGATTTACAGAAGCTTTGGTCGCATGTACGGAAAGAGTCAGACAACACAACATTGTCGGGTAGCAAAATTAAGTTACCTACGCGGGCAACAAATATTTAGCCTATATATATATATATATATATATATATATATATATATTAATATATATATATATTCATGGTTTCTTAAATTTTTTTCATTTTTAATGGACCATAACTGACTCCAAATAGAATTATAGAGATCAAAATTTTGGAAATTGAGAATTTGAATGATCTAATGTATGATGATGATTGAATCAATATTGAAAAAGAGAAATAAATTTCATAACGCCTTTTATTAGCACGAAAGTGTCTGCATTCACAAATTGTGCATTGTATTTGTACTTGAAATTAACTACAAATTTTAAAACTTGATGATACTATATAGCTTTGTTATATAATATGCTTTAGTTGCAATAGAGTGTGAAGATATTGTAATCAAGATTGACTTTACTTGTTTTAACGTGATTGTGAAAACAACCTACATTTATTGATTCTTTAAATGTTCGCTAATGTGCCCTTATATTTGTTGAGATGTTTTCAAGTTAAGATAGTGAATTATGTTAAAACACATAATATAACTATAAGAAGTATTATTTATGTTCCTATAACCTATCTATATGAAATATAAAACACATATTAAACATTTCAAAACGTAACCTACAATAAAGATCATTATTAATGCTTAAACAAAAAGAAATATTTGTAATGGATTAATATAGGAAATGGGAAATCCACCATTAAGAAAGAGTTTCATGGCTTAATTGGTGGAAAAGAAGATCAAAATAATTTCTCAAGAAATAAAGACAATTAAGTACAAACCAAAAAAGTTTAACTACAGTTGACATAGATTTGTAATGGAGAACCATAGGAAAATATATTTGCCTGATCGACCAAAATAGCAAACACTAAAGACCATCATAGTTAAAGAAAAATAAAGTGGTGGTTATATATTTAAAATTTACATTGAATGTTGGTTTATTATGTGAGATTTGTGTATGAAAACTATCATATACTAACAATTTACCATCATTTTTCTAATATTTTCACCACTTTTTGAGTTTTTTTCTCCACCAAAATGTGTGCATTTACTAGTATATATATAAGTTTTATTAGATGATTGGGCATGAGCATACCTTTTACTTGCCTTTGTGATGAGTGTGTGCGAAAAACAGTTATTCTCTCAGGCCGAAGAACAAAATATTAAATTAGTTAATAATCAAAAAGAACATCAATTGTTGGGTGGTAGTTTTTTCAGTCAATAAACCAATAACAGTTTTATTTAGTCTAATCTGACAAAAATTATAATTCGGTTTGCCCAACAAGAATTCTGAATAGAAGACTAATGAGGACATGCATGGGGACTGATGAAGGATCAGTTTGGGAGGGTCGACGAAATTTTACATAGCTAGACTAATGAGGGATAGAGTGATGTATGACCCCTCACCACCAATGACCTACAATTGGGCAACATGTATGCTCTGGTGGGTTTTCTAGACTTGTAATTCGATGGATTTTCTACTTCTTTTCCCAATAAAAATATTATCTTATACCTTTTAACAACCACTCTACCTATAAATATCCCTCCACACTCCCATCTAATAACATTTTGTCAAAATCCATACTACATGTAGAGACCATGAAAGAGTCGTTGGAGGTCAATGAAAAGTGCAAGTTGGTGGATGCATTCCTTAGATCAAGCCATCTTCTTTTTTCTAAAAAAAAAATCTTTTTGTTTATCCTTCTTTTCTCTATCATATCTGAGATCCATGGTGTTACAAGTTGCAAACTTATGCATAAGATTAAAGAGCCATCCTTTCTTCTCTCTTTTCTCTAGATACACATTGTTATAGCAAGAAGAAGCTCTTTTGGAGCTTTTGGAAGATAAATCTCATATCTTGGTTGATATTTTTCGTGGTTTGTTGCTAGAACTTCATTTTATTCAACCCTAAGGAAATTGAGTTTTGATACATTTCTTGCTTGCTGGTTACATGAATAGTATTAATCTTGGTCTAAAAATATGTAATATGCCAAATGGTGATCTTTTGTGCACTGATTTACATGAGTAAGATGTTCATATGAATTCTTAAGACTCTCCTAGCCCTATTTACATCTTATTCAATATAGTGAATACTTTTTTTCAACATGTAAGAATTGAAATTCATAATACAAGTAAAACTTCTCTTAAAAATGACATTTTTATGGCATTTTTGTATCCAAAGAAGAGAATTATGACCCACGTATTAATCTTTATTGTATAGTAGTCATCTTATGGAGACTATAAGATTTTTACTTACTACGATGGTGTTGTAATATTAGTTGTACGAAGTATCATCAAAAGTTTGCTCATCTATGATAGCTTTGGAACCTATATTTTCCTAATTTGTAAAAATAGCAAAACTCTACATAATATGAAACTTTAAGCTAAAATTTTGGTTGATACCTTTTTTATTCCTTATTAAACCTACTTAACATTTTGAATGTTAATGAGATTGCTACAAAGAGTTATTATTGTTATGGTACAAATGACAACTTGAGTTATTATGTGTCCTGGATAGAGGTTTGGTTCTCTTAATGGCTAAGAATGGATGAGCATACCAAGATGGAATATCTTAGAAATTTTTATATGTTTTTCATATTTTAAATTTTCAATACAAGATTTATTATATAAATACATCTAATGTCTTATTTGTTACTTGATTGGTACAGTAAAAATAATTTGATTGGCTTAACTACTCAAGTATAACGCTATTTATGCAGTACCATGTGACTATATAACTACATGAGTGTCAGAACTTGCTAGATAATGAAATGGGAAATCTTCATAGCAATTATAGTCTTTTTAAGGAACTCAGAGTTATATACTTTTGAGTATATGCTAATGTAGGGAGGGTTTTCTTCTGTCATCCTAACATCAAGGCATTTGAGAACATTTTGATTGTGCCTTGATCTATATGTGTCTTATAGTGTAACTCATAATTGTACCCTAGTATCTAGTGTCATAGCTCATGTACCATGGACAGACCATGATTTATTATGACGATAGACATGCCCCCTCTAGTCTATTGGATCATAGTGCCACTATAATTTATCACTCATATTGACTGAACAAAAGCAATCTTTATGATTTTGGTCATCTTATATCTTATATGGAGCTAGTAGTGACTTGTAGTGGTCAAATAGAAGTTTGATGGGTATGCCTAAAACTACCTAGGGCTTACTAAATTATAAAATCTAGCCATGTAGTAGACCTATTAGGGTTTTTTGCAAAACATATTGGATGATAATTTTTGTTTTTCTATCTGTGTTACTATCATTTGTGATTTGTATCTTTTGATGTTTAGTTATATGTACATGTACCTTTATATGCATCTGTTCATTTTTTGGAATCATGTTAGTTCTATAACTAGTTGTATCAACTACTTAAACTAGTTTAATTTACATAGCCAGCTTGTTAGCAATAAATGTTATCAATTGTTATATCATATTCCTGGAACTTGGGGTTCACCTCATGGGTTTCCATGCCTTTTTAGGTGACCTACAGTGCGGGTAGACCTTTGGTGTGGATGAGCCTTGGTTCAGAGATCACTAGAGATGAGAGGTTGGTGTGTTAAGTTGTAAAATTCGTAGAGGCATTCATGTACTCTCAGGTTTGGACAATGGATTTGTATATGAAGTTTACCGACTCAAGTTTTTGGATGAATGTCATGTATTTTGTAAATGTTGTAATTATGTGACAAATCTCTTTTGTATACAGGTCATGATTAATCATCAAACTCTTGTAAAGTTTCCCAATATAAACATATGTTAAGTTTGGACCTTTGTGAATTTTTTCATGTGGAATGCTTGAAATTTTTCATTTGGTTTTAATTCTATATATTTTTTGTAACATGGTTAATTTTTTCACTATTTGTTTTTAAATGATCTCATTTTGTGTGGCAGGTTGTCACATTTGTTGGTATCATAGCTTTAGGTTTGCTGAGTCTACATGGACATAGGACTCATGTTGTTGTGTTTGTTCTTAAGTATCCAACATATCTAACAATGAAGTATGGTTATACAAATATGTTTGGAGAACATGTCAAGGGTAGGTATGTGGAATCTAGAGGTAGGAGGAGGAGGTGGTACCCGTGGTATATGTACCCAAGATGGGGCCAAAGAAGCATGTCTTGCACCTTTTAGATCCTACAACCATATATGATCTAGCCTCTAGTTAGTTTTTGTAAGACTAATGGGGATGACCACAGATTTAGCTGACATGGAACCTATACCTCCAGCTAGGATACCTTCTCTAAATGTTGAGTCACATGGTCTAGGAAAGACCTTTGAGAGGTTGAAGCATGTTGGTGCCATAGAGTTATACAGATACAATGGGCTCAGGAGACATTGACATGTGGTTAATGGAGCCAAAGAATGCATATCGGATTGGGATATAGTTGAGGAAGACGATATGGGTCTATCTTCTAAAGGGTAGTGTTGGCTATTGGTGGGCCATTAAGGAGGAGAAGAGGTTGGGTGAAGTGATTGTTTGGGAAGAGTTTCAATGGGATTTTGTGAGTCATTACTTTATTAAGACATGTTTGGAGGAGAAAATGGTTCAATTTTAGAGGTTGTGTAATGATCATGTTATGTGAATGACTATAAAGCAAAATTTATAGAGTTTATGAGGTTCTGTCCTTACATGAAAGATATGAAAAAGGAGTGGATTAGAAGGTTTGAGAAGGGGTTGAATGTTGAGTTGGCACAGATGTGTCGGCCTTGGAGTCATGTGAGAAGTTTTCCACCTTAACTCTTTACCCTAAAATATGAATCATATACTTTGAAATAAGGTTTATTCTTAATATAATGATGCTCTACCTTGATCTAGAAAGCCCTCTTAATCATAGGACTCCCTAATCTAATTTTGAGTCCAATTGTGCTATCTGATATTGGAAATGATCTAGAGATTTGAATAATGATATTGATAATTAGGGTTGACATGTATTCCCAAATATACCTAGGAAGGTCATCCATTCATGTAACATGTTTGATACTTGAATATTTGATGGACTTTTGGGGAATATTGTTGATGACCTAAACCTAAGGTAGAAATAGGAAAATGTAACCCTAATCTCGAATAACAAAGCATGATCTTTTTAAACTATGATCTTGACCCTTGATCCAATATTTTGATCTAGGGTCTGACTCAAAGGGTTGATCTACTCTCTCTTGGGATTTATACTCCAAATACTCTTTTGGAAAGGTACGCTATTATACTACTCCTTGGTTGTATGATGATATTTTTAGGTATCTCTTGAAATATGCTTGGCTAGTTATTTGGATAAAATATTGTTCCCTATGAATAGTCTTCCGTTTTTATTTTATATTATATGTTGAGAAACATGAAATCTAAATCACTAGACCCATTATGACTGCCCGTATATTGATGTTGATAATGATGTTGGAAAAGTTGATAATGTTGATATTGGATATAAGAAAAAGTCCTTCTTTGGAAGGCGGGATTTTGCACTTGGACCTCCTATCGCATATGATGAGAAGGAGCTTGGTGACCTCCCCATCATGTTGGGGTAGTAGCGTAACCCAAACTAATATAAGCATGCTTCTTGAATTACAACATAATGGGAAATTCGTAATAAAATTTGTGTTGAATAACATTTTGGTTTTTGGAAAATCGTTCGATAATGTTTTGAAACATAAGTCCTGTCAAGCATACTAGTTTTTCTTATAGAACTGCTTTACTTATTTTTATATAGCGTACAGTGCAATTGCATTGACTTTGTGTCTTGATTTTCTCGATTTTAGGTAATGCAAGGAATTAGATTCATCTACTCATTCATCTACTGCAATCAAGACTGCTACATCTTATGGACTCTTCATGGGAGCTAATTGCAAAAAGGGATGTAGTTGTAGGCTAGTTCTTATCTTTTTCTCTTTCATGTTGCCTACGGGCCTTATGTATTAAACATTTTGGTTCATTTTAATAAAGAAGGATGTTATTTCATTTTTGCATATTATCTGTGTGTGATTTTTGGGCCACTCAGGGACGGGTGCTCTCATCCCTCTAACACTGCCCTTTTGGACAGTGGGATTGGGATTAGGGTAAGAACGGATCCATAATAAGACCAATTTTAGGAACTGCAGCTGGGGGCAGAGTGGAAGCATCAAAAGAAGGATAAGAATTAGCATTATCATTATCAAGGCTGACATTTGAATTAGCAGCATATGTATCAAGGCTGGGATCCATTACAGCATCTGGGAGTAACTCAATAGGATAGAGGAGTAACCCTGAAACAGTAGAGAATAACTCTATCAGGTCGAAGAGTAACCCAGCATAACAAATGAGTAACTAGAAGAAGATTTGTATTCCAAATTACAAATCAAAATAAAACAGATTTCCCAGTTGGACATAAACACTTGAATTGAAGAATAAAATACAAAAAGGTAACTTGGACAAATAAGGTTATATGTAGATTTCAAAGTGAGCTTCACAACAGATGAAAAAAGAGCAAGGATTTGAAACTGATGACTATAGATATATTCACCTGATAATCGGACGACCGCCAAATAAGGTTCAGATTTGTTCAAATACACAGGAGTAACTCAGCAGGACAGAGGAGTAACCCTGAAACAACAGAGAGTAACTCTGTCAAGCAGAAGAGTAACCCAGTATAACAAATGAGTAACTGCTTTAAAAACGAAAAATGCAAACACAAAATTGGGTTTATTTCAAACACAAAAGTCAGAGAAATGTATACACATTGTAAATACAAACGTCAGAGAGATGAAAACACATTGTGAATACAAAAGTCAGAGAGATGAATAGAGATAAATAAGTTAGATGATGATGAATCAATCAGGATCATCATGGAATATAGACGAATGAGCTACCGCATAATCAATTTTTCAATCTGTTTGCCATGGATAGACACAATAACCAAATATAGAAATGTGTCATCAAGGTTTGACTGTTAGATAAGATAGCATGGTCCTCTTTCAATTTCCCTTGGTTACTAACAATCTAAAGTAGGCATAATCTGGTAGATTGTACGGTTCTTGTTAAACTTCTCTGCCATCTCCCCTGTAGCCTGCTACCTGCAATGCTTGCCTTGCCCTCCGACAATCCACAAAATGCACAACTGGAAATAACAAATTTTATGGAATCAAACCTCTAGAGGAAATACTCGATGCCGACACCAAGAACAAAAGCCCACCCAGAAAATCTGCCAGGACGCAGTTATGAGAATAAAGAGGGCAGTTTTAGACATGTGAGATGCCAATGCAAGGAAGAGTTCAACACAATTCTAGGGACAACAGTTTGAAAGTTCCAAGAAGTAGAGGTTTTTTGCACCACAGTATCAACAATCACATTAAAGGTCATTAATTTCTGATTCAATAACAAGTTCACTCACAATGGTCTCCTAACAAGGGGAGAGGTCATAGTTTTCCATAGGTCAGGGTAAACACTTTGGGTTTAATGTCTATGATAGGACCATCTAGGTTGTAGTATGATACAAAGGACATGCTTCAAGTGTGGTCATGTTGGGTATGTGAAGTGGTCTTTCCCCATGAAGAAACAAGAAGTTACACAGAAACCCAGATAGAGCCAGCATGGCTGACAATAGTAGCAGTACGGTAGTGATGGTGGAAGAGGTCGGGGCTAGTCATCACAATATGAAAGAAATTAAGAGATATGATCCCTATTTAATGAAGAAAATGTAGAATATGATGATTTACCTATCGATAAGTGGTTGAAAAACATAATAAAATAAGAGAACATACACTAGTTGGATAAATAGTCATCAAGGAAGGAGTAATGAGATATGCTAATCATGATGATTCCTATGCTAATGACAAGGAACCAAAAATGAAAAAGGTGAAATGATACATATGAAGTTGTAATATGCATAATGAAAATAGAATTGGTTACCTTTTTGTTAGTGACCCTGAACAATGCTGCTATGATGTGGGAAGTATGTTTCCCTTTGTGTCTTTCCTTTCCAGGGCACAACTTTCAAGTGGATCATTGCCACTTGGTATGTGTGGATTTGTTGTAAACATGAGGGTGGATAGCTTGTTATAGAATAAGGTTGTTTGGACTATGGTTCTAAGTTCATAAAGTTTGTGATGACTTTTCTTTTGAGCCTTCCAATAATTAGGAAGACTCCTCTTATATGTCTTGATATTTTTTATATTGGTAAAAGTAGATGAGATAAGGATGTGAGTTCCTTATAGTGCATGAGGTGGATACCAAGGTAATGAATCCTAGTATCCAAGATGTATCAATAATATGAGAAATATGTGAAGGTTGGAGATGTTTATTAAATAAACATTCCAAGTATTCTTCTCCCTTAGAGAGAGAGCGCAAGTTGATGATGACCGTCTAAATGTTGTTAAAAAAAGTGATTCTATAATGTTGTGTATGGTTCAGTGATAGCTGGGCAAGACCACTATCAAGGATAGATGGTTTGTTGGTCAATAGATATGTTATACCATGTTCCTTTAAGATAAACCTAATATCAAATATCAATACATAAGAGTTAGATTGGATGACATAATTCACATGACCATGATGAGTTTAGAGTTATGTCCTATAGACTAACCAATGTACCAATAGAATTTATTAATAGGAGGAAGAGAGTGTTCAAGTAATGTCTTACAAGTTGTAGCTATCTTTGAATGATGACATGTCAAAGTATTTCAAATATGGTCAAAAATATGATCAATATTTATTCAAAAACCTTAGGTTTGCCGAAGCAGTAACTTCTATGAGAACAAGTTGAATAAGAGTGAGATGGGGTTGATTAAATTTCTTAATGGGATCATGATATGTCTTCTTATGTGGGCATTTTTGTGCTGACCCAAGATGAGATATGTATGAATGATGTACATCACCATGATATGCAAGTAACCATGTGAAGTTAATAGGATGAGGTGTAGAGGAAGTACCCATCTTTGTTTATCTTGGATTTCAGGGGCGAAATCCCTGTTAGGGGTTTATAGTTGTAAGGCCCCTAAACTTGATTAATGAGTTGAATGAGCTTAATTACCATAATTTAATATTTATAACCCTAATCTAACCTTTTTATATGTTTTGAAATCATAATACAAGCTTAAGTTTCAAATTTGGTCCAATTTGGACACTGTTCGAGCAAGCTATGCAATTTTCTGTACATTTTGGACTTTTTTGCAATTTACCCAATTGAGGGGTTTTCTTTGAAATTTATCAATACATTATGTTCCTTAGATGTTATATTATCATTCTTGAGATTTTTGAACCATGGAGCTCCTAGTTGAGCCATGTTTTGAAGGTGTTTTGATCAAGGGTATTTTAGGGTTTTTCCCTTCATGGATGAGCTACCTTCAGTAGCTATCAACTAAGCAATTATATGATTGGCTGAGAATTTCGCCAAAGGAAATCTAAGAAGGTCTAGAGGGACGGTGGGAGAGCTGCTTGTGTGTGTGCTTATGTATTCTTAATAATTTAAAGCCATGGACACTTGGATATATACTAGAATTTCAACTTTTTCTTTTTCTTAATATGAAAGTGTCATATACTTATCCCCAATGACAAAAATGAGCCACTTTCTCTCCACCACCTCTCTCCTTATCCCATATTCGTTCTCCCTCTGTTCATCTGCAAATTTTTCTGCCCAAGGAAGAAGAAAGTGGGGATCTTCTTGGCAAAAAATTCTAGGGTTGCAATTGATTCCCTTTTTGGGTCTATAAAGCTTCTTCCTAGTGATCTTGACATAAGAGTATAAGTTTTACCTTCTTTCCTCCATCTATTTCTTTTTTATCCTTCCTCCTAGATTTTTCCAGGTCGGAACCTTGGTGTTCCATGGTAGAAATTGCTCTAAAGCCCTAAAACCCTACCTTTCTTGCTCCTTATGCTTAGGGTTTGCTCATTTGATGAAGAGTGGTGCTAGATGGACGAATTCATAGCTTATTCTTAGATTTTCTACCCTAACTGCCCGAGATTTCTTCTGTGTGTGGTTCCATATTCTCATTAGAGGCAAGTTTTATAACTTTCTCCACGTTTATTGCTTACTATAAGCTTTCTAGATCATGTTCTTGCTTGAAAATGATGATCCATGCACTAAAAAGTTATGCTTCACTTGGATTCGAATTTTTATAATGTTCCCTATTCTAATTTCAGTTCTAGATGAACCTGTGATCATTTGTATGTTATTCCTAAGGTACAATATGACTTGGATCAGGTTAGTTTGACAACCTATGGTGCTAAGAACCTATCAAACAATGGTCAATTTTAGGGTTTTAAGCTGATTTCTTCTATAAACCATGACCCAATGATGGTACCATTGCAACAACCCTATGATGTTGTATTCATAACAACTTATGGTTGTGATCAAGGGTGGAAAATGATGGTGACAACCTGTGTTCACCCCCTTAGGTCAGGTTTGGGATCAATTATAAGTTTAATGAACAACCATTAAGTACCCTATTGATGTTATCAATCAATGTTGACATTAGCTTAATATTTGATGTTGATTAATGAATATAGTGTTGATCTAACAACCTATGGTGACTTAATGGTCATTAATGATGTTGGATCAGGTCTCTACAACCTATGTTGAGTTAATCATTGTAGTTGTAGCATCAATTAAGCCTTAGACCAATGGTTTCTTGGGTCACTTGATGTAATGGTCAGACCTATATTGTAATTGATGGTTTTAACATATGAACTTGACCCAATGGTCGATATCTAATATTTATTCCTCCATTAAGGTGGGAATGATGTATAATGTAATATGTTAGTCCTACTAATGTTATTTAGATGGTTTCCTTTATAGGATCAACTTAAGGGTTTCCTTGTTGACAATGGATGGCTTGTTTTAAATGAATAGTCGATCGTGGGTTATACCCTAATCTCAATGGAACTTTTTTGTGTTGTTAATCAAGGGATGTCTAGGGTTATATGGTGACTCTTTCTAGAGCACAAATCAAGGACTTCATAGATGATTTATCTAAGGTGTTTACTTGTGAAAACAACCAATAGTCTTACCTTTTATACATCTAATGATTCTGGGTGACATTGTGGTATGGTGATATGGGTTGAAGGATGATGGAACAAATGGAGGGTTACCCTTAATAAGTTAGTCTTACATATTCACTTATATGAATAGAATGGATGATAACCATATTGTGTTGATATGTAACCCAAATTAGGTATAGCTTGTTATACCTATCTTTAATATAACTAAATGATGGCAATTGGGTATGAACAGTGCTTGAATGACTAATACAATCATGGAGTACTCTATTATTGTTGAAACCCTAGTATGATATAACCTGATGGTTACACCTTGATTTATGTGTGGTTTCATACTTTATAATAGTAGTGAATGTGATGGTGATGCTTCACCTTATTCATCCATGATCCAATGGGGATGTCGTGAGTTAGGGTTTGGGTATGAGTGTTGATTAGAAACATCAATATAATTTATCATGTTGAACCTAACTCTTAAAGATGAGTATTCATGTTTAACATTCTTATATGATGGAATGATGGTGGAATAAACTCCTTAACATTATCATAACCTTAATGTGTTAGTTGGTGGTTATCATAGCCACATGGTTGACACTTTCTTATGCTGAACATGTGCATTATGAATATGATGAGTGTTAATCATATATAGATTCCTTGCATATTTATGTAATAAAGGAATGTTCTTAATGTTAATATAACCCTGCTATTATTGTTTATTAATACCACATAGCTCATAAATGCAACATTGTGTTGATCTAGTGTATTATGTATAATTGATATTGTTGAGCCTTGTTATAAGGCATGCAAAGATAATGATGATCTTGTAGGGAATAATATGATGGTCTTAATGACCTTTGGGAATTATTGAGCCCTGAATGAGGTTTAATCCTCTTATGTTGATAAGGGTTGATACCTTGTGATATTGTAAAAAGGATTTTATATCATGTGATAGTATGATGGTCTTAATGACCTTTGGGCATGGTTGATCCCTGAATGAGGTGTAATCCTCTTATGTTGATAAGGGTTGATACCTTGTGATATTGTGAAAAGGATTTATATCCTATGATAATATGATGACTAGTGTAGTCTCATGAATGGCAAGTGAATAGTACCATGTGATGATGAGATGAGAAATTATGTTTCATACATTTTATATCTTTTTAAGTTTTGATATTTATATGCTTGTTAGAAGTGCATTAGGGTTTGTATGTCCACTTGTTTGATGCAGCATTAATTCACCCAATTGGCATAACTAATCAAGTGCAACTCTAATCATGTAGTTCCATGTGCCGTAGAGCCATCTTCAGTGTCAGAACTTGTTGGATGGTGAAATGAGTATTCCTAAGGGAAACTCAGAACGCATACTGTTGAGTATGTGGGGGTGGCAAGTTGAGGATATATCCTTGTCATCCACAATGCAGATTGTGGAGGTTGACTATAGTCATGCCTCATACATCTGATGTGATTGAGAATGGTTGCGGTCGTGCCTCGGTGATTATAACATAATGTGATTAGAGGACAACTGTAGTTGTACCTCAGTGATTGGGTTTGAATACCCTGGTTTCTAGTGTCGTGACCTGTACCAAGGTCGGACTAGTGGTTTTCAGCTAGACTATATGTCGTTGTGGTGGCAGCTTTGATTGATATGTCACTGCCTCTTTACTCATACTAACCGAGGGGAAGAGATCTTAGGATACTGAAACTCCTAGATCTTGTAAGGAATTGAATAGCCCTTCATAGGGGTCGGTTGGACTTTGAATGGTACGATTCAAATTCCCAAGGGCATAATAAAAGATGCAATACAGCCGTATAGCAGATCTGTTTATGGTTATATACAACGTTTCACATTGGATGATAACCCTTATTTGTTGTCTTTACATAAAGATGATGCTTAGTGAAATTAGTAGATAGTAGATATACTTATGTTGTGGATATGCTTAAGATTGTAGATGTGTACATACAATATCCATGCTTATGTTGATAACTATACTGCTACTATTGATTATAATCATGATGCCAGATATCTCATGTTGTTAGCCATGCTATGTTAGCCATCCTACGTATATTTGTTGTGGCAAGGAGATAGAACAATTTGTATCAAATTCTTGGCATAGTATGGATACAAGAAACATGTTGGGGTCTTATGCAAATGTTTTTGAGAAGGTGTATATGTTGAAATTGGTTTTAATTTACCCATATTTTTGGGTATGTGATTAATTAGTGATTGATTGTATTTTATGTATTGATTAATCTCGTTTAGCGTGTCGGGTCGCGACAAGAGGACTTTCTCCAATCGATGTTTCTCCTTCATTCCTAGATTTTTTGTGTCTAAAGTCAATCTCCATTTTATGAACAATATTGTGTGAGGTTCTTTGGGGACGTCTATCACATTTGTAGCCTAAATCTTCTAGGTTTTTTCAAGAGAATGTTGTATGATTTGGCAAACAAAATCAACATAAGGTGGGTTCCCAAAAAAAATCAAACATGTTGGAAAGGATAATTCGAATGAAGTTCACATGAATACTTTCAGGTATGGCATAGATAAGGCACATTTTGAATTGGGGAATTTTAGTTTTATTGGCTTGAGGATGAATATTATGGGTAATATGAGATTCACTATCCTAGATTCAGGGTTTAAGGAGGTTGCATAATAGGTTCCCCTATGTTCATGTGAAGAGGTGTTAGGAACAAATATAGTCGTTTTGATATCACTAAGACTAATGGTTTCTTCTTCAGTGGACAATTTTGAGATAGGATTGCCATCGGTTAGGTCTAGAAAATCTCCATATTCTTCAATATATATATATATATATATATATATATATATATAGAGAGAGAGAGAGAGAGAGAGAGATAAAGAGTGAGAGTTAGGCTAGAATACACTCGAGTGTATTTGGAGAAGAATACACTCAAGTAGTTTTTCATGATGTAATACTTTTTTCAAAAAATCTAATCCATTGATCTTCTTAAACATCTTGTGAATAGCTCATATGCAAAATTTGAGCACATTTGGACATTTATAGGTCATGTATAAAGACCGCAAAAATTATGCATTTCAAATTAGTTTCGCGTGTTAATTTTGTTTCCCATCGATGACTGACTTACACTCATCCAAATGGGCTCAAAATTTGTATGTATCCTAGATATAGTATGACGGTGAAGATCAATGGTTTACATTTTACAAAAAAAAGTATTGATATGCAAACACACTTGAGTGTATTTATACGATCTGTACAATCGAGTGTATTCTAGTCTGACTCTCTCTCTCTATATATATATATACATATATATATATATGCATGCATTTTACACAAGTCACACTCAAAATTGGTTTTTATGGTAGATGTGTAGTATGTTATGGCCAATAATCCAAATATATGTGTGTGGTTGAATGGTTTGTTTGTTCCTGTTATAACTTGATTTGCATATCGAACCTCTACCTTCTTCTTCTCAATGTAAAACTATTATTCTTTCCTACCTTTGCTCTCTTTAAATGTAACTCGAGGTTTCTCATTTCCATGTAATAAGTAAATAGTAATAGTATAGTTTCTTTTATTGCTATGACAAAGATGACGATCAGCGTCGGGTGAGCCAATCGTTTCACGTGATGAGTCGATTAACTGGAGGACCGAGGAGGGAAGACCATAGGAGGAGTAAACCGAATAGATGGTGAACCCAACTGATCATTTTGAGGTGTCCAGACATCATTCAACAAGATGCATGATGATCGCCTTAGATGACCAACCAATCGGCAAAGAGGCAAGTCGATCAGTTCAAGGGTTGAACCGATCAACCCAGATTGGCAAGCACATATCTACACCAATAATAGGTTCTTGCATGAGATGTAGACCTAGGTGGTAGTAATTCCTTATGGATATACAGAATCACATAGTATGCCTACAACCATCGCTAATGTTTTATATTGCACGTTACATTGTGGGATATAGAATGTATATTGTACGCACTAAATATATGTGCTGATTGGATAATGTATATGTATTAATATATAAAATCCCTCAATAAGAAATATTAATTCTAAGATGCTTTTCATTAGCAACACGTGTGAAAAGCTTGATCAACCAAGCGTAGGTTACACCAAATAATGGTGCACCATCCATCTCATGGAAGTGTGATGGTAGATATATAAGTTATGCCAAAGTATCAAGCATTTATATAGTGTTGGCTTTTGCGTCAGGCTTAACTGGGTGTCCTTAATGGGATTAAGCACCTAGAGGCATGTGGATGACTATAGAAAAGAGTTGTGCATGTCATCTATCCAAGAATTGCATGTGATGCAATTGACAAAAGTTGCCTGCCTTAATAATTGATTATGGACATTGGTGTAGGTCGGGTAATAATTAAATTATTTTGGATCTTGGCTCATTAGAAGTTTGTGTGTTACAATCTTCTGAATGATGATTGAGGATTATCAATTTGAACAAAATAATGAGAGTGATAGTTAAATGTCTAATCAAACATCCTAAATTGTATACAAATCAAATTAAATAAAATCAAATCAAAAATGAGTTTTTGAAAAAATTGCAAATTTCTCTTGTAGACAAATTTCTCTTGTAGAATTAAATTGCAAATTAAGTAAAATCAATTCAAATCTTGTTGTGCTCCGAAGCAGAAATGGTAAGTTAGTGAGAGAAAGCCCCGGCTTCTCTCTAGAAGTCTCCTTTGGGTTTCATCATCTCCCGAGCTACTCCCTCCCTCCCAGGTGATCTCCTCCTACCTCTTGCTTCTCCTCCCTAGCAAAGTTAGCAAAGGCGATCCTTTTCACCAGATAGTTCGGGTCTCAGTAACATCGTGGATCTGCTGTCTTTCACCTTTCTAGCTTCTACGAGTTTTTCTCAGGAACCAATCTGTCCCCTTCTAGGGTCACAAGAATCATCCTCCCTCAGGTTATCTTCTCCGCCGGTTAAGACTTCTACCTCACCATTTGGCTGATACAAAATAAGCATGCAACATCAGTCTTAAGCAGCCTTATTATCGTGGTTTTCTTTTGGTTTCAGTTATATTTTAGTGGTTTCTCACAGTAAAAGGCCAATAAACTCTGTCGATCTCCCTCATTCTTGCGGAGATTCTTCTCCAATACCTGATCCCTTCACAACAAGAAAAACTTTTGGAGTACATCTTTAATTGTAACACCTCTGCTCGAGTATCCCTCTCAGACTCGGGAATTTACTTCCAACATCTCATTGATTACCCCTCTTCATTCCCTTTGCCGGTTATCCTCCCTTCCCCAGACACTGTCGGTCACAAGGCTCACATCAACCCTGTTCTATTCTAGTTAGTCACATTTAAAGTCCCACCTAACGATCGTATTTGTCATTATGAGAACTGGTGGGAATCTCATCCTCGCCTCATGCTTAAGAGTGCAATGCATGCATCAATCAGGAAAAATACAAACTTTGCGTCGTGCCCTACAGAGACACAAAATCCAGAAGTCAGGAAGCATCCCAAAAAACCCTTCTTCCTCCACCACCATGAACTCGCGCTTCCCTTTCATCGAGATTCATCTGGCTGATCCCAAATTCTCATCTACGATCCCGCTTCCAAGAGCATGGATCTACCACAAATATGATCTCTCCAGGCATCTGTATGATTAACATTGGTCACCGATCGTTCCAGGTTACACTTTCATGGTCTTCCCCTCTGGTCACAACCTGGGGCAAAAAAAACCCCTTTCTCCTTATCTCAGAAGGCTGGATAGAGATGCGCACGGAACTAAAACTACAACCGGAGTGGTCAATGTTCCTTCAACCATACGAAGATCGTACCTTCCGTGTGTGGGTTCGCAACTTCAACCATGAAACTCCACCAGCTCTCGCTTACCTCTACAAAAGACATGATCAGGACAGTTCGTCATCCACAGATTCAGCCGATCAACTATTCGTCAGAGCAGAACATCAACCCCCAATGGGTGCAAAATCATGGCCCATCTCCATCTCTTCTGGGTCTGAAGTAGACGAAGACGAGGCCTCATCTCCCTCGTTTCAACAACACAGCTCTATTGCAGAAAGGTACAAACTTTTTCCCTATCCTTCTCTTTGTTCAAAGAAAAGGAACTTAGGCTAAAACTCACATCACTTTACAAAACCATCATTCAAACCCCCCCCCCTCGATCGGGGACATCATCCCTAAGGACCTTCACCAACTAAATCTATCTTTTCCTATGCTGGGGCAAGCAAAATCTTCCCTTCTCATAAACGACAATCTGGAAAAAAAACCCACCGCCCAAATCTGGAAATTGGTCCCCCAAAAAAAGCCTTTTCGAGCCCTATTCTGCTCCCTCTGCCACAGTAACATCCACTCTTCTACCAGATGCTTCTCCCGACATACTTGTTTTGGATGTGGCCGCATAGGGCACATAAAAAGGTACTGCTTGGCATGACCTCTTCCAAACAGTTTCAGACAACAGCCAAATCTACACTTTTCTCACATGCACTCTCGTTCAAGACAGATCTTCCATTCCCAAAGTAGTTCAATTGTCCCAAAATGACCCTCTTCTGCCAACAGGCCATATGTTGTGCCCGCACACAATCATTGCCTTTCAAAAAATCCTTTTGCATGCCTTGAAAATCTCCCGCCCGAACATGCAACAACTTCAAACCCTTGTCTCGCAAACACAAACTCAAGGATACCTCCTATATCAAAACCCTACCCCTCGCCTATTATCCATTCCAAACACTACACAAAACAATCTTTCCCTCCACCAAAGATCCCTCCTACAAAATCCCATAGCGATAATGACCCTCCCCTCGTTCAAACCATGAAGACACCTGAACACCTGGAATATGCCATAGCCATGGATCTCCCAGCAAACTCGATGCATCTTCTTAAAGTCTTCTCCCTCATAAGCATTCTTGTCACAATAGAAAACAACCTGGATAACAACCCAATCAATGTTCTTGACATTACTAGAGCTCTAGCTCTTCTTCTACCTGGCCATACCATCCTCAAACCAAAAATCTTCTCGCCCACCCAGCTTATCTACAGTGTTCCTGAAGGGACCAAGATAAACCACATCTTCAATCAAGTTCTAACTATTCCATGTGGATCCAGCTTTATCATGGCTTGCCTTTCCAAATGGTCAGCTGATTCTGGCTCCTTCCCGGCCCCGGCGGGTGGCTCAGATTGGGTAGCCATCTCAAATCTTCCACCACACCTGTGGGAGCTTGAGATCTTTAGAGTTATAGCACATTCTATAGGGGCTATGCTCCAATACATTAGTCTTGAAACACTTCATCCCACCCAATACATCAAAGCCTATTGCCTCTTCTCAGTTAAAGCTACAATCTCCCTCCCTCCTTCAATTAACATTAGGATTGGAGAATCTATCTACCATCTAAAGCTTGTTGCCGAACACCCCACCATAAACAACACTGCGTTTTCTGATCTCTCCTCACATCCTCCATCCTGGTTCAGTCCTCACAAAGGTAAAAACCTCACCTCACATACCAGAGCTCCTCTGGTTAGAAGCCAAGTTTGTACTAGGAAACCCTCAAACCTTCCAGATAACTTATATCCCCTTCAAAACAAAAAAAGAAACTGATCCCCAGTTCTCCCCCTCCCTACAACCAACATCAAATCGAACAGAAACACCTGCCCTTCTCCTTCTTCCATGAAAGAGAGTTGGCATTCACCAAATAAAACCAATCAAACCACAGTTTTTCAAGACTCATCTCAACATATCAAGGATAACTCCTTGCAGAGTGCGGAACAGGACAGCCCTATGCAGAAGACAAACACAAGCTACATCCAAAAGATCCTGCAGCCAGGCCAATCCAACAACAAAGGATCAAGTATCATAAACAGGTCCAAAAAAGGTAATATCCCACCTTGCTCTATCAGTTTAGCTTCCTCCACATCTACTATTTCTACCTCTCTATCTTTTAATAAACAAGCATATAAAAAGTCTAACACTATAGATGATTTAGCTTCTTGGTCCAATATAAAAAGTTTTACTTCCTTTGCAAACAAGATAGGTTTTTGCTTTGAAAAGGATAATGATGCTCAGCTTGTCCTAAATAATCTAGAATCTTACATGGGTTGGTCAAACAGATGTTGTTAGCAAGCTAAATAGCCTTTCTATTTTACTTCATCTTTCTTTCTTCAATGAAAATCTCTACTTGGAATATTTGTGGAGCAGAAAATTTACAAAGAAGGAAAAAAATTCGATCTCATATATATAAAAACAAAATAGATTTAATCTCCATCCAAGAAACAAAAGCTTATCTCACCCCTTTTGCCCTCAAAACGATTGGTGGAATTAGAATCACAAATTGGATTCAACTTCCCCCCAAGGGTTTTAAAGGTGGTATCATTGTGGGATATAACAACCAGGCCCTCTTGTTGCTAAATTCCTCAATTCAAAAATTTTTGATAACAATTGACTTCAAAAATCTTTCTGACAACTACCTTTGGTCTTTCTCTGGTATTTATGGGGAACCAGGTCATGACAAATCCCACTTTCTTGAGGAGTTAAAATGCCTCTTCACAAAATTTCATCAGACACCCTGGGTCCTTAGTGGTGACTTCAATCTTGTTACTCAGATCTCTGATAGACACAACTCAAATCCTTCTCCCTCTCCCTTAACTGCTGCTGACAAAAAGTTTAGTCAGATGATTACAAACTACTCACTCATTGACCTAGCTCCCACAAATGCCTCATTCACTTGGTCTAGAAATCAATCTTTTTCCCGACTTGATCATTTCATATGTACAAACCTTTGGGAAGACAAACACCCTCTCTCTTCTATATACATCGCTCACAGAACTATTTCTGACCACTTTCCTCTAATCCTTGATTCTGCCACTTGCTCATGGGGATCTCGCCCCTTTAGATTTGAAAATAACTGGCTTCCCATTGAAAATTTTTCCAGATCTTGTCTTGAAACCTGGAATCTTGCTAACCCACAAACAACAAACTTGGGCCTTCATATTTTAAACAATACAAAAAAAATAAAAAAACATATAAAAAATTGGTTGATCAAAAACCCCTTGACCTTATTTGAAAACCAAAAAAACCTTGAAGACCAACTTCCCCATGTTGAAAAAGATCCTTCAGCCGATCCTGCTTTGATCCTTTCTATCAAAGCTGACCTCGAAAACATAAACCATAAAATTGAAACAAAATGGAGACAAAGAGCCAAGATCCAATGGGCTAAAGAAGGTGATAAAAATACAAAATTCTCCCATAAAATATGCAATCAAAAATTTAGAAACAACTCTATTACCCATCTTATGATAAATGGAATACTCACATCCCACAAACAATCCATCATAACGCATATAAAAAACCATTTCCAAAATATCTTCAACAAAAATCACAATCCATCTGGTCTAAATAATTTACAATGGAATTCCATTTGTCAAAATAAAATAAAAAACCCCCATGACCTCATCAAACCTTTCACTCTCGAGGAATTACAATCTGCTATCTCTGATCTTGGCAAAAATAAATCTCCTGGGCCCGATGGTCTCAATGTGGAATTCTATCTGGAAAATTGGAACCATTATAAGCATGACTTTCTTACTTTTCTCTCAGCCTTCCATGCAAGTTCAAACCCTCAAAACATCATCAAATACATAAATAAAACCTTCATTTCTCTGATAAAAAAAATAGCAAACCAGATTTAATCACACATTTCAGACCAATCAGCCTCATAAACACCTCTTATAAAATCATTGCAAAAACTTTAGCCAATAGGATCAAACCTCTCATGAACGACATCATTCCTCTAAACCAATCTGCCTTCCTAAAAAATAGAAGCATCCAAGATGCCTTTATAATGGTCAACGAAACTATTCATCTCTGCCATAAAAAAAAATCCCTCCTTGCCATCAAATTGGATTTCGAAAAAGCTTTTGACTTTGTTAACTGGAACTGCTTGCTAAAAAATCTCAAAGGCTTTGCCTTCCCCGACAAATGGATCTCCTAGATTCATGCATGTATTTCTACAAAACACTTCTCCACCATCATAAACGGTGTTCCTTTTGGCTATTTTCATAATTCAAACGGATTTAGACAAGGGGACCCCCTCTCTCCGTACCTTTTCATCATCTTAACCACTCTTCTATCTCGTATGATCCATTTGGGATTGCAAAATAAAATCATTTCAGCTCCTGATGATTGCAAGGAAAATATAATTCAGTTCATTGATGACACTATCATATTTTCCACTTCTGATTTATCCTCGGTTCAAAACATCTTTAGGATCATAGGCTTTTTCTTCTATATCTCTGGACTAAAAGTAAACATACAAAAATCCTCCATCTTTGGGGTTAATATTCAACAATCCACTTTGGAGACTCTACAAAACTTTCTAAAATGTAAAACAAAAGATTTTCCGATCAAATACCTGGGCATCCCTATTACTCCATATAACATTACAAATGTTATTTGGAATCCTATTGTATCAAAAATAAACTCAAAGCTC
Source organism: Alisma plantago-aquatica (assembly GCA_963693085.1). NCBI lineage: Eukaryota > Viridiplantae > Streptophyta > Magnoliopsida > Alismatales > Alismataceae > Alisma > Alisma plantago-aquatica. Next base: position 896,055,041 of record OY856412.1, on the reverse strand, counting down.
TCCAGCTGGGAAAACAACTTCATTAATCTCTCGGGAAGACTCACCTTGCTAAATAGTGTCATCACACCTATAACAACCCACTTCTTAAGCTGCATTCCCTTACCCTAAAAAACTAGACACATCCTGGACAAAATTCGAAGAAAGTTCCTTTGGAATAATGTCCAAAAACATGATAAATCGGGGGGGGGGGGTCATAAACATTGAAACACACTCCCTCTGTCTTATTGCCAAAATCATCGACTACCTTACCCAAAACAAAAAAAAATATGGACAAATCTTATCACATATAAATACTACCATTCCTCACCTCCTTGGCATCAAATCCAGAGGAAATCTACTTCCCCCCTCTGGAAATTCATCAATAAAAATATCAACACGATTTCACAGATCCTAATTACTCCTCCTCATTCTCATAAAAACATCTCCTTCTGGTCTGACCCATGGTATAATAAAAATTCCGTCGTAAACCTCAAAACATCTTGGTCAATTCCAAAAAAACTTCTCAATCTAAAAATTGAAAAAGCCCTTACTCTCATTACCAGCAACAGGTCAAACACTTTAAAGAGATGTATCCTTTCCCAGGTAAGCCAACATGAATTCAGAAATCTCTCAAATTCTTTGGAAGATAACATCTCAAATAACATCACCTGGAAATGGGGGAAAGAGTATTCGGTGAAACTTGCTTACAATTTTCTCTCCTATAGAGGTATCACCCCAACATCATCAAAGCTATGGAAACAAAAATGGCCACAAAAATACAAAACTTTCTTATGGCTCCTCCTCCACAACAAGCTTCTTACAGGAGAAAACATCACAAAAAAGGGTTTCAATGGACCATTTAGATGTGTCCTCTGTGAAAAAAATAATGATTCGGCCAATCACATCTTCTTTAAATGCACTTTCTCTCAAAAAATCTTTTCACACTTCATGCGAAAATGCCTTCCTGATCTCCATGAATCCATTTTCCCTATCCAAATTTCTCCTTCAAGACATTACAGACAATACAAAAGTAATGATCTTTTCTTAGCTATCTGTTGGAATCTTTGGAAAGAAAGAAACAATAGAATTTTCAACAACATCAAAAAAATGGCAAATTTTTTATAACTCAAATCGATGTTGATCTTCACATCCTTATTAAACTGTAGGAAAAATAGCAGGTGGATCAAAGGTAGATTCGGACGAAGGTGAATCTGATGCAGCAAAATCTGAAGCAGCTTTCCTTTGCGATCTTAAAGCCATGGTGGATGATGAGGTGGGTGTCAGTCTTATGCAACAACTTCTGTGATGATCCATCCAAATCAAGGACAGCAAAATTCGATATATCCTCTAGATTGCAAAAACATTATATTTTGATAGGAGGTTTGTCTTAAGGGGTGCCTCCCCCCAATTTTCTTTCACTTTCTGCTATTGTTATTTTCCTTCAAACTCTTTTTCAGCATTCCACATTAGCATGCCTTCGCTTGTTGTATGTGCTTTTTAATATATAACATTACATTTAAATAAAAAAAAAGAATTAAACAGAGACACACAAAAAGACATTTTTCCCAGTGATCAATTCTTGAGAAGGACAAGTTGAATGGGAATAACTTCAAAGATTGGTTCAGGACGTTGAGAATTGTTCTCACATAGAAGTGCAAGCTCTATGTCCTGGTGACACCAGAGCTGGAAGAACCTCTTTCCAATGCACCTAAGGCTGACATGGATGCTTATAAGAAGCATACTAAATATGTTGTGGATGGAAAGTGCCTATTATTGAGCTCCATGAACTATGAGTTGCAAAGTCATAATGAGAACATATATGCTATTGAGATTGTCACACGTCTTAAGAACATGTTCTAAGATCAGGTAGGACATGAGAGATTTGATGTCTCTAAGGTGATATTCAAATGTAACATGGTAGAAGGAGATCCAGTAGATACTCATGTACTCAAGATCACTGAGTATGTGGAGAACCTTTCTAGATTGAGATTCCCCTTGGGTTAAAAGTTTCCCACTGATGTGATTTTGCAGTCTCTATCAAAGTCATACAGTTAGTGTGTCATGAACTACAAATGAATGACTTTGACAAGACATTAACAAAGTTACTTGGAATGTTAAAAATAGTTGAGGCACAAATGAAGAAATACATATATATATGTATAAATATTAGTTTGGGATTGTATGTGGTCTTTAATCAGATATGCACATTAATCAATATAAGTATTCTCATCGTATGCAATAAATAAATAATGAAACCCAAAAATATGATCATATCAATTATCCAAAAACATAGTAGATTGATGTGGCTCTGATACTACTATTGGGAAATATGGTGATGGAATAGGAAATAGAAACAAAAACTTAATAATTGTCATATTCTCCTTAGACCAATGGAGCATGTAAACAACTAAGGGGAGGATGATTTACGAGAACACAACTGGTCTTAGAACAAGTCTGGAGACTATTCTGTCGTGGAGTTGTGCAACTTTCTTCTAATTTCACTCAAACATCGTCTTTTTCGGCCTCCTAGTTGATCACCATGGATAGCAGGTTGACATTATCCTCCTAGTAGCAGACAACGGCCTCCTCGCCTCTATAGTATTCCACACAAACCACCATGTTCTCTTGTCATTCTAGTAGGACGGATAAGAAGGAGTAGTCCCATCATGTTGGCATACTAGTCACCAACTTGCTCACCCATAATTGTTCTCCCTTGTTATCCCTCCCTTTAGTGGTAGGACTTGCTTGGGTTCTATTGGTTACCACAACCAGAGAAGACAAACAATTTTCAGAGGCAAGTGAATTGTGTCTGAGAAGCCCAATTACCCCTCTATTTATAGGAGGGTCAGGGTCAGGGTTCTGAGTTTATGTGAGAGTGGAAGGATCAGAAGTTTATGAATTTTCTCAACCTATGAGCAGCAGAACAATTGGTTCATAGGTGAACTGATCGGTTGACATGTGAACTAATCGGTTCAACCCTTGAACATTCATTTCATCATGTTTCCCATCACAATTGTATTGGAAATTAATATATGATTTAATGCACAACATGACATCAACACAAATCCTTTAATGAATCGAATTGATCCACCAACCGCTTGGTTCACAACCTGATTCATTCAATTCAGGGACTTGAGTCGATCGGTTCACTTCCTGAACCAGTTGATTCACTATCCAGAATTGTCGGAGTTGATTTAATTGACCTGACACGTTCAAATGACCAGTTCAACACTTGAACCAATCAGTTCATTTGTCCAGTCAGTCAATTTTCAACCAATATTGTTTAAATTGAATACCTAACTATTTAGTAATTAAGTTTAAACCATATTCATAAATGAAATCCTATTCCAAGTGTATCATATATGTGTGACCCTATAGGTTTCAAGTTACATTGGCAGTGAATGTCCATAACTCTTTTATGACATCACAAGCAAAGCATGATGCCTAGTCACACAACATTGCTACCTAATTAATTGAAAAGTTAGAGAACAACTTCAACCTACAATCTGTGATAGGTGTTAAAATGATTTTATAATTTCTTTATCTCTAATATCTGAATTGAACTCAAGGCATGGAATCATCATCCTTTCAATGTTCAATCCATGTCCCTTGAACTAGAGTAGACTGTCTGAGATAAATGTGAACTCAATATCATATATTGATCCACATGTGCATGTACATGATTTTCTCAGTCTCTCTTATCAAGTGTCCAGGATATCAAACTCCTATAGGAGGGACAAATCCCATCTACATAACTCACAATCTTCTCCAAGTGTCATAGTGTATCCGATCATCACCTTTATGTCAAACCTTATTCAGGATTACAGTGGAAGATGTCAAACTACACCGAACAACATGTGATGAGTGTAGTGATTTTAGGTCTAAGAACCACAATCACCACCTTCACTATGAGAGATGACTATGACCACCAATTATGGTTCCCATGTGTCACTCTCAAGGTAGGTCTTCCTGATACATTGTTTTCTAACAAGTATCTATGTGCTTGGTTTGATATTACATATCATGACTGATAACATTCTCTCACTAACCAACCCACACTCTAGTCTTATGTGTTATTGTTGTCTATCTACCTTCCACAATAACATTTGACTAGGGACATAATAAGAATGTACATACTCTTAACATTTGTATGATCTCATTTTTCAGGTCACACACCTGAAGACATACGTCATTGAGTAATGTCATTCTTTAGACATTCATTATGTTTACTCATTATCTCATACTGAGTAAAATATAATAAATCGAAACCTTGCCTTTATTACTAATCAAATCATTATTTATAATATGCCATGGAAATCATCGTATGCTTGGTTCTCTGGGCATACATACTGACAAGAATCATCTCTTGTAGTGATGGTGGTGATTGTGGTTCTTAGACCTAAAATCACTACACTCATCACATGTCATTTGATGTACTTTGACATCATCCAAAGTGACCTTGAATAAGGGTTGCCATAAAGGTGGTGTCCGGGTGCATTGTGGCACATGGGCATGACTGTGAGTGATGTAGAAGGGATTTTTCCCTCCTATAGGAGTATGATATCATGGCCACTTGATAAGTGAGACTGAGAAATGCATGGCCATGCTTGTGTAAGTCAATATGTGATATTGAGCTTACATATGTCTCATACAGTTTGCTCTAATTCAAGCAACATGGATTGAACGTTTAAAAGGATGACAATTCCATGCCTCAAGTTCAATCTGGATATCAATGACAAAGGAACTATACAATCACTATAACACCAACCACAAATTGTAGGTTGAAGTTGTTCTCTAACGTTCCAATTGCTTGGGTAGCAATGATGTCTTGATAGATACCAATCATTGCTTGTGATGTCATTAATCAGTTATGGACATTCACTTCCAACATAACTTGGAACCCTACACATTCACTAACAACATAACTTGGAACCTATAGGGTGACACACATTGGATACACCTTGAATAGGAGTTTATTCATGATTGTAGTTTAAACTTGATTACTAAAGTGTTAGGTATTCAATTTAAACAACAATGGATGAAAGTTGACTGACTGGATTGGGAACCGACCAGTTCAAGCATTGAATCCATCAATTCAAGTGTCAGATCAATTGAACCAATATTGGCAATCAGATCCATGAGACGATAGGTTTAGCAAGTGAACCGGTTGACTCAGACTTGTGAACCGATTGGTTTAGGTTGTGAACTAACTATTTGTTTGATCAATTCAATTGGATCAAGGATTTGTGTTGACTTCATGTTGTAAATTAATAAAATATTAATTGTCAATACAATTTTAGTTGAAAAATATAGTGGAATGATTGGTTCAAGGGTGGAATCAATTGGCTCACATGTCCACCGATTGGTTCAGCTATGAACCAACTGCTTCAATGTTTGTAGGTTCTGATATTTTACATAAATTTTGTCTCTTTGACTCCCGCTCAGACTAGAACTCCTAAACATGACCCAGACCCTGCTATAAATAGAGGGGTAGTCAAGGCTTTTTGGAGACATAACAATTAGATTTGACAATTGTTGTCTTCTCACAGTTGTGGTAACTTAAGAACCTGAGCAAGTTCTACACGTCAAAGGGAGGAATAGCAAGGGAGAGACAATTGGGAGAGCAAGTCAAAACTAGCATGATGACTAGAAGAGACAAGTCCTTCTTATCCATTCAACTAGAATGACATGAGTTTCTGATGGTCCATGTGGACTACTACAAAGGAGAGGAGGTTTTTGTCACTTGCTAGGAGGACAAAGTCAATTGTCATCCATGGAGATCAATCAGGAGGTTGTTGTTGATGTTGTCTAGGTGAAAATTGAAGAAAGTCACACTTTTTTACAAGGGATAGTCCCTAGACTTGCTCCAGGATCAGTTATAAATCTATCAACCATCCTTCCAATTACATAGTTGTTGATGAAATCTACTATTCAAAGGGGAGTATGGCAGTTAAATTTTTGTTTCTGATGCCAAATTTCCCTATATTTCTCACTTCAAGAATTCCATGAACCATTTAGCAATTCCCACCTGCTTGAGGTCATATTTGTCCATGTACCGAGTTGGTTTGAAGGTCTTAGTTTTTAAGATCAGTTCATACTTGGTCTGGTGTTCCTTGTCTCTAGGCTGAAAGACATCTTCTGATTGTTTCCATCTGCTATCATGTGATATTTCTATTGGTATGTATGCCCTGAGAGCCAATCATGGGATGATTGGTGGGATACATTAATATTGATTTGATAAACATCTAGGACAAGATTCCAATTCTTTCTGGTTTAGTCATATGAGATAGTGACAGAACAGATTGAATGTATAGAGAATGACAATACTCAATGATGTATGCCTTCAGGTTTAGGACCTGAACGATGAGATCATACGGATGCTAAGAGTTTGTACATTCTTGTTATGTCCCTAGTCGGATGTCATTGTGGAAGGTAGATAGACAGCAATGACACACGAGACTAGATTGTGGTGTTGGTTGATGACAGAATCTCATTAGTCATGATATAGAGATATCAAACCAAACACATAGGTACTTGTTAGAGAAAAAGTGTACCAGACAGACCCACCGTGAGTTTGATACATGGAACCATAACATGGTAGTCACAGTCAGTACTCACAGTGATGGTGGTGAGTTTGATTCTTTGACCTAAAATCACTACACTCAACACATGTTGTTGGGCACACTTTGACATCAACAAACGCAGTCTTGAAACATGGGTTGTTATAAAGGCGATGATTGGGTGGCTTTGACACAGGGGGCTTTTGAGGGGTGAGTGATAGATATGGGATTTGTCCCTCCTGAGGGAGTTTGATATCCAAGGCCACTTGATGAGTAGGATTGAGATAGGCGTGCGCACACATGTGTGAATCAATATGTGATATTGATGTCATACATATCTTGTTCAATCTACTCTGAGATCAAGAAAGTGAATGAACGTTGACAGGATGACTGTTCCATGCCTCGAGTTCATTCGGGATATCAGTGACAAAGGAATTATACATTCACTCTAACACCATTCACGGATTGTAGGATTGAAAGTTGTTCTCCAACTTTCTATTTCACTTGGGTACCACTGATGTGTGACTAGGCACCGCTCTTTGCTTGTGAAGTCATAAGTGTTATGGACTTTCACTGCCAACGTGAAAAGGACCTGCAGGGTCACACACATAGGATTTAACCTGGAAGAGGAGTTTTGTCCACAAACAATGTTTAGATTGATTACTAAAGGAGTTTAGTAGTTCAATTAAACACTCAACTGATTGATAGCTCAAAATCATAGTGTTCAAGGTGTTGGACAGATTGATTAGAGTATCGGATTGATTGAAACTACAATTGACTGATTCTGCACAATCTGCACTCCCAACCGATCGGCTCATGTGATGAACCGATCGGATCATCTTGGTGAACCGATCGGCTCAAGTTGTGAGTCGATCGGCTCATGATCAGGGTGAAATGATTGTTTCAAGTGTTGAAATGATCGATTCAACTGGTGCAACTGAGCAAGTTGGGAAAGTAGGATTAGTGAGAATTTTCCTTACATTTCACTTGCCCAATTGGATTGGAACAAGGATTGGTATTTGATACCAATTAGAAACAAAAGATGGAAAGTCAATCGGGAACTGACCAAGACCACCAACCGACTGATTCAGAAGTGAACCGACTGGTTGAGGTGTCCCAACCAATCGTTTGAGGTGTCAACTGACCGGTCAGGTCCCCAATCGACCATTTCAGAAATGAAACGATCGGTTCAGGTTGCGAGTTGGTTGTTTTGTTGAAAATCTCAAACCCTTCTACTCCTGATTTTAGTCTCGCATTGCCCGGGATGGAGAACCCTGTACCATGACCCTCCTATATATAGGGGTATTGGGGGCTTCTCAAAGTACAACTCAGTGCAAACCAGTTGCTCTATGAAGTTGTCATTCTCTCTGGTTTTGGTAACCGAGAGAGATCCCAAGCAAGTGCTACCCGATAAGGGAGGCACAATAAGGGAAAGACAACTATAGTTGTGATTGGTGGCAGGAGAGTGTGTTGGTGACTAGTACACTGACAGGAGGGTGCAACTCCTTCCATTTCCTTATGGGACAAGGATATTGGAGTTCCAGGTGGTCCGTGTGGACTACTTCAGAGGCGGGAGATTTTTGTCGCTCCGAGGACAACTGTCAATCCTGACAGTCCCGGTGAGACCAGGAGTCGTCAGTCCCGGTGTGACTAGGAGCTGCATAGACACCGTCCAAGACCGGAGGTGAAGACCGCGCAAGGCGTGAGGTATTGTCACTGAGCAAGCCTCAGGATAAGGTATGATTCCATAAACCATCCTTTCCTATTGTATAGATGTTGACGCGTTTCCTTGTTATGGGTTTGGGGAGGAGAAATTTTTTTGTTTCCGCTGCCTTCTCTGCCTCCCCTAAAATCCAAACAGTGGTATCAGAGCCACGTCAACTGCTCTATACTTTAGGGATTATCGATATGATCGATTTTGGTTTGTCACCTTTATTTATTGCATACGATGCGAATAATATTGGCTTTATGCATGTCCAATCCTAAATCCACAAATCCCAATTTACATATATGATATGTATTATTAATGCACTCGATATGCGTCACCCTTAAACGAGTTTTGTAGTGGATGTATAGCGTGGTTATGGCCAATAAACCCTATGTGTGTATGGTTGTATGTGGTTGCTTGAATCTCGGTCTGCGCACCGATCTTCCTTCTCCTATTCCTGATGTACTCAAAATATTTCGAGATTTCTTTCCTACCTTGACTCCCCTCGAATTTAACTCAAGGTTTCTCCCTTTATAATGTAAAATAGGATAGAATTTTATTTCCTGTTATGTCCAAGAATGATGGACATCCAGACGACAGCTGAGACGATCGGTTCAAGGAGTGAACCGATCAGTTGACGTTCCAGACGATTGGTTCAAGGGTGAGTCGATCGGTTGATGATCGGTTCGAGGAGAGAAACGAGCAGGTAGCGGCCATGATGAGATGCACGAAGACCAGGTGAACTAATCGGTTGGAGGAGCCAACTGATCGGCTGGTGGCACCCAGCCAACCGGCCTGATGGCGAGCCGATCAGTCATGTGATGAGTTGATCAAACCCAGAAAGGCAAAGCACAGAGTTCATCTTGTACATGTTGTATGTGATGTAGACCTAGATGAGCGTGATTCCTCTTGGCTCGAGGAATTACATTAGGATGGCCATAATCATCGCTTTTATTGTTTTGCATGTTTTTTGTGGATATAGCATGTATATGATATGTACTATGTATTGTGGTGATTGGATATGTATATGTATATAAAAAACCAAATCCCTCATTAAATATTAAGTTTTAGATGCCTTCCAAATGTGACACACGTGAAAATCTTGATCGACCAAGTGTGGGCACGCCCTAGCGTGGTGCACATCTATCTCGTGGAAGCATGAAGGATGAATGTGTGGGTCTGCTCTAGCAGGGTGCATATACATCGTGTTCGCTTTGGGTCAGACTTAACAAGGTGATCTAGATGGGATATAGTACCTTGAGGCATGGAGATGATCATGGCAAGGAGTTGCATATGACATCTTATCAAGAGTTGCATATGATGGAATTGGTAAGAGTTGCCTACCTAGGAGATCTATGTTGTGGGTGACAACCCTAGCTGGTCCATGACTTAGAGGATTTTAGGATCTTGCCCACTAGAAGGTTGTATGCTGCAATCTTCCGAATTGATGGTGAGGGCTATCAATTTGAACTAAAATAGTGGGAGCGATAATTAATTAAAGGCCTAATTTTATCGTCAATTTTTCAAATCAATCAAACAAGTTTTGGACTAAAATTGCATATATTTCCTTTTGTTAAAATAAATGGTTAATCAACAAATCACTTTATTTGCGATCGGTATTTGAGACCAACAAATTAAATGGGAATAATTCTAGGATTGGTTAGGATGATGATACCAAGACCAGATGAACTCAATCCCACCACATCAATGTCTGAAAGTATGCTTATGGAATCATACCGAGGATGACATTGATGAGGAGTGCTTGATGTTGTGTTCTCTGAACTATGAGTTGCAGAGACAACATGAGACATATGATTTCTCAAGGAAACTGCCCTAGTATGTCATGACAGAAGGAGATACAGTAAGGTATTCACACACTCAATATCATTGGGTATGTGGAAAACCTGACTAAGAAGGATTCCCTTTGAGCCAAGAGTTGGCTATTGGTATGATACTGCAAATGTTGCAAGAATCATACAATTCATGGTAAGCTACAACATGAAAAACTTTGACAAGCGTTGACAGAGTTGTTGGACATGTTGAGGATAGTAGAGGCAAAGATGAAGAAAGACAAACTGTAATCTTTGATGTGATCAAAGAAAAGGTAATTCTTAAGGGCAAGGACAAGGGCAAAGCAAAGAAGTGTTCTGATGCTAGCCAGCAATCTAAGCCATCTTCAGCCTCAAGGCACATGGGGAAAGGTTGTATGAGGGAATTGCCCTCTATATCTGGAAGAAAAAAAGAAGATGATGGAGGGGATGGATATATCCACCTAAGGTATCATGAAATGAACCGCTTCTTTATCTGAGGTATATGATACCAAGATATGGATATGTAATATATGATATGCAATATCCACAAAGAAGTGATGGTCTTTATGAAAGGACCAAGAAAGAAGTACCCATCATTGGAGCAAGTGTTGCTGCCATAGATAGGAGTATATTTCAGTTTATTTCAGCCTAAAGGGCACGAAATAGGGTTGAGAATTTCTATTTCATATATTGTCAATAGATAGAAACACTTTATTTTTCATATTGTATGACAATGATGGCAATTAATAAAGTTGATGTTTCAATCTTAAAGATATGATCTTTGTGGAAATGCCTTGTTTATCTTGTGATACATGGTATGCATAAGATAAAATGATACCTAAAGTTATTGATAACTCAAACGATCAAATTAGCATCAATCATGAGAAATTCATTTCTAGTTTCCATATGATGGATAAATCTAGACTCTTTTGGTTGGATAACCAGTAAGAGACATGAATCTCTTGGACATGATTAAGCAATCTTCACTAATGGTAGTGGGAGAATGATTATCCTATTAGGTATAATACATGTGATGTATTTACATACCTATTGGAGTAAATGCTAATACTTCAAATGATGTTTAAAGAAATACCAAAATGAATATCTTGAAATGTTCAAGGATATCATAGATGAAGTATGAATTTGGTAAAGTGTTAATTCTTGATGAGATCAATGAATGAAATACTTACACCAAATGTTTGATATCCTTATGAGTGATTGTGATAGTGTATCATAGTAAACTCATGATTAAGGCATGGTGATGTCTAAATCAATAAGGAATCATACTCTAAGGAGTTAGAGAATGATTATCGAATAACTGAATTCTTCTTAATAAAAGAATACCCCACACTAATAAAAGTAATCAAGAATCACAAGGGTTGTGAGTTATTATATCCTTAACATTTACACCTCAATTATCTATGTGATGAGTTGTTCATGTGATGAGTCAACTATCTAGATGAATATGAGGAACCAAATTTTGAGTTATGGTTTATGACCATAACATCCTAAACGACATCCATGTGAACCATAAGGTATGACCTTGATGGTAGCACCCATTGGATGAAATCCATAAGTGCAAATGAATCTTAAAGGTTAAGATATATGGATAACATTTTGAGAAGGATGATGCTTGTTGATTGCAACTTAATGACTAAGACATTTGGCATATGGATACTAAAACTGCATTCCTATGAGGAATAAAACAAGGATGTGTATGTGACACAACCTATAAGGTTTAAGAATCCACTAATGCAAATGAAGTCTATAAGTTACAATGGACTAATCAATGTGATTGATTGAGTACAAGCAACTCAGAATTGGATCTTTACTTTGATGATATAGTCAAAGGGTTTGACTGATATGTCAAAGATAAAGAAGGGATCTATGATTTAGTGGGAGCGTGTTCACATTCCACATGTTGATGTGAAATGGAAATCCAAAAGTGGAAATTATCTTTAAGGAAGATAGAGATGTTTCCTATATGTGATAGGAATAGAGATCTATAGAGATAGTTCTCGAAAACCTCTTGACTTGGAAAAGAGAGAGCATGCATTGGAAATATGTACTAAAGGGTTCAGTGTACACAAATTCAGTGGGAGAAAACTTGCCCATGTTACATGGAGTTAGTATCCCAAGTCCAAGTGTCCAATTCTTATGAAGAATGGGAACACTAAGAATAGATATGGATCTATCATGTATGTAATCATCCCATTATCTTGCATGTATGGACATGGCAAGAATAAAATGCATTCATCATCTTGTATGTAGGAGATGACAATATGATGTGCTCATCCTGATAACTCGTATGTGAGACATGACAAGTGGATATCTGTCTACTTCTAGTAAGGGTTACTGGAATACCATGAGAACTTGATAAGTACTTGAGAAGTACTAGTTCTATGGAGATAAGGAAGAGTTCAATGTAAAGAGTTACATTGATGCAAACTTCCGAAAGGATAGAAAAATAATCACAAAATATAAAGGATATATAAAAGTGAAAGTTTGTTGATAATTGGAAGTGTTCCAATAAAACCATTTAAAAGGAAATGTCGAGTATCTATGCATTAGAGAACAGCAGTGGATACTATGTGGATCTGGAAGATCATGAGATGAAATTATAGATATCCTGATCATTGATGACAAGTCAAGTCTGGAATCCTTGATCATGCAATGTGGCTAAAGGTTAGCAAAGGAATACTGGATCTCATATTACGGAAACTCCATCTCATACATGTGACGTACAGCAAAGAGATGTGAGACATGCAATTTATACTGACTTTGGCAAGGTGTTGCCATTACTCACTATGATCGCACTAGAGTAGACTAACGTGTGGGACATGTTTGAAGATCACTGTGAATATGATTCAAGGGTGATTGGCTCGCAGTGCAAGTGGGAGTCTGTTGGTATGTATGCCCTGAGAGCCAATCATGGGATGATTGGTGGGATACATTAAGATTGATTTGATAAATATCTAAGGCAAGCTTCCAATTCTTTCTGGTTTAGTCATATGAGATAGTGACAGAACAGATTGAATGTCTAGAGAATAACATTACTCAATGATGTATGCCTTCAGGTTCAGGACCTGAACGATGAGATCATACGGATGCTAAGAGTTTGTACATTCTTGTTATGTCCCTAGTTGGATGTCATTGTGGAAGGTAGATAGATAGCAATGACACACAAGACTATATTGTGGTGTTGGTTGATGACATAATCTCATTAGTCATGATATAGAGATATCAAACCAAACACATAGGTACTTCTTAGAGAACAAGTGTACCGGACAGACCCACCGTGAGTTTGACACATGGAACCATGACATGGTAGTCACAGTCAGTACTCACAGTGATGGTGGTGAGTGTCATTCTTTGACCTGAAATCACTACACTGAACACATGTCGTTGGGCACACTTTGACATCATCAAACGCAATCTTGAAACATGGGTTGTTAGAAAGGTGATGATTGGGTGGCTTTGACACATGGGGCTTTTGAGGGGTGAGTGATAGATATGGGATTTGTCCCTCTTGAGGGATTTTGATATCCAAGGCCACTTGATGAGTAGGATTGAGATAGGCGTGTGCATGCATGTGTGAATCAATATGTGATATTGATGTCATACATATCTCGTTCAATCTACTCTGAGATCAAGAAAGTGAATGAACGTTGACAGGATGATTGTTCCATGCCTCGAGTTCATTTGGGATATCAGTGACAAAGGAATTATACATTCACTATAACACCATTCACCGATTGTAGGATTGAAAGTTGTTCTCCAACTTTCTATTTCACTTGGGTAGCATTGATGTGTGACTAGGCACCGCTCTTTGCTTGTGAATTCATAAGTGTTATGAACTTTCACTGCCAATGTGAAAAGGACCTGCATGGTCACACACATAGGATTTAACCTAGAAGAAGAGTTTTGTCCACAAACAATGTTTAGATTGATTACTAAAGGAGTTTAGTAGTCCAATTAAACACTCAATTGATTGATAGCTCAAAATCATAATGTTCAAGGTGTTGGACAGATTGATTAGAGTATCAGATTGATTGAAACTGCAATTGACTGATTCTATACAATCTGCACTCCCAACCGATCGACTCATGTGATGAACTGATCGGTTCATCTTAGTGAACCGATCGACTCAAGTTGTGAGTCGATCGACTCATTATCAGGGTGAAACGATTGCTTCAAGTGTTGAAACGATCGATTCAACTGGTGCAACTGAGCAAGTTGGGAAAGTAGGATTGGTGAGAATTTTCCTTGCGTTTCACTTGCCCAATTTGATTGGAACAAGGATTGGTATTTGATACCAATTAGAAACAGAAGATGGAAAGTCAATCGGGAACTGACCAGGACCACCAACCGACCAGTTCAGAAGTGAACCGACCGGTTGAGGTGTCCCAACCGATCGGTTGAGGTGTCAACCGACCGGTTCAGGTTGCGAGTTGGTTGCTTTGTGGAAAATCCCAAACCCTTTTATTCCTGCTTTTAGTCCCGCATTGCCCGAGATGGAGAACCCTGTCCCATGACCCTCCTATATATATAGGGGTATTGGGCTTCTCAAAGTACAACTCAATGCAACCAGTTTCTCTATGAAGTTGTCGTTCTCTCTAGTTTTGGTAACCAAGAGAGCCCGAGCAAGTGCTACCCGATAAGGGAGGCACAACAAGGGAAAGACAACTGCAATTGCGATTGGTGGAAGGAGAGTGTGTTGGCAACTAGTACGCTGATAGGAGGGTGTGACTCCTTCCAATTCCTTGTGGGATAAGGAGATTGGAGTTCTAGGTGGTCCGTGTGGACTACTTCGGAGGTGGGGGATTTCTGCCGCTCTGAGGACAACTGTCAATCCCGACAGTCCCGGTGAGACCACGAGTCTTCAGTCCCGGTTCGACTAGGAGCTGCATAGACACCGTCCAAGACCGGAGGTGAAGACCGCACAAGGCGTGAGTTATTGTCGTCGAGAAAGCCTCGGGACAAGGTATGATTCACAAACCATCCTTTCCTATTGTATAGACATTGACGTGTTTCCTTGTTATGAGTTTGGGGAGGAGAAATTTTTTTGTTTCCGCTGCCTTCTCTGCCTCCCCTAAAACCGAAACAATTTCCATCTCGATAGCAGCGATCTTGCTTGTTGCAGTCTCTATTGGTGTTGTCGATGATGTGTCTCCTCTACCTTCTAACTTATCCTACTTCCCCTCTCTTGTCTCTTTGGGCACTCGGTTTTCCAGGTCAATCCTTGTCACCATGTGCATATTGGTCACTAGGACGATGTTGTTCACATCCTTCGTTATATCAAATGAATACCTAGGAAAGGTCTCCTATACACTAGTCATAGGAACCTAAAGGTTCATGGGTTTTTTATGTTGACTAGTAGGCTCTGTCAGTGGTCAATGATCTGTGACTAGATATTGTGTCTTTGTACAAGGTAACCTGATCTCCTAGAAGAGCAAGAAGATAAATTTTGTTTCTCACTCAAGCGCAAAATCTAAATATCCGGCTATGACTCATGTCACCAGTGAACTTCTATTGGTTAGGGATCTCATAGAAGAACTACAATTTCCATAATCCAAAGCCATAGAATTGCAGTCTGACAATCAAATTGCAGTTCACACAGCTTCCAATCCCATCTTTCAAGAACATATAAAACACATTGAAGTCAATTGTCACTTCATTAGGGAGAAGGTTGAAAACAAGTTGATCAAACTCATACCAGATCGCTCAGAAGATCAACTTGTAGATCTATTTGCTGATTTTTTTAATGGATGTCGAGTTAAAATTGTTTTAAAAAAATTGGGAGCCTATGATATCTGTACACTAGTCCGCTCAAAAGATCAACTTGTGGATCTATTTGTTGAATTCTCAAATGGATGAAGAGTTAAAATCATTTGTAACAAACGGAGTGCATGTGATATATGTGCACCAGTTTGAGGGGGGTGTTAAGTATATAAGTTTTTCCACACTTTTGTATATTGGAATTACTCTCACATTGTGTAAATGGGTATTGACAACATAGTCCTATATAAAGGCTAGCCCTTTTGTCTATAATGCACATGACATATTGTCCACCTTCTCACTAACAACAACCTATTTGCTCCATCTCACATAATTGAAACTTTTTTTTCCTAATGATTGTTTGGTTGAAGTTGAAAAGAACTAAGATGACATGGTAGGATAGTGTCATAGTGAATATGATATGCTCAAATCTGTAGTGAATATGCATTCACTACAGATTTGGGCATATCATATTCACAATGACATTGATTGTAATTTTTTGGATGCAGGCTATTCTTAACTACTCTTTGTTAGATCTCGCTACATTATTTGTCATCATAAGTGAACTTGAACTAGGACCTTGTCTCCAAACACCCAAAATGGTGAATATAGATTTTTCAAGTCCCAATCTCAGAACTAACTTAGTTGAGGTTTCATAATCTGGATTTCCCAAAGTAGTGTGACTACGATTTAGGTAATTTTGATGCTATTTACTTTGAGGAAATGTGGAATCTATTAGCCAAACATTGGGTTATTGGTGTGTCTACTAAACATGAGGTATTGTGTATGAATATTAGATGTACTTCTTTCATGTATATTAAAAAATGATATTTAGTTGATAAAATATGACATATAGCTAACCGGATAGCAACCAAAGCCAATCGTCATAAAACATGCCCTGCTAAAATACTCTTTAAGACCGCATGTGGCACGCAGTGACAAAATATATGGGAAGGGGACGGGAAAGGGGAAGGGGAGGAGACTGGGAATGTGATGGAGAGGGAGAAGAGGAAATTAATTAAAATTTATGTTTGGTATCACTTGGATGAGGAAAGAGAAAGTGATGGAAAAATACTTAAAAGTATTTTTGTTACATGAGTATACAGATAGAGAGAGGGGATTTAAAGAAAACACATATAGTATAAATTATATTTTAAACTTGAAACAAACTCACACGAAATTATACATTATCTCATAAAAATATTATTAATATACAATATTAATTAATTAGATATAAAGTACAATCTTTGAAATGCAGGTTAAAGTAATTAGTGATTGACAAAAAAATCTACAAACTATTTTTTTCATCATAATTACTTTTTCTTGATAATTACATTATGTTCAATCCTTCACAATGATATTTGTAACTACTCGGTGTCGCTTATGTTGTGAATAATAAAAGAAGATCCACGTCATTTTTGGTTTCTCAACTAAATATAGACAAGATTTGGTGCATGTATGATTTTTAACTTCTATGGCAACTAAAGCAGGAAAAATATCGGCTTTAAAGAATTGTATAGAATACTTTCACATAAATAGCATTTCCTTCTCTAATAGCTTCATCAACATTGTATATGACCTCAATGGTTATAATCTTCTTGTCATCTGTTGTTTTTGTTTTCTTATGTTGTATTGAGTGTCTCATCACCAAATGACAAAATAATCTAGTGTTGCTCATCGTGTGAAACCATAAATTGATATCATCATTACTAGGAAAGTTATTTACATTAGTAATCCTTTATAGATTTCTTTCCCTGATAGAAATGATCCTTCTCTAGTTTCTCTATCTTTCACTCATGATTCTTCCATCTTCCGATAATTAAGAACATGCTTTGTTTTGTGGTTTAATTGCCTACTAATTCAAAAAAAAAGATAGAAATCAAAATTTTGACAAGTTTTCATTTACATGGGCGGTTCTTTACTTGGAGGGGATGACTCTCATGAGAGGGAAATGAATCTTGATAATGTTTTAATTGGAGTAAAATATATTCTTGGCTAGAGGTATTTTTGAGTGGAAGAAATGATTTTAATTGAAAATAAAAAAATTAACAAAAGAAATAAAATTTAGTGTCAGAAAAAATTTACATGGAGGAAAGAAAGAGAGATAAATTATATTTACAAATAAATACTTTTTGGCAGGTATTCAAATTTTTTGGCCAAAAAAATCTTAGAAGGAAACATATTTGTGTAGATGAAAAAATATTTTAAAAAAGTCATTTTACTTACATGTCCAATTAATTAGTGAAAATTTAACTTTTTAATGAAATATT
Organism: Alisma plantago-aquatica; assembly: GCA_963693085.1. Lineage (NCBI taxonomy): Eukaryota > Viridiplantae > Streptophyta > Magnoliopsida > Alismatales > Alismataceae > Alisma > Alisma plantago-aquatica. The sequence continues at coordinate 896,036,935 of OY856412.1, read as the reverse complement.
TTATATCATCATTCACCCTATTTTCTCATGTGGAGAAATATAGTATTTATAAATTCTTCTTTTTCTTTTTCATTGCATCTAAGCCTCAGTCCCAACTATGTTGGGGTAGGCTACATGGATCCTTCATTTTTATTCTGCTCTATCATGGGTCATATTCTGGTTGATATGTAGAGATTCAAAATCTCTCTTTATAAGCACATACCATGTTAATTTAGGTTTTCCTTTTCTTTTATTAATTGTTCTTGACCTATAACATTGCTTCTAATAGGTGCATTAGTCGGCCTGCCTTGCAAATGCCCATACCATATAATTCGGTCCTTGTACAACTTGTCCTCAATGCTCGCCACCCCTACTTTATTCTTGATTTAGTGCTTTCTCAAGTAGTCTTTTCTTGTCTTCCCACATACCCATCTCAGCATATGCATTTCAACCAGTCATCTTGTTGAGACCTTGGAAATCCTAGCTATTCTTAGCATGATATTGGGGAATCTCATCGCCCAATATTTGCTTCCATAGAGCATGGTTGGCCGTATAGTTGTTCTATAAAACTTACTTTTTAACCTGAGAGGGGTCTTTCGATCACATAATACTCCAGTTGCACTCCTCCATTTCAATCATCTTGTAGTGATCATGTGGCAAATGTCATTTTGGACATCCCCCATAGAACCCAAGTAATAAAATTTATCACATTTTGGTATATCTACTCAATCCAACTTGGCTCCACCATTCACACTATGAGATTAGCTGAAATTACAATGCATATACTCAATTTTGCTCCTACTGATCATCAATCCATTTGATTCCAATGCATTTCTTTAAAGTTTAACTTTATCATTCAATCCATAAACTAATTTTTTCAATCAATACAATATCATCAACAAATGACATACACCAAGGAATATCATCCTGGACATTGTTTGTCAACTCATCCATAACAAGAACGAACATATATGGGCTGAGTGTAGATTCTTGGTGTACCCCAACTGTGATAGGAAAAGTTGGTGTCTCTCCTCTAGGATTATTCACAATTTTAATAGAGCTATCATACATGTCTAACATCAAGTCGATGTATTGGATTGGTACACCCTTTTTCTTCAAAACCATCCACAACAATCATCTGGGTACTCAATCATAAGTCTTCTCCAAATAAATAAACACCATATGAAGATCTCTTTTACTTTCTCTATACTTACTCCATAAGCCTCAGTATAAAAAAACAACATTTGTTGTTGATCTTCTTAGCATGAAACCACATCCTCTCCCAAAGCTTCATTGTGTGATATCTGTGTTATAGATCTTAGCCTCTGCTCAATGGTCCTCTCCCAAAGCTTCATTGTGTGACTCATCAACTTGATACCTTTGTAGTTTGTGCAACTCTAAACAACATTGTTGTTCTTGTAAATGGAGGCTATAGTATTATTTCTCCACTCATCAGGCATTATCTTGGTCTTCATGATCTTGTTAAAGAACTTTATTAACCACATAACTCCTTCATCCTCCATACTCTTCCATACATCAATGGTAATATCGTCTGGTCCACATGTCTTTCTCATTTTCATCTTTTTCAAAGCATTCTTGACCTCAAATTGTGAAATCCATCGTGTGTAAATGATATCTCTTGTATTCATGTCACACGAGTTTCTAACATTTTCTACAATATCTCCATTGAAAATCTTATAAAGGTAATTTATGCATTGGTTCTTGATGTCGTCATCCTTCACCAGCATTGTACCATCTTCATTCTTGATGTGTTTTACTTGACTCAAGTCTCTTCCTTTTCTTTCTCTTTACGAGCCATTATATATATATATATATATATATATATATATATATATATATATATATAGGGCGTTCATTCGTTGCCTGTGCGGGTAGCTTGGATTTTCACTACCCGGCAACCAAAAAAGTAACTCTTCTGGCCAAAAAAGTAACTCTGCTGTCAAAAAAGTAACTATGGTGGCCAAAAAAGTAACTCTGCTGGTCAAAAAAGTAACTTTGTCCAAAATATACAGCATATATATATAAAGACGGGTTTTTTGATTTTGGAGGGGCAAATGATATTATTTTTGGCTAAAATTTTTTGGAGAGCTAGACAAAATAGTCCTCTACAATTGCGATTTTTTTTTGAAAAAAATTGGTCGGAAGGGTGGGCGGGTAGCTACCCGCGCGGGCAATAAAGATGGGCATATATATATATATATATATATATATATATATATATATAGAGAGAGAGAGAGAGAGAGAGAGAGAGAGAGAGAGAGTCAGGCTAGTGTACACTTGAGTGTATCGGAGGCACCATACACCTCAGTCATTTTTGAAGATGTAGTAAATTTTTGAAAAATCTAAATTGTTGATCTTCTTAATTATAATAAGAACATACTATATAATAAATTTTAGCTCATTTGGACACTTATAGGTCATGCATCTAAAGGAGACAAAAATTATGTATTTCAAATTAGTTTTGTGCGTCGATTTTGTTGTCCTTGGATGAGTGACTTACACTCATCCAAATGATTTCAAATTTTGTATGTGACCTATTATTATTGTAACCATGAAGATCAATGGTTAAGATTTTGGAAAAACATGGTCTAGATAGGCAAACATCATTGGGGTGTACAGTGTGATCTGTACACTCAAAGTGTATTCTAGTCTGACTATATATATATATATATATATATATATATATATATATATATATATATATATATATATATATATATATATATATATATATATAGTCAGGCTAGAATACACTCGAGTGTACGGATCGCACGAATATACTCAAGTGTGTTTGCATATCAAGACTATTTTTCAGAAAATGTAAACCGTTGATCTTCGTCGTCATACTATAACTAGGCTACATGCAAATTTTGAGCCTATTTGGATGAGTGTAAGTCACTCATCCAAGGGCAACAAAATCGACGCGTGAAACTAATTTGAAATGCTTAATTTTTGTGGTCTTCATAACATGAGCTATACATATCCAAATGTGCTCAAATTTTGCATATGAGTTGTTCACGAGATGTTTAAGAAGATAAACAGATTAGATTTTCAAAAAAATATTGCATCATGAAAAACGACTTGAGTGTATTCTGCTCTGGATACACTCGAGTGTATTCTAGCCTGACTCTCTCTCTCTCTCTCTCTCTATATATATATATATATATATATATATATATATATATATATACACACACACATATATATATATATTCCCTTCTCTTGTGTCCAACTTCTTATAAATATTATCAAAGTATCTAGACCTTGCTTCTGAACAAATTTTTTAACTTCTTTTTTTACTTACTTGTATATCTGAAACGTTGCATCATCTCGAGATTTGAAAAAACTCATATAGATCTCCATTTTCAGATTGATAACCTTGTGTACTTCATCATTCCACCACCAAATCTCTTTTTGTGGAGACCTACAATTTCTGTATAAATTCCTCATATAAAGATTCTCATTTCCCATCACTATAGTGACCAAATAATTTTTTCGCTCTAATTTTTCCGCCTTCACCACTTACAGCCAATTCTTTATGGATGCTTTAAAAGAACTTATTATGAGGTGAGCGACTGTGCTTGTGCTGGTCCTGGTGCTACCGTTGGATGTGAGCGTGGCCATTCGGCGTTCTCTTCCCCACAATTAATCAGTTTTAGGAAACGAAACGAAAATCGAAGGGATCGGCTTCACACCTCCGCAGCGGCGACCGGGTTTTTATGACTTTGAAATGCTGTCTCTTGGACTGATGATCCATGCTAGATGGGGGAACGTCATTACTCCTCAAGAAAGCGGGGAGTTCCGGCGTCGCGTCCCAGTTAAATTGCAGGGGGGTCCGACGAGGGAGGAGTCGAAACGGAACCTCGATGGTGGACTGCTGCAGCGGGGGAGCACAGCGCCACCGCGCAATCTCCTTGCAAGCGTAGCCTTCCCTGCTGCTGTGGCGGTGGGGGCAGCTGCCATCGCTACCTTATCCACTTATCTCGTGACGGCTCCGGGTAAGCGGGTGACAGAGAATTACAAAAGGCAGTTATGTGCGTGTTTTTTTTTTTCAGAACCGAGAGTATTTGCCACAGTTATTTTTCTTACTTGTTCGTACAATTGTTGCTGTCTCATCTTTTGTTCCCACCCAGTGAGTATCCTACTTGCGGACGGAATTCCAAGCTCTGAAATGCCAAATTCAAACGGCGTAATCCAACCCTTCGAGGTCTCACACAACTTACCGCTTTATCTATAACTCTATCTCTGGTTTCAAAAGATGACTTTCGGTCCCCAGAAGAGACGAAAGTACAGCACAATGAAACTAGTCACAACGTGGATTAACTTCATATTTGAATTATTATCGCTGAAAATTGGCTCCAAGCATTTTTCTTAGTAACGAGATCTTCCATCTACAATCTGTTTGCGGCCTTATACCTGCATCACCAACTTAACACCACAGCATCAACACCGCATATTGACTGCTTTCTGATCACAGTTTCTCAGGCTCAGACGACGGCTGTGGACTTCCCCAGGGCAGCGGCAATCTTCCAGAGATCCTGTATTGGTTGCCATGATGGGGGAGGAAACGTCCTGCAGCCAGTTGAGTTCAAAGCTTCCTTTTTTTTCTTCAGTTTTTCACCTTCGCGCCATTTCCTCCTCTTTGATCTGCCTGACATCAATCTACTCCAATCTCATGGTTTAGCAACTTGTGTGACAGGGAGCGACCCTCTTCTCAGAAGACCTGGAGAGGTAAGTTACTTGTTGTTAGTTTGCCGAACTTTTTGTATAATGCTTATAAGATGACATGTTGCTTTTTTATCTGAACATAAATGCTCTCAATAATCAATGCTGAAATTCATATATTAGATGTAAACAGAGTCATAGTTTTGATTTATAGCTGTAAATATGACAAGAGTACTGCGATTGCAAATTTCAATCAGATTATTTCCATCATTTTATCTGGTTTCCAAATTGTAAAGACAAAACAAATTGATGATCGAACCTTTTTGCTTCTCTCTTTCGTCTTTATCACTATTACTGGTAACTCACCTGAGGATCGTGACATGCATCCAGGAACGGCATTGGCAAAGAAGATGAGATATACAACATTACATACAACGGCAAGGCCAGAATGCCGGTATGGTTCCTTGGTACCTGCTCTTGTGCTAAGCTTCGTTTTTTTCTACTTAGATCAATACACAATCAAAAAGCTCTATGAAATCAATGTATTTGTATGGGAATATTTTTTGTTTGTTGCTGATTGATATTTTCTGAAACTCCGAAGTGGGTTGGATAGATGAAATATTGTACTGGCTTCCTGATTTTGCACATAACCGAGAATCTAGAACCGTTTGGGGAGCTTGTTTTCTAAAATTACATTCCTGAATCAAAACAAACTGAACGGTTCTGGTCTAAAGAGGGATCACACGAGACGTGAAACCCTTATTACAGATTATATTTTGTGCAGGGTTTTGGTGAGAAGTGCACTCCCCGAGGCCAATGCACATTTGGACCACGGCTCCAGGATGAGGAGATCGAGTTGCTGGCAAAATTCGTGAAGCTGCAGGCTGACAGAGGCTGGCCGAAGATCGAGAGCTACGTGGAGTAAGCCCTGGCTGCTGCAATACAGAGCGAAGCTTGGATCGTAGAGCCTGTGCCCGATAACATGGACGATGTGACACATGAATTCTGGCATTCCAGCGTTTCTCCTACAAAACGCTCTGTTTTGGTGGTGTCTTATGATAATAACAAATACAGAAGCACCATTTTGTAGCATATTAGTCTTGTTTATGAGATTTTGAAATATGCGTGAGCTCAAGAGTCCAGATTCTTATTAAGTCGGGCCTCAATTTTAGATTTTTTGGAATCTAACAAACATCAGCTCCCTGAACAGTCTGATTTTATGAAAATTTCAAAATTCTACTCATCCCAAACAAGCACACCATTGGTCACGGAGCTTAAATTGTTTAAGCCAATATTGTAGGAAGAGGCAGCAAAGCCATCTGGGATGCCTGGACAATACTTTCTTTGTGGGCGGAACCTGCGTTTTGTGGACACGAATATGAATGTTGTGAACTTCCATACAGTTGATGAGTCTAGCATGTTTAGTGAAGGGGCAGACAGAGAGAATGTTCCTAATGGTATGCATGGTTGGGCAGCATGATCTGGTTGCAGACTACACAATCAATGAGTCAGGGCCGTTGTAGACATTTCAGAAGCCCCAGGACGAAGATAAAAAATGGCCCCTCTGTATACTCTTATTTAACAAATTTAAATAAACATTAGTTTAGTCATAATAATCAAAACTGTCATATATTAAAATAGAACATATTCTTACAAATCAAACTAAAAAGAACGTAAAAATTAAATATAGATATCTCCTTATCAAGCTTCACTCATCATATAAAATGACTTCTTTGGTCCTTTCTGATGCAAAATCTTGAAGAACAGTGTCATGACATCAATATTTTCCAACATATCCTTCTCAATGCATAAAATTGTCAAACCGTTGAATCTTTCTTGAGACATTGATGATCTAAGATAGTTTTTCAGCAACATTAGTTTGGAAAAACTCCTTTCTGCAGACGCTACTGTCACTGGCATTGTCAACAAAATACGATAATCAATTGAAATATGAGGGAAACAATCTGCATCTTTCACAAATTCAAGAAATTCAATAGATGACTTTTGCTCTTTTGGCAAACTCACCTGCAATACTTTCAACTCAGAAAAAAAGTCATCCAAGTTATCTTTCATGAGAAAAAGTAGCATGAAACTTAGTACAACATGCCTTTAGGGTAGCTTCATCCAATAATTTTAAAATCTCTGAGTTATATAGGAATCCAATAGCATCTTCAAATATCTTCACTTGCTCAAATCTCTTATTCAAAGAAGAGAGTGTCATATCCACAACCACTAGAAAGTAATTTACTTGAAAAGACTCTTTCTCTGGTTGAATATCATCTTCATTCTCATCAAATTTTCTTTTCCTAACAATGTGACGCTTAACTTGAAAAGTTAGCTCAGGATTCATCTCAGAGGCAATCTCAGTAGCAACAACAATACTAGAAGCAAATCATTCATCTCTGTATTTCTCAAGAAAAGACACCATATCTTTCAATAACTTAATAGTAGCATCAATGTAAACAGATTTGGATATATAAAATATCATGTCAAATAACAATACCCAACATAAACTCAAAACTCGATTGAGTAAACCAGACTGTTTGCTTCACTTTGTGCCTTGGCATCATCACGAGACTTGGATAATTCCATTCCAATAGAGAAAGCCTGATTTGAGGAGCTTGAAATCTAATAGCTTTGACACTTTTAATATGACTCTCCCAATGAGTATTGAACAGTGATTTAACAGTCAAACCTGAGACATTGTCAAGCAAACACTTCCACCTTTTCGGAGAACTTGCAACACATTATATGCGTTGTATAATTCCAAAAAAAAAGCTGGAACACAAGAATGAGCCATATCACTAATAGTGAGATTAAAACTATGTATATAACGCTTTGGGATTTACCTTGAGTAACCACTTTTACACACCTTGGTATTTTCCCTTCATATTAGAATTGTTGTCATAATCTTGACCTCTCACATCCCCCACATTAAGATCAAGAGACATAAGAGCATTTACAAGTTCATTAAAAAGTCCAAATCCGATCATATCATCAACTTTCAGAAACTCTAAAAAGAACTCCTCTGTTTTTATTTTCTGACCTTGCTTTTAATTCATGCCAAGTGCTCATATTAGTGATATGTTCCATGCATTCTCATGCTCTTTGAGTCTCTCACTAATATGTTTCCAGTCTTTGAACTCATTATGAGCTAGTGTACTTTTATTGTTCTCAGACTTGAACAATTTACAACAAAAATAATAAATTTTATCAACATATTTTGAGTTAACTAACCACTTCCTATCACGAGTCTCTCCATTGCTAATTTTTTTAGAATAATAAACATATGAGAAGTGTCTCTTATTGTCATCTAAAGGAAACACAAGATTCAATTCTCTTTTAGGGCCTTTTTCAACTAAAATATCCCTAACTTTGTTGTCAATATTATCCCAGTTTAAGGGATCATATAAATCAAAAGGAGGGAGAAGTTGTTCAACACCGTCTAATTTGCCAACATTTAAATCAGTGACGTCAGTATCATCCTCAACCTCATCATCATTTTCACTTCTAATTACATTTTCGACTTCTATAGTAACATGATCATCATCATTCACTTTTTCATTAGATTGATCAGGATTATCAACATCTTCAAAAGTTCATGGGATAATGGAAATAAATTTATCAAGCGCACCTTTCTGAGTAGCTAGAAATTTCTCATCTTCCTTCTTCTTTCTTCTTTTCTCACTTCCAGATAGATATTTTTTAGAAGCATGTTGAATAAACCACACTGTCAAACATAGAAGACAACTAAAGTAAAAGATTAGTGATGAGTTTATTATGTCATTTTAAAAATTCATGCAGTATCATTGCAACATCATTGTTTAAAAAAGCAAAGATGTGACAAGAATAACAACTAAAATATACTTTTTTAGTTGGTTTGGATGTTTCCAAACACGAAACAGAAATATGTGAAGTGAATATGAGAACAAAACCTTTGTTTTCTAACAGTAGCACGTTCCAATTAATTAATTTCAACATGCACGACAGTAAGAAATGGACTAGTAGAATGTGATATTTAAAATCAAATCACAACCTAGTGACCGAGTATGTTACAATCATTAACCAATAATTTTGTATATTGTGGCTCCTATTGGTTTGTTGTAAATAGAATTTTTAAGGAAGTTATTTTTCTGGAACTGAAGTTCAGTTCCTGAAAATCGAGTTCAAACGACTGATTTAATAATTGAGTTTTTAACAGAAATTGATATATCTGGTTTAGTCTTCGCATTCTTGTTTCTTATATATATTTCTATCTTATTTTCTAGAAGAAACACATTCAATAGAACAAACGTAGAGTACTATTTTACGTCTAGATTTGCATGATCGTGTACAAATATATTGTTCAATGTCAGTAGATGTTTGATAACAATCGTATTAATTTAATCCATCTAACAACTAGTCCCCGTCACCTGGATGCATATGCGATAGATTTTAGAACTGGAGTCTTTCTTAGTTATACATTCAAAAGAACACTGACAAAATAATTTGTATACAACGACAATAAGTTATGAAAGACAATAGCAATCTGTCGTCGAGTAAGAATGCATGCGACTCGGCAACTAGAGTAAGAATAAATGAAGATATTTTCAATCCACTTACAGCGAACCAATCGGGGCCTTAGCCAGCGAAGTCTGGATTGCAAGACGCCAAGATCAAGCCAAAATTATATATAACACTTGAACATCCACTGTCAAATCTGGATTGTCCGGTATGGATGATCTTTCAGGGGAAGAGCAGGGATCCTTCTCGGTTCTCGCCCTACGCCTGCGGTTGCCGGAGAAAAGTTTAGCGATGGTTGCACCAGCACGGCAACAAGAGACATCATGGTACTCATGGACGTCTGCGGAGCAGGAGCAATGGAGTATGCAGACAAGGAGAATAGGAGGCGCCGAACGTACACAACGGCAAGAGGCGTCGTGGACTTCTGCTGAGGAGGAGCAGCGCTGCCGCTGCAGCAGAGTTTGCCTAGCGTGAACAAGTGGAACAAATGGGAGCGGGGAGTGTAACTGCCGAAGGGATTGCGGAAGTCCCAAACGGCACAAATTGGGATTTCGGAACAGGAAGAGATGTTTAGAACAATATAATTATGGACTCCACCTCTTTGTTGGGCCTCTGGCCGTCACCCAGGTTGTCCCCCCCAATGGTCGGCCCTGAATGAGTTGACGGTCGAGAAACTCTGAAAGTCTTTTGAGAGGGTTACAAGCATATTCATTAAAGAAAGTAGTATAATTTTGTGTGTTTTTTAATCAGACGATAGTATAATAGATACGTATGACCCCTATGCCACCCCATATAGGTGATAAGTGTAGGTCAATAGTAGCATTATATAGCCATAGTAGAGCATAAGAGGTGTCTATCGACCATATATAAAAAATAGAAAACGTTGAAGGTTTAATAAAGACGTGGGGGTATTCCTTATACATGCCCCTCATAGCATGACTTGATATAAAATATAAATTAGTTTTCATCTGCTTTTTCAAGTATTTACGTCATAGTGAAGAGATGTTGTCCATTGTTGATATCTTCACAGACAGGATTGGTCTTGATAGCCAAGTTGTGACACATACATGTATCATTTGCATCAAAGGAAGTCATTGTAGTAAATGAGCACATTACGGATAAGTTGATCTTTATTGGTGAATTTGTTTTCATATTTTCATTTGTTTCTCTCTATTCGAATAGCCTAGATGATAGTGGCATAAATGGTTTGGCTATTTGTGATGTTATTATGATGGTTGATGTTATTTAGAAGTCTTTGTTCCATATTAAGATTAATGGTAGCTTTGATAATGGTGGCTTTAGTAAATTGTGTCCATATGAATCTAATCTCGTGACATGTCAAAAAATATATGTTGGTTAGATTCTTCATTATCATGACACATCAGACATATCGATGATCCTAGGACCTAGTTTCTGAAGTTGTGCGTCAATGGGTTTTTTGTCATGCCATAGGAGCCATATGATGATGTACACTTTAGGTGAGCATGTAACATTCCATATACGCTTGTGGGGGATAGTGTGTCCTCTATTGGAGAAGAATAGGTAAGGTTTGGTACTGTATTTTTGGTCCCAGATCTAGTCAATGTAGTTTACAGTATTTGTTTTCAAATGTTTCATAACGTCATTGCTTCATATGTAGAGAAGGTGGTTATTATATTGTTTTTGAAAAGGTTTCGTCTATGTGAGCACATGAGAGTTAATCATTGTTGTGTATTGATGTCTTAGATATTTTATAGAATTATGTTTTGGTTAGTAAGATGGTTTATGGGTGCCAAATTGTGTCATCAAGGGTCTTGCCAAAAATAGGCATGTAGCATGTGGAGTGGTGAGGTGTTTATGGTGCTTTACATAATGTAGATGTTTTTAGATATATGCTTCCATAGAGGTGAAATGACATATAAGGGTATGTTGCACCATGGTTATGACGTCTATAGTATTTTTATAGAACTATATCTATCCATAACGTGTATTCAATTTGGCACAAAGAGGTCATAATTGTGTATGAGGAAGAGGGCATATAGGTTGAGATTGATGATGCCCCATCCCCCAAAAGATTTTGGGCTGAATATGGAATCCCAATTGATGAGATGTGTACTTCTTTCATGGTGATACCATAGGAAAGTCCTACATTTTTTTACAATACCCTTGATAATTGTTTTGGGGGTGGGTTGCATATGAGATTGTAAGTAATGAGTGGTGTTAGTGAATAGTAGAGAAGAAAGAGAGTGACTACAAGATATAGAAAATTGTTTTCCAGTCGAAGAGACGTTTGTGGTATGCCTCTATGATTGGGTTCCAAAGAATAATATTTAATCTCCATGTGGGGAAGAGCCAAACCAAGATACTTACATGGGAAGGATTTGGTAGAGCATATCCAAAGGGGTTTGAATTTTTTCATGTCAGAGTTAGACACATGAGTTTCAATGATGGCCAATTTGTAGAAATTGTTCTTGAGTTCAAATAGATATGAGAAGATGACGAGGATCTGGATGATGTTGATAACCTAATAGTCATCAAGTTTGATGAAAATGATAGTGCCATCAGTGTATTGAACAATGTTGTTTAGGCATCCTTGTGGGAACTCAAGAAGACCTTGTTGTGTGCCAAGATGAATGGATCAATCTAGGATAGATATAACAATGATGGAAAGGTATGGCAGTAGTGGGTCGCCTTAACGAAGGTCATTTGATCTCTTGAAATATCTAAAGGAAGATCCAGTTGTTGGTATGTATGTCTTGAGAGCCAATCATGGGATGATTGGTGGGATACATTAAGATTGATTTGATAAACATCAAAGGCAAGCTTCCAATTCTTTCTGGTTCAGTCATATGAGATAATGATAGAACATATTGAATGTCTAGAGAATGACAGTACTCAATGACGTGTGATTTCAGGTTCAGGACCTGAACGATGAGATCATAAGGATGCTAAGAGTCTGTACATTCTTATTATGTCCCTAGTCGGATGTCATTGTGGAAGGTAGATAGACAACAATGACACACAAGACTAGATTTTGGTGTTGGTTGATGACAGAATCTCATTAGTCATGATATGGAGATATCAAACCAAACACATAGGTACTTGTTAGAGAACAAGCGTATCGGACAGACCCACCGTGAGTTTGACACATGGAACCATGACATGGTAGTCACAGTCAATTCTCATAGTGATGGTGGTGAGTGTGATTCTTTGACCTAAAATCACTACACTCAACACATGTCATTAGGTACACTTTGACATCATCAAACGCAGTCCTGAAACATGGGTTGTTATAAAGGTGATGATTGGGTGGCTTTGACACATGGGGCTTTTGAGGGGTGAGTGATAGATATGGGATTTGTCCCTCCTGAGGGAGTTTGATATCCATGGCCACTTGATGAGTAGGATTGAGATAGGAGTGCATACATATGTGAATCAATATGTGATATTGATGTCATACATATCTCCTCCAATCTACTCTGAGATCAAGAAAGTGAATGAACGTTGATAGGATGACTGTTCCATGCCTTGAGTTCATTCGGGATATCAGTGACAATGGAATTATACATTCACTGTAACACCATTCATGGATTGTAGGATTGAAAGTAGTTCTCCAACTTCCCTTTTCACTTGGGTAGCATTGATGTGTGACTAGGCACCACTCTTTGCTTGTGAAGTCATAAGAGTTATGGACTTTCATTGCCAACGTGAAATGGACCTGCAGGGTCACACAGATAGGATTTAACCTGGAAGAGGAGTTTATCCACAAATGATGTTTAGATTGATTACTAAAGGAGCTAGTAGTTCAATTAAACAATCAATCAATTGATAGCTCAATATCATAGTGTTCAAGGTGTTGGACCGATTGATTAGAGTATCAGATTGATTGAAACTACAATTGACTGATTCTGCGCAGTCTGCACTCCCAACCAATTGGCTTATGTGATGAACTGATCGGCTCAGCTTGGTGAACCGATCGGCTTATGAGATGAACCGATCGGCTCAGTACAGGCTGAACCGACCGGTTCAGAGGTTGAACTGATCAGCTCAACTGGTCCAAACGAGCAAGTTGGGAAAGACAGGTCGGCAAGAAATTTCCTTTCGTTTCACTTGTCCAATTTGATTGGAACAAGGATTGGTATTTGGATCAATTCGAAACAAAAGAGGAAAAGTCAATCGAGAACTGATCAGGACCACGAACTGATCGACTCATGCTTGAACCGATCAGCTCAGATGTCCCAACCGACCGGTTTAGGTGTGAACCGATCAGCTCAGCTCTCCAACCGGTTGTTTCATGCTTGAAACGATCGGTTCAGATGGTGCAGTTGGTTCTTTTGTGGAAAATCTTGAACCCTTCTACTCCTTCTTTAGTCCCACATTGACCTATGTAGAGATCCCTATCCCATGACCCTCCTATATATAGGGGTATTGGGGGCTTCTCAGGTACAATAATTCAGAACACCAGTCGATCTGCAAAGTTGTCATTCTCTCTAGTTGTGGTAACCGAGAGAGCCCAAGAAAGTGCTACCCGATAAGGGAGACACAACAAGGGAAAGACAAATACAAAAAAATGACTGGTTGCAGGAGTGTGTCGGTGGATAGTATACCGAGAGGAGGGTGCAAATCCTTCTGATTCCTTATGGGACAAGGAGATCGGAGTTCCAGGTGGTCTGTGTAGACTACTTCAGAGGCGGGAGACTTCTGTCGCTCAGAGGACAGCTGTCAATCCCGACAGTCCCGGTGAGACCAGGAGTTGCACAGACACCATCCAAGATTGGAGGTGAAGACCGTGCAATCTGCAAGTTAATGTCATCGAGCAAGCCTCAGGACAAGGTATGTCTCTACAAATCGTCTTTCCTACTGTATAGACGTTGACGTGATTCCTTTATACTGGGTTTGGGAGAAGAATTTTTTTTGTTTCTGCTGCATTATCTGTCTCCCCTAAAACCCAACAGTGGTATCATAGCCACGTCAACTACTTTATACTTTAGGATTATCGATATGATCGATTTTGGTTTGTCGCCTTTAATTATTGCATACGATGCAAATAATAATGGCTTTATGCATGTCCAATCCTAAATCCCAATATACATATATGATATGTAATATAAATGCACTTGATACGTGTCGCCCTTAAATGAGTTTTGTGGTGGATGTATAGTGTGGTTATGGCTACTAAACCCTATGTATGTGTGCTTGGTTGAATGTGGTTGCTTGCATCTCAGTATGCACGCCGATTCCCTATCTCGTATTCCTGATGCAACTCGAGATAACTCGAGATTTCTTTCCTACCTTTACTCCCCCCAAATGTAACTCGAGGTTTCCCTATTCATATGTAAAATAGGATAGATCTTTTATTTCTTGTTATGTCAAAGAACGGTGGACAACCTGACGATGACTAAGATGATCGGTTCAAGGTGTGAACTGATCGGTTAGCCTTCCAAACGATCAGTTCAAGGACTAAAGGGATCAGTTGATGACCGGTTCATGGAGCAAGACGATCGGGTGGCGGCTATGAAGAGATGCATGATGACCAGGTGAACCGATTGGTTGGAGGAGCCAACTGATCGGCAGGTGGCACCCAGACGACCGGCCAAGGAGAGCAGGTCATTCATGTGATGAGTTGATCAACTCGGACAGCTATAGCACTTCATCATGGACATGTTGCATGTGATGTAGACCTAGATGACTGTGATTCCTCTTGGCTCGAGGAATCACATTAGGATGGCCATAATCATCGCTTTTATTGTTTCACATGTTTTTTGTGGGATATAACATGTATATGATACGTACTATGTATTGTGGTGATTGGATATGTATATGTACCTATAAAACCAAATCCCTCATCTAAATATTAAGTCTTTTACGCCTTCCATTAGCGGCACACATTAAAAAATTGATCGATCAAGCATAGGTTATGCCAAAGCATGGTGCACCGTCTATCTCGTGGAAGTGTGAAGGGTAAACATGTAGGTTCTGCCAAAGCAGGGTGCATGTTTACAGTGTTGACTTTTAGGCTAGACTTAACTGGTGATTCTTAGAGCATCTAGGCCCAAAGGCACATAATGTTCATGGCAAGGTGTTGCGCATGTTCATTCATCAAGAGTTGCATATGATGCAATTGGATGATGGCCTACCTAAATAGTCAAGATTATGGGCGATCGGCCAAAGCTGACTCGTGACTTGATGAAATATAGATCTTGACCCATTAGAAGATTGTACGCTGCAATCTTCTGAATTGATGGTGACGGCTATCAATTTGAACAAAATAGTGGGAGTGATAATTAATTAAAGTCCTAATTATATCGTCAACCTTTCAAATCAACCAAATAAGTCAAAATTGAGTTTTGGACTAAATTGCATATATTTCCTTTTGTAGTACAAATGACAACAAACAACAATCACTTTTCGTTGTGATCGGTCCTTGAAAAGGACAAGATGAATGGGACTAACTTTCACGACTGGTTTAGGACATTGAGAATTGTTCTCACTTAGGAGTGAAAGCTCTATGTCCTGGATACTCCAGTTCCAGGGGAACCTGCTCCTACCGCACCAAAGGCAGAAAGGGATACTTATAAGAAGCATTCTGAAGATGCCATTGATGCAAAGTGCTTGATGTTGTGCTCCATGAACCACGAGTTGTAGAGACAACATGAGAACATGGGTGTCATTGAGATGATTCAGCATCTCAAGAACATGTATGAAGATCAAGCACGGTAAGAGAGATATGATGTCTCCAGGGCGCTGTTCAAGTGTGTCAATACAGAAGGAGATCTAGTTGGTCCTCACACACTCAAAATGATTGGGTATGTAGAGAACCTGACAACATTGGGATTTCCCCTGAGCTAAGAGTTGGCTACTGACATGATACTACAATCGTTGGCAGAATCCTACAGTCAGTTTGTGATGAACTACAACATGAACAACTTTGACAAGTTGTTGACAGAGTTGTTGGGCATGTTGAGGACAGCCGAGGCACAGATGAAGAAGGACAAGCCTAAGTCTGTGATGATGATCATCAACAAGAAATGCAAGTCCAAGCGCAAGGGCAAAGGCAAGGCTAAGAAAGGTTCTGATGCTAGCCAGCAGCCCAAGTCATCTTCAACTCTCAAGGCCAAGGGAGTTGTGACCAAGAGAGGAAATTTCCACCATTGTCAAAAGCCAGGACTTTGGAAAAGGAATTGTCCACTCTATCTAGAAGAACTAAAGAAGAAGAAGGCGACAAATGTCTCCACCTGAAGGTGTCATGAAATAAACTTATAACACTTTTAAGGTATATGATACCTAGATATAAAGTGTAAAGCACCCAATACATGGGGCAAGTGTTGCCGCCATAGATAAGAGTACTTTAGTTTATTTTCAGCCTTGAAGGCATGTAATAGAGTTATGAACTGATATTTCATATTTTCCAATGGATAGAAACGCATTATTTTTGCATATTGTATGACAATGATAGCAATTAATAAAGTTGATATTTCAATTTCAAAAGATATGATCCTTTGTGGAAATGTCTTGTTTA
Organism: Alisma plantago-aquatica; assembly: GCA_963693085.1. Lineage (NCBI taxonomy): Eukaryota > Viridiplantae > Streptophyta > Magnoliopsida > Alismatales > Alismataceae > Alisma > Alisma plantago-aquatica. The sequence goes on along the minus strand of OY856412.1, from coordinate 896,020,269 downwards.
TCTTGTGATACTTGGTATGCATAAGATAAAATTATACCTAAAAGTTATTGATAACTCAAACAATCAAATTAGCAAAAATCATGAGAAATTCATTTCTAGTTTCCATATGATGGATAAATCTAGACTCTTTTGGTTAGAGAACCAGTAAGAGACATGAATCTCTTAGACATGATTAATCAATCTTCACTAGTAGTAGTGGGAGATTGATTATCCTATTAGGTATAATACATACATATTGGACTTAATGCTAGTACTTCAATTGGTGTTTAGAGAAATGCCAATATGAATATATTGAAGTGTTTAAGAATATCATAGATGAAGTATGAATTTGGTAAAGTGTTAATTCTTGATGAGATCAATGAATGAAATACTTGAACGGAATGTTTGAGATCCTTATGAGTGATTATGATAGTGTATCATAGTAAGCTTGTGATTAAGGCATGGTAATGTCTAAATCAAAAGGAGTCATACTCTAAGAAGTTAGAGGATGATTATCAAATAACTAATTTCTTCTTAAATAAAGAATACCCTACACTAATAAAGGACATTAAGAATCACAAAGAGTTGTGACTTCTTGTATCCTTGACAGATACACCTCGATTATCTATGTGATGAGTTGGTCATGTGATGAGTCAACTATCTAGATGAATATGAGGAACCAGATTTTGAGTTATGGGTTATGACCATTACATCCTAAATGACTTCCATGTGAACCATAAGGTATGACCTTGATGGTAGCACCCATTGGGATGAAATCCATAAGTGTGAATTAGTCTTAGGTGTTAAGACACATGGATAAGAAGGATGATGCTTGTTGATTGCAACTTAATGACTAAAATATTTGGCATACGGACACTAAAACCGCATTCCTATGAGGAATAAGTCAAGGATGTATACGTGACACAACCTATAACGTTTATGAATCCATTAATGCAAATGAAGTCTATAAGTTACAATGGATTAATCAATGTGATTGATTAAGTACAAGCAACTCAGAGTTGGATCTTTACTTTGATGATATAGTCAAAAGGTTTGACTAACATATCAAAGATAAATAAGGGATCTGTGATTTAGTGGGAGCGTATTCACATTCCACATGTTGATGTGAAATCGAAATGTTCTAGAATGGAAATCCAAAGTGGAAATTATCTTTAGGAAGATAGAGACATTTCCTATGTGATAGGAATAGAGATCTATAGAGATAGTTCTCGAAAAAAACTCTTAAATTGAAAATAGAGAGCATACATTGTCAATCTATACTGAAGGGTTCAGTGTGCACAGATTTAGTGGGAGAAAACTTATCCATGTTACATGGAGTTAGTATCCCAGAGCCAATTGTCCAATTCTTATAAAGAATGGAAACACTAAGAATAGATAAGGATATATCATGTATGTAAACATCACATCATCTTGCATGTATAGACATGTCAAGAACAAAACACATTTATCATCTTGTATGTAGGACATGATAATATGATATGCTCATCCTGATAACTCGTATGTGAGACATGATGAGTGGATGTCTGTCTAGTTCCAGTAAGGGTTACTGGAATACCATGAGAACTTGATAAGTACTTGAGAAGTACTAGTTCTATGGAAAGAAGGAAGGATTCACTAATGTGAACTTCCGGAAAAGGACAGAGAATTAATCACAAAATATATATGGGATATATAAAAGTGAATGTTTGTTGATAAATGGAAACGTTCCAATAAAGTTGTTTTAAAAGGAAATGTCGAGTATCCATGTGTTAGATAATAGTAGTGGATACTATATGGATCTAGGAGTTCATAGAGATGAACTTATAGATATTCCGATATTTGATGACAAGTAAGGAGTACTTGATCATGCAATATGGCTAAAGGTTAGCAAAGGAACACTAGATCGCATATTACGACAACTCCATCTCATACGTGTGACATACAGCGAAGAGATGAGAGACATGCAGTTAATACCGACTTTGGCAAAGTGTTGCCATAACTCACTATGTTAGCACTAGATCACGGTAACATGTGGGACATGTTTGAAGATCACTATGAATATGATTCAAGGGTGATTGGCTCGTAGTGCAAGTGGGAGTCTGTTGGTATGTATGCCCTAAGAGCCAATCATGGGATGATTGGTGGGACACATTAAGATTGATTTGATAAACATCAAAGGCAAGCTTCCAATTCTTTCTGGTTCAATCATGAGATAATGATAGAACAGATTGAATGTCTAGAGAATTACAGTACTCAATGACATATGATTTCAGGTTCATGACCTGAACAATGAGATCATACGGATGCCAAGAGTTTGTACATTCTTATTATGTCCCTAGTCATATGTCATTGTGGAAGGTAGATAGACAACAATGACACACAAGACTAGTTTGTGGTGTTGGTTGATGACAGAATCTCATTAGTCATGATATGGAGATATCAAACCAAACACATATGTACTTGTTAGAGAACAAGTGTACCAGACAGACCCACCGTGAGTTTGACACATGGAACCATGACATGGTAGTCACGGTCAGTTCTCACAGTGATGGTGGTGAGTGTGATTCTTTGACCTGAAATCACTACACTCAACACGTGTCGTTAGGTACAGTTTGACATCATCAAACACAGTCATGAAACATGGGTTGTTATAAAGGTGATGATTGGGTGGCTTTGACACATGGGGCTTTTGAGGGGTGAGTGATAGATATGGGATTTGTCCCTCCTGAGGGAGTTTGATATCCATGGCCACTTGATGAGTAGGATTGAGATAGGCGTGCACGCATATGTGAATCAATATGTGATATTGATGGCACATATATCTCCTCCAATCTACTATGAGATCAAGAAAGTGAATGAACGTTGACAGGATGATTGTTTCATGCCTCGAGTTCATTTGGGATATCAGTGACAAATGAATTATACACTCATTGTAACACCATTCACGGATTGTAGGATTGAAAGTTGTTCTCCAACTTTCCTTTTCACTTGGGTAGCACTGATGTGTGACTAGGCACCGCTCTTTGCTTGTGAAGTCATAAGAGTTATAGACTTTCACTACCAACGTGAAATGGACATGCTGGGTCACACACATAGGATTTAACCTGGAAGAGGATTTTATCCACAAATGATGTTTAGATTGATTACTAAAGGAGTTTAGTAGTTCAATTAAACACTCAATCAATTGATATCTCAATATCATAGTGTTTAAGGTGTTGGACCAATTGATTAGAGTATCGGATTGATTGAAACTGCAATTGACTGATTCTACGCAGTTTGCACTCCCAACCGATCGGCTCATGTGATCAATTGATCGGCTCATCTTGGTAACCGATCGGCTCAGCTTGGTGAATTGATCGGCTTATGAGATGAATTGATCGGCTCAGGATAGGCTGAACTGATCGGTTCAGAGGTTGAACTGATCGGCTCAACTGGTCCAAATGAGCAAGTTGGGAAAGACAGGTCGACAAGAAATGTCCTTTCATTTCACTTGTCCAATTTGATTGGAACAAGGATTGGTATTTGTATCAATTCGAAACAAAAGAGGAAAAGTCAATCAGGAACTGATCGGGACAACGAACCGATTGGCTCATGCTTGAACCGATCGGCTCAGATGTCCCAACCGACCGGTTCAGGTGTGAATCGATCAGCTCAGTTTCCCAACCGACTGTTTCATGCTTGAAACGATCGGTTCAGATGGCGCAGTTGGTTGTTTTGTGGAAAATCTCAAACCCTTCTACTCCTGTTTTAATCCCGCATTGTCCGGGGTAGAGAACCATGTCCCATGACCGTCCTATATATAGGGGTATTGGGGGCTTCTCAGGTACAAAAATCCAGAACATCAGTTGCTCTGCAAAGTTTTGATTCTCTCTGGTTGTGGTAACTGAGAGAGCCCGAGCAAGTGCTACCCGATAAGGGAGGCACAACAAGGGAAAGACAACTGTAGAAAAGTGAATGGTTGTAGGAGAGTGTGTCGGTGGCTAGTATGCTGACAGGAGGGTGCAACTCCTTCTGATTCCTTATGGGACAAGGAGATCGGAGTTCTATGTGGTCCATGTGGACTACTTCAGAGGCGGGAGATTTCTGTCGCTCGGAGGACAACTGTCAATCCTGGAAGTCCCAGTGAGACCAGGAGCTACACAGACACCGTCCAAGACCAGAGGTGAAGACCGTGCAAGCCACGAGGTAACATCGCCGAGCAAGCCTCAGGACAAGGTATGTCTCTACAAACTGTCTTTCCTACTGTATAGACATTGACGTCATTCCTTTATACTGGGTTCGGGAGAAGATTTTTTTTTGTTTCTGCTGCCTTCTCTGTCTCTCCTAAAACCCAACACCAGTACCAATAATAGAGAAGATACTAAAATAATACAAGAATACATCCATGAAGTCCATCTCTCAGGGATGCCATAGACTCAGGGGAAATGAAGGAGAAATACCCAAACTAATTTTGTTGAAAGCATGTTCAAAATCAAGCTTCAGGGTAAGAAGGGGAATATTTTGTTCCTGGAATCTATGGATGGTTTCTTGGACAATGATGTATGCATCTTGTATGCATTTGTTTGGTAGGAAGGCACATTGAGATATGTGAATATTATTTCAAATATGATATTCCATCATCATGTTGAGATGTTTTGCAATTATCCTATATGATGCATCAATAAGACTGATGGAGAATAAGTCTCTAATGGATACAGGTTGCAAAGCAATATGAGTTCGATTAAGAATTTTGATGTGTTATGTGATATGTTCATCTTGATGTATTGTAGATAATAAGTTGTGAAAGTCCTCTTTAATGTGTTCTCATGTATACCTATATATGACCATGCTATATCCACTTAGACCGAGGGATTTGCCAATTCCCATACATGGTTGATATAATCTATGTCTCTGTAAAAGGGTCTAATATGTTGTTGTTTGTCTAATTTTCTTTGGGCATTTTCTAAGATATCCCCATTAAGGGGCATAGTGTTTGGTGATTTTTGTCCGTTGTTGAAAGCTTTATGTAGAATAATACCACGTGTGAAATGATATCTTGTTGATGGTGGGTGTATGTATCCATGTTGTCTAGGCAGTGTATGATAGTTTTCCTCTTCCTATTGTTACAACAAGCATGAAAGAAATTTGTGTTCTTATCACCTTCTTTAAGCCAATTTCTCTTAGATATTTGTTTCTAGAGAATTCCTAAAAATCAAAAAGGTTTTTTTTTATTTTGTCTAATAAAACTTGATATCTAATGCCACCGTGTGTGATTTTTTATTTTATCTAAAAACTTCATGATTGACACATATAAAATTTCAGAAATTCGTGTGAATTTTCTTCTTGATTACCATGGTGGAAAGGTGTAGGGAATCTTGGTCTTACCAATCAAGAGTTGGTTAGATTTATATGACAACTTTGTTGATGTAAATTTTTTTGATTGAGTTCTTCTCTAATATTGACTTAAATATATCAAAGTGGGAAGTTAGTGAGCTTGTTAGTCTAGTTTTTCATAAATCAACACTCTATAAAGGGTTGTGTATGTTGATTTTGTTGTTGTTCAGTCGACCACTTCCATGTGTAAGAGAGATTGACAAACTTTTATAATTTGATGATACTTTGAGTGTATATAAGATATCAAGTTATTGAATCATGTTGAGGCAAAGATAACAACTCCATCGACTTGGAGCTATAAATAGGATTACAGCATAATTCACTTAATCACGTCAATTAATGTTTACTTGAGATAGATATGAAGTACCACTTTACAAATTCGTATTTTTATGGATGAATGAACATACAAGCACATATGAGAGAAAATTAGGCTTAAAGAGATCATGAATTTTTGGGCTAGAATGAAATTTCATCTTTGATTCAGGATAGTTTGCAGGTGAGCTTCATTTCATCATTGGTTTCTTATAGACTATTGGATAAATACATTTGGGTCCAAAATCCTAAAGATTTTTTTGTTCTTCCCCTATAGTCCTTAATTTTGTCTTCTTCTAGTTGTTTTTTGTCCTACTAACTCAAGGGAGATATATGATAAGATTATCGGTATATGTACTCAAAGGTCTGGTGGAGTTTGACTTTCACCTTCTTCATACATATGGTGAGTGGCTTAATCTCATTCAAAAATTAAATATATTTGAATCCAATCAATTCTAATTCTCAGCCAAGTAAGCCTAAATTAATAAATACTATTTTTATGAATTTTCAATAATTTGTTAAAAAATTGCATGTTGCTAGTAGTGATTTGTATAGTATGACATTGTTTCTTTTTTCTTATTCTATGATATTAAGGGCACGTTTTGGTTCATTGGATTAGAATAGATTTTAGGAAATATAGAATTTGTTTTTATCCAGGTTGAGCTGGTTACTTGGATTAGATAAATACAGCAATACAAAACTCTATGTAGGCTTCACTGGATAGAATATCATGTACTCAGTCTGGTTCTCTTCTTCTTCATGCTTTGATGGTGGCAGTAGCTCATAGGGGGGTGCTCCTACATACAATTGATTATGTACACAACAAAGAATAGGGAGATGAGGGGACCACAGAGTAGTTGGGGAATGGGGAGGGGACCACAGAGCAGTTGACAGTCTAGCACGGAGGAGGGGATGAGAGAGGTATGTACATCTGAAGCTCATGTTCGTTGCATTGCGGCGTCCATCCATTTTGAGATGGAAAGTAGAATCTAGCCTCTACTGTACAATCTGAAAACCCTAGATTCTTATGATTATCCAGCTCCAACAAAGCAAACATAAATTTTCTTCTATTAGATTTTGGATTGCAATCCAATCCTACTAGATACAGGAAATCAAACATCCCTAGAATGGATTAATAGAAACATGTTTAGTTTATACAATTCATTACAATTCTTCATTTTATTGAATGGAATGATCTCCTATAATAAATTAATGAATTGTGGGGTATATGTGATTCCTTATGATATAATATTTTTCTTCAAATAAAAAAGTTAAGTTATACTATTTTTACATGGTATTATTTGGTAACTAGGATATTGTTAGGGATGATTAGTAAGATACGGGTTAGCTTACTCATGTCCATGGAACCCTATTTAGGGTGAAACATTTAATGGTTACCTAAATAATTAGTATATAGATAAAACTTCATGTATGATATTATGTTAATATTTGTTATCAATTTTAAATATATACTCTACATTATTATTTGGTTTACCATTTATTTTTCACCTAGAGCTATAAGAAAAGTGTAGTGTGTTTGAATATGCTATTTAATTATAACATCCCAAACTTTTGAAATTAATTTAAGATTTATGATATGGTTTTTCTTAAATATACATAGTTGAGTGTCTTAATGCAAAAAAGATCATGAAATGAAATTTATTAAAGGATAATATAGTGAGAAGAATAAAATGATACTCAAAATACATTTTCTCTTTCAATTGTGCATTATGTGTTGCAATTAACTCAAATTAATGAATATTAGTTTTCCTTTCCTTTTTTTTCTCTCATATTCTTAAAATGGTTAAAAGAAATAAAAGAGAAAGTGAAAAGACTTGGGATTCAAAAATATACATAAGAAATGGCTAAATTGGATGAGAAGTTTTCCTTCTTCCTTTTTATAGTTTTTAATATAAGGAGAAAGTATAATTACTCTGTTGTTCTCTCTCTCCTCCAAGAAAGTTGCTCAAAAAGGCATAAAATATGTATGGCATAGATAATAAGTTATTATCTAGAATTTTGGCTCATGGGGACACAAAGGAAAGTATTTCCCCAATCATCTAATGTATTAATGCATTGAATTAAAGTTAAATGGCATATATGGAAACTATGGGAAAAAGGGTGTGAACAACTAAATATGATTGGCTAGGAAAGATCTAGACCACTTATTGGACGTGTGATCCAAATTTGGACTCATTTTGACTTTATTTAGCCCACCAAAATAATTAAGCAAGTTTCCATATAGTTTACTTAGGATGTGATTAGGAAACCGTTTAATGTGTTGATTTAAGCTAAAGTTCTGATTTATTTCCCTATCACATGCATGCTCTCTTCTTTTTTCTCACACTTCATTTGGTCATCCATTTCCAATCTAGATGCCTAAGCATTGTGTCCTACCTCCCACTTTGATCGTGATTTAAACCTAGTTCGAGGTGTTTCCTTCCTCGATCCCTCTTTTCCTCAATTCTCCACCTTTTCAAGAAATTTCTTTGCCACCGACTTCATATTGCTTTCCCGGGCCGATTGAGCATTTACTCACCTTCCCTTGTGATCTGTGGGAGAAATTCCCAAATAGGGTTTCAAACCCCTCTCGCCTCTATGGATAGTCTCCACCATCTTTGTGCCTCCCATATTTATTTTATGCTACCAAAAACTTCACCACCTGACGTAGGTTTATCCTCCACTATCAATTGAGTTATTCATGCCCTCAAACTCCCTGACCTGCCCATTTTTGGTTTTTCATATTCCATCTTCCATCTTCCCTCACAGCCCTCGCCAATGCCAAACTAGCAATTGGCCACCTTGTAAGCATCCTTAGATCTTCCTCTTGCCTTCTCAACTGCTTCTTTGCCAAGTGTTCTTCTCAAACTCCCTACCCTATAGCATGTTGATTGACCATTGTAGGTGTTTAGTGTCAGGAAGCTTATTTGGCCCCCTGACCTGGGCGAGAGTGTGTGTGAGTGCGCATAGCCATGATGGATCTCACAGAGGCATTTATCTTTGTTTACCTGTTGTTTTTTTGGTGAGTCAAGCTCGTCACTCCAACCATGTTTTGACCCTGAGTAAAGGGTCGTTGGCTTCATGGCAACAAGATGGAGATAGTGCTCCTCTCCATTTGTCCTGAGGTGGTTTGTCCCACAAGATGTCATGTGGAGATCACCACAACTTCTTCTAGTGATCCATGGCCTGAAGAAGGAACAAACCAGGTCAGACAATGACCTTGGTGTCCATGCTAATTCAATCGGATCATTATACCTGCAAGGACAAAATCAAGATGTTGCCTTTGTTTTTTTTTTAACGCACACACTATCTTAGTTGGCCTTGGTTCCAGTCATTTGTTCCCTATTGGGCCAGCTCAGCACTAGGCCACGCTATTGATTTGGATAATGCATACACGTGACATTTTGGCAATTTTTGGTTGGTTGGATTTTTCAAAAATCACATTAATTAATCGGATTCTAAAAAAATGATAAGAAATATGTTTTGGAAATGGTTTTTCATGAGGAACTCAAATTTTAAGGTTTCAGAGTCTATTTTCCTTCAAAGAAACCCTAGTTTTCTAAGGAGTTAATATTAAGGTTTAAGATGATGAATGAAATACATATTATATATTCAATGTTATGAATAGGGTATTTAGGGTTCAATGAACCACATGAACGTAACCAAGGTTTCTTCAACCTAAGAAGAGAAATAAGGTGTTCCTTAATTGAAAATTAAGTGGTCCATGCAAATTGAACATAGGTATTGTTTGACTTTATGTATGTATGTATGTATGTATGGGATTAAGAGAGAAGGATTTCTCTCCCCCTCTCCCATAACCCATGGTAGAGGTTGGATGCCCGGGAGGGTGATAAATCAAGAGATACTTCTCTGTGTGGTTTCGAACCCGGGTCCCTTCATTGGGGACCAGTGGAATTCACCAACCGGGCTATTCTCTTACCGGCTGTATGTATGTATGTATGTATGTATGAAATGAAATTAATGATATATTTGTATGATATATTGTTTTAATTTCTAAAAGTCAGTAAATTTATGGTGAACTGAGTTTTATGTCTATGGTCAATTATATTGTATCACCTTCATGCACATTAAAGATTAAGTTACAAATAAGATCTAAAGTAAAGTTAAGAATTTTTAATAGAAAGAGAATGCTAAAAGTAAACTTATATAAGGCCCTCATTAAGAGGCTCCATGGAGCAAATTTTAAGAGGCACTTTGGTGCATAATAAAAGAGGCACTTCGGTGCAACCTAAGAGGCACTTATGTGCATAAGAGAAGAGGCACATATGTGCAACGCAAAGATCATTATATAGGTCAAGATAAAAGAAACTAATACAAAAGAAATTGTGCGTCCTTTTAATGTCTAATTCTTAAAGTCTATTTTCAATTATAGGTTTTCTTTATATTATAATATGTTCAATTCCACTTACCATTGATTTTATGCATGTTGGGGACGTGATGTCCATAGGAGTTGAAGCAATTGAAGATTAACATAACAAGCAAAGGAATAGCAGATTCTTAGCATAGCCTGTTCAGTGCCATTTACCAAGATGATCTAGAGATTTAGATATCATTTGCGTTATGCTTAGTCATGTTATCCATGTAGGTTAGATTCAATAGATGAACATGATGTAGTTTTATTTTTCCAAGAACCACGTATGAATTTTATTTCATTTAGTGCAAAGTGTTTTTATTGACTTTAATTGTGTGATCAACATATTGTGACACCCCCTTTAGTAAGAATGCTTCAAGTTAGTGATATTTACATGTTGTGAAAAGTTGGGTGTTACATATTGTCATTATTTATGAAATATATCTTGAAATGTGAATAATGTGATGTAATGTAAAGAAGAATATAATTTATGATAGACTCATAAAACCTGAGCATTGTAGATATTCCTAAAGTAGGTTGAGGTTTGATAGGTGAATTGGTTACCCTATAGTAGTTTGATGGATCATGTGAAGGAAAGTAGAGCATGAAATCATCATACAAGCATTGTTTGTGAGAACACACATCGAATTTATTGGACATTGTAAGATCATGATGGCCCATAGATTCATTCACACTTGTGCTTGAATGTAGGATTTCATGGAGTCAGGGAATACTCATAGATCATTTCAACCAGGCATGGCAACCTCACTACTAAATGTGGTTGTTTTTTTGTCATAAATATAATGATACTTCATAACCCTAAGACCTTAGACTATGCTATGTGACATGATCCTTGAAGTTTTAACTTATCAAGTGCATGTTAAGTTAATCACAACATATGAAATATGTTAATACAATTGTATACATTTGATATTGAAATGTTATGTTTATATGATATCAAATTGACATGTTTGTTTAATGAATGAGGTGTTTTACTAAATTAGTTGTTATCATCTTGTGTAATGAGAATATCATTTATCTAGTTTGTAAGATACTATTTTGGACCTTTGTCATGGATATAATGAAGTTTATATGTGATAAGTGGTTCGTTCATAAATTGACCTAAACTATATCGATGTTCTTTGTGTTTTATATAGTTGATCCTCTACAACCTGACATGATATTTCTCTTGTGCAGTGTTTCACTAAATTATATAAACCTTGTTCTTTTTTTGGTATATAATTTTGTTTAGTTTTGTAGCATCATTCATGCAATGAATCCTTTACTGAGTACTAGCAGTAGCTTCGAAATTCTACATATAATAAAAAATAAATGTTTCTTAAAAGAATCCTAGAGTAGGACCAATACAATGCACCTATGTTAAGTTTTAAACTATTAGTTTATAACTTATCAACAAAGATGTTTTAACGAGTAACTTAAATTTGTTGGTGTAGACTTAGACTGTCCTAACAACTTATTATTTTGATATTACAATATTAGAAACATATAATGTCTTATGGAAGTCTATATAGTATGAATGTCGCCTCAAGATATATATATTCATCTAACCATATCACACTTTTTGAACAAAACATTTATTTAGTGAGGATTTGTGACATAATTATTTGTTTCATGAGCTAGACATGAGGCTAATTGATGTATGTCATGTGTAGTCCTCGTCCTTGACTCTAGAGATGTTTCATCATGTGTGATTGGAAAAATCACTTATAATGTAGGTGAATCTTGTTCAAATTTCATATGGTATTTATATATACTATCCATAATATATTTTATCAAATGAACTATTTCTACAATATATGTGTGACAACTTAAACATGGTCTTAGATATGCTAGTCTCCTCTAGACTCTCTCTTTCTAGTTGATTATAGGGTTTCATACACCTTGGAGGAAACAATGAGAAAAAAGAAAATGTCTCTTGATGGACTCCCCTCATCTCATCTATATATAAGAATGGGGAGAGGATGGATTTTCTCAAACCCTAAGACTAGACCATGACTCTTTCATTGAACAAGGGGTTACACTTCTAGAGGAATATGTTGTTATGCTAGTCCTACTGGGACAAAAAAGTGTTTTAGTGAGGCGGGTCCCACTATTTGAAACTTGCCAAATTTTGACCTCATATTGTAGATTTTTTTCTAGGTCCTGAAAACATACTTTTAGGTCCTTGTTTTTATTGTATCAATTATAGTCCTTTAAATTTTTTGTTAGAGTTGTCATTGTCTATGTGACCTTGTAGAGACAATAATATTATAGCAATGGACGTAGTAGTTTATATTAAAATCATAAATAGTGAGTGGTATCCATAAATGTGTTTGATGCTTATGGAGCTGGGTTATTTGGATAGGACGGAACCACAAATATATAATATTACTATTTTCTATAATCTAATTTTCATGGATATCAATATTGAACTAGAGGCATAATTATTTATCATCTTCACATGTGTGAGTTCTTAAAGATGACCATAATTTATTACATCCAAAAAGGCCAAGCTCTATGATGAGCATTGATTAATCTATACTAATTTGTTTTAGTTGCATTTGTATTATTATTTTGCATGTTTTGGTTGCATTTTACTTCATATTTTACTTATTTTAGGGTTTTTTATAGTTTATGCAATTTATTTAATATTTAATAATTTTTGGGTTTTAATATGTAGGGTATTGGTGCATGTGTAAGAATGAAGTAATTGTCCCTTCATAAAAAATTCCAAAAAAACAAAGATTGTATATCCTAACTGCCAACTTTGACAATTTGAGTGAGGATCATTAAAATATAGATGTTAGCCATACTTTTGCATACAAACTCGAAACTGGATGATTAAAAATCCATTAGATGCACAATTCAATTACCTACACAAAAATATATAGGTCAATCAACTGACTCAGTCTTGAATTACTTTATGAGCCAATTGGTTGGGTTGTAGGCTGAAAGAGATCTTCACAAAGTAAATGAGTCACCCAACTCACTAGTTGTTGCAATCACAGTAGAATCCAGGATATTTGGGGCCTTATGAGTCTCGTGGCTCACACATTAGACACATGACTTGCCTATAGTAATTCTTCCATGATCAAAGTTTAGTCGGCTCGTTCTACCTATTATCTGACTAGAAAGTATACCCAACATTAAAACAAATCTAGATTGCACATCTCATGGTGGAATTTGAGCAATTCCAGATGCATTGGAAGACATGTTTTATTATATACAAAATGATGATATTTAAGGACCACTTCTGATCAGTTAGTTGGCACTCCAGTCATCCATTTTTCCAAATCTAGAATTCTATAAAAAATTGCAACTATCAGATCAATTTAGATTGATTTGAGATTTTTAGCTAATATAAAAGGACTTGGGGATGTCTAGGACCTAAAATATCTCTCCTAAACCCTATCCATCAAATGGGAGAGTAGGAGATGAAAGTTGACAACTTGATGTGGAGATGTGCTCTACTAGAGGACGTGATCGAAGATTGTAGCCATCATTCATGAATAGTGACAAGACCACTTTGATTTTTGTCTATGCTGCTACTTTATCTATGAGTTTTTGCTTCTCTCTCTTTCTAATTTTATCACAAACATTATTAGATAGTAGATCATTTATTGGGGTGAAATAATTATCTTTATTGCTTGTATCATGTACTCTCATGTTATAAATTTCTATCCATATGAATTTTTGGATTAATTATTGATTGATTGATTTTATGCTCTATAGACTAGATACCTACCTTTCATGATTGTTAGAATCATATACGTAGAGAGCTAATTCTTCACAATCATGGGATTGAATTAGAAATGTCTTGACGAGACTAGCCATGATTGTCATTTTCTAGGATCTTCACTCTCTTCTTATAGTATATCTCTCATGGTGAAGATTTGAAGGTGCTTCCTTGGTAAAGGAAGGTGAAAGGTAAAGGCACAAGACCCCTAGATAAGGGTGGGTAAGTCCTTTGCAAAATTTATTGGATCCCTTGTCATAAAAAGGGTACTTGGTATGAAAAGGGAGGCCACTCTATATAAGTACTTATGATTGAAAGTTAAGGTGATTCTCAAGGTTATAAATCCTAGAGATTAACCCCTCTAGGCAGTGGAGGTATGGCCTTGATAGATGGAACTACAAATAAATACTTACCTCCTTTTTGGTTGTTGCAATATCTATATCTCCACTATTTTATTGCATAATTAATGTTACAAAAAAATCGGTCTAGCAAAGTTTGTTTAAGTGTTTTAGCTCAATTCCAACCCTCTTCAGCCCATATATCCAATCTGCAATATAAAAGAAAAGCCTTCTTTGGGCTACTACTCCCATGAGTGGAGAAGAAGGGAGAAACATCCTTGGTTCTCTCAACCTTGAAGAGGCTACTTTGTTGAACTCCAGTCTTTGACAGAAACCATTACCAATATTGGAAGAGAAGGATGTGATTCTACATTCAATGCATAAACTTTGGATTATGAAAGATTGTGGATCTTCTCAATAAGGAGATGGAAGGAGATATGTATACATGGAGTGAAGCCAACTTGAATAAGGTTCAACTCAATGCTAATGCTATTAGCATACTCTACTCCTTTGTATCTCCCATGAGTGCAACTACATCTCTACTTGTGAAAATTAAAAAGTTGGTAGAAGATCTCCATCACCGATGAAGGGAAGAGGTAATTTAAAGAGTCAAAGATCAACATGCTCATATAACAACTTAAGCTCTTCTACATGAGCAAGAAAGAAAAAATAACAGAGATGCACTTAAGACTTAATTACTTTAGCAGCAACCTTATGGCTCCTTGAAGGTAATTGGAGTATAAATGTGTATGTCCAAAGAACATTCACTCTATTCCTCACCATTGGCATTAAAAGACTACAACCACTTAAAAATATACTAAACTCTCCAATCTCTCAATCGAAGATATCATAGGTGGTCACCAAACCCATGAGGTGAGGCTCAACATGAGAGATGAAGAAGACAATGAAGAGTCTTCTAAGAAGGAGGAAACCTTCATAGGCCAAGTGGAAGCTCTAATTTCATCTCAAGTTCAAGCTCAATCTTCATCTTCAAGTGATGGATAATCCCCTAGTAAAGAAGAAGCTCACTACTCCAAATGCAAGACATACAAGGGTAAGCCATATTCCTACACTCCTAAATGCTATGAATGTATCCAAAAAATACAGTTAAAAATGAGTGTCCTAAGCCGAACAAGCCTTATCACAAGACCTTTATATGAAGAGGCATGATAGACACAAGAAGGAAGAACAACAAGGAGAAGAAGAACAAAGAAACAAACCCCCATGCCGATTGGAACACATCCTCCTCTAGTGCTTCTATCTCAAGTGAAGATGAATGCAACATGGCAAGAATAAGTGAAGAGGTAAATAAGGATAGTGAGGCAAATTTTCCTCATATCACTAATGAAGATCATATTGATATTGTTCACTCTTTGTGTGCTTCCTACAGTAGTTGCAAGTTCATGAAAATAACTTCATAAAATAACCTATTACTTGTATGCTAAAAAGATAAGAACATGAATATGGTGTTATTTTCTTGAAATAAAATATACAGTAACTTCAAGAACTTAACATTGACTTTGATTTGAGAAATAATGGTGTATTAATTGGAAATAGTGTCTTTATTAAGTAGGTAAATGATCTCAAAGAGTAAAATATTCTTTATGTTTATGAGCTACAACTCTTATGACTAAAAAAACTAGATTTCTTTCTAAGGTATATGAACTTGAATCTAGACCAATTTTGCCTAGTAAATATCTTTCTAGTATTACTCATGAAAAGTATTAATATCTGACTAGATCCCTCTATTTATAGGACAACTTTTACATGCTAGAGATCAGTTGAATAATTTATCTACCATTTTACCACTCTTAGGAAAGATAATCATTTGCTTGGATCCTCTTTGCAAAATTTTGTTAAGGGTAAGAAGATGTTGAATGAAATTATTGACCTTTATGCCCTACATATTCATATACATGAAATAGGATATTGTGGAAGAAAAGGGAAGCAATAAAATAAGGTAAAAGGTACTACAACATTCCATGGATAATACTATAGTTTTAAAACAAAAAAAACTGTTATTTAGGTAACAAATATGCTTACTGTACATCTTCTTTTCCTTATAATAAGAAGGGAACCAAGAGCATAATTTTTTAGGTTCCTATGGTAACCCATGACCCAGAAGTTTAAATTGGGCATTGACTTTGTTACTTTATAGGTTAAATACAAATGGATTGTTGATAGTAGATGCTCCAAGTGCATGACCATAGACAAAGTCCACTTTAGTTTACTTAATAAGAGAAAAGGGGGTTCAGTGACCTTTGGGAAAAACATGAAAGGTAAATAGGGTGATGTAGGTTATTCACTATGCGTCAAGAATTTTCTTCTTGTGGATGTCCTACATCACAATTTAGTGAATGTAAGCCACTCATGTGATAATTAATATCTAGTGATTTTACCTACTATTGAATTCTTATTGTTATATTACCTCACCTACAATGTTGTTTTTGGGAGCTAGGGTTGGGGAAAATATATTGTTGTGCTTACTTCTTAAAAACCCATTGTTGGTAGATGTTTTGTTGTTGATAAGAATGATATATATCTTTAGCACCATAGTCTTGGTGATTTATATATGCACCACTTGAAGAAATTGAGTGAAAATGATTTAATTTGAAGGACTTCCCATATTCAACTTTGTAAAGGATGAAGAATGCCAACCTTGCACCCAACACAAGAATACTAAATCCTCTTTCAAATCCAACAGATTTTGTATCAGTAATAGAACTTCTGAACTTCTTCATATTGATATATTTAGACCAGTGTGCACACAAATACTTGAAGGTAGTAAATATTTCTGGGTGATTATTGATTTTTTTCACTTTATGTGGAATTCCTTTTGATTTCCAAAGTGATACTCTCAAGGTTTGGTCATCCTTTTCAAGCATATTGAAAATGAAGGTTTTTTTTATTCGTTTCTATATGAGGTAATGATGAGGGGGAGTTTTAAATGATCTTTTTAAACCTTTTTGTGATGAACCTATATATGCACAAAATTTCTTCCCCTCGTACACCTCGAAAGAAACATGTATGTAGAGAGAAATAATAGATTATTGCTAGAGATAATAAGGGCAATGCTTATGGAATATAACACTCAAAACATTTTGATCTGGAGCTTTAAGGATGATTGTGGTGATGATAATGATGATAAAGAAGAGGAAGAATAAGAAGAAGAGGAACATCATAATGATACAAAGAACAAGATGAAGGATAAGAAGAATATGAGGAGGGATACAAGAGAAAGAAGAAGAAGAAGAAAGAGAAGGAGAATAAGAAAATAGGAAAAATATGATGGTGATAATGATGATGATGCATATGTTGACTTGATGAGGATGATGATGATGATGATGATGATGACGACGACGGCGACGACGATGATGATGAAAGAAAAAGAAAGATGAAGAAGTAGAATAAGAGAAGGCATAAAAAGAAGAAGATGATGATGATGATAAATAATAACAAGAAGAAGATGAATAAGGAGAGTTAAGGAAGAACAAGATGATGATGATGGTGATGGAGATGATTAAATACTGCTTTCTTTGCGCAACAATGGATTTTCATACATCCTTTTTGAAGAAAATCCTTATGAGTTATAGTCTAGTAGAATTCCTTTTATAGATTTCTTCCATATTTTTGGATGTCCTTGTTTTGTTCTTAATATAAAAGATTATTTGGATAAATTTGATTCTAAATCATATAGGTCTATCTTTCTTCACAAAAGTTCCATTGTTAGAGCATTTCATGTCTACAACAAATTTTTATCTAAAGTAGAATAATCTCTTAATGTTAAATTAATTGAGACTAAACCTTCCTTTTGTAAGAATGTCAGTTGTGACTATGTTCTATATGAGGTGATTCCTATTTTAAAAGAACTATACATCACCAACAATGAAAAAGAAAAAGAGGTGATTGAAAATAAACAAGGGCAAGCATTCTATATGAAGAAAAAAGGATCGAAACCCCCTCTTTACTAAAGATCATACAAAAGAGCTCACTATAGGTGATCCCTTTAATAAAGTGAAGACACATGTTTCTTACAATAAAGTATCAAAATATTGTGCATTCATATCTCAATTAGAGCCAAAGAATGTGAAAGAGGATCTTGGGAATCATGAATAGATCCTAGTTATGCAAGAGGATCTAGAGAGATTCATGAAGAATACAGTGTGGACTCTAGTGCTAAGAGCAATGGAAATGAGAAACATTGGAACAAATGGGTCTACCTCAACAATCTAGATGAAAAAATAATGGAAAGACACAACAAGGGTTGGTAGTACAAGGTTACAATTAACAAGAAGGTATAAACTTTTTTATGAAACTTATGTTGTGGTAGCTAGATTACAATTTATTTGTACGTTGATTTCTTTTGATACTCACTGAAATTTTTTTATATACCAAATCGATGTTAAAAGTACATCTTAAATGGGGACATAAAGTAGTAAGTCTTTGTGTCTCAACCTACTGGCTTTGAAAATGAGTAAACATACTAATCGTGTTTATCTTTTACATAAGTCACTATATGGTGTCAAACAATCCCTAGAGATTTATACGAGAAACTACAAGCCTTGTTGCTTGAAAATGGATGTCATGGGAAAAGTTGATTCTACCATTTTTTTATAATATATGTTGATGATATAATTTTTGGTCAACCAATCTTAATCTTTGACAAGAGTTTAGTTCTGCCGTGCACAATGAATATGAATGATCGTGATGGGGGAACTCACCTTCTTGGATTCCAAATCAAGCAGACAAAAGATGGAAGCTTCATGTCTAACACTACATATTAATACATCCATGTCTACCATTTCCAAACATGATCGGGATGAGGAATGTGTAAACCTATATGAGAATCTATATATAATTATAATTGGTAGTCTTTTATATCTTATTCTCTTAAGATGAGATATTATGTATAGTGTTACCTTGTGTGCTAGATTTTAATGTTTTCCTAGAAATTTAAATTTCATAGAGGTCAAGAGATTTTGAGGTACCTAGCTAAGACCCCAATTTTTTGTCTATGGTGGCCAAAGTCAATTTACTTCACTCTAACCGTCTATTGTGATATGGATTGTGTCATGTTCTTGATTGATTGAAAGTGTACAAGTGGCACATACTTCCTCCTTGGACCATGCTTAGTATCTTGGTAGTCTAATAATCAAACTGTAGTGGCATTATTAATGATAGAGATTGAATATATATATATATATATATATCAGTTAGTAGTTGTTCTCAAATCCTATTGATGAAGCAAATTCTCTAAGACATTGACATATATTATGATTATGGTGGCCAAATTCAATTGACTTCACTCTAACCGTGTATTGTGATATGGATTGTGTCAGATTCTTGATTGATTGAAAGTGCACAAGTGGCACATACTTCCTCCTTGGACCATGCTTAGTATCTTGGTAGTTCAATAAGCAAAGTGTAGTGGAATTATTAACGATAGAGATTGAATATATATCAGTTAGTAGTTATTCTCAAATCCTATCAATGAAGAAAATGCTCCAAGACATTGACATATCTTATGATTATTCTCATAATTTTTGGGATAATACTAATTCAATAAACTTGTCTTATAATCATGCATTGCATAATAGAGTTAAGCATATAGAGGTCCTTCATCACTTTATGCATGATCACGTTGATCAGAAAGACATCTATAGCACACATATGGACATAGAAAATAAACTTGTGGATATCTTCACTAAACCTCTTGCTAGGGAACAATTTAGTTTTGTTATATCAAAATTGGTAATTGTCTCTATTGGTGATCCA
Source organism: Alisma plantago-aquatica (assembly GCA_963693085.1). Classification (NCBI taxonomy): domain Eukaryota; kingdom Viridiplantae; phylum Streptophyta; class Magnoliopsida; order Alismatales; family Alismataceae; genus Alisma; species Alisma plantago-aquatica. The sequence goes on along the minus strand of OY856412.1, from coordinate 896,000,384 downwards.
TGCATCAACAAGAGGTTTCTACAACAAATCCATTCTTTCGACGCAACTTTTCCCCTTTATATCCTATATGGATAATGGGTTAGATTGATATGGGATTAAGGTAGGAGTTGTTTATTTCCCATCACCTAGATACTCTCCTTGCACATGATGGCAATTGTGACGCCTCATCACGGTCAACAAGATTACTTAAAACAAAACATGTTATTAATCCACAAATGAACCGCACAATCAGAAAAGAGGATAAATTAAACTGATTTAAACATTACATCATGTTCATAAATATTTACATAAAGGTTAAATAACATACATATCAACACATACCATATCAAGTATTTACATGTATGTCCAGTGGGTGAGGCCACAACTTGTATATAAAAGAGATGTTGTTCCACATATACATGCCATATACAAATGTCGACATATTGCCAAAAACTCGAGTTGACATACACATCATCTACAAAACATTCCCCGCTCAAACCTGAGAGTACAGGGATGACTCTAGGACTATAGCTACAAGCCAACCTTCTACTACTATTCTCCAAGATTCTCTTCTTCACCACCACAATCCTGACGATATCGCTGACGATCGCCTAAAAAGATGTTGTGATCCACAAGGTGAGACCAACGTCCCAGTGAGAGATATAACTCTCAACAATGGTTATTGACTAGAATAGGTTATATTATTAAACAGATTAAGCAGGTTAAGTGACATGAGTTTATTGTGGGTAATATGAAAGTGAACGTATCGAAGTAATAAGGCCTTGTGAGGCCCGAGTCAAACACGGGGAAGCATTTCTCCAATAGACTAGTACTAACTGTAGTCTAATCAGCTAGGCCAGTTGTAATTGGTTGAATTAGTTTGAGTTACAAAACTAACGCAGAAACAAAATGAATTAAAGGTTTGGATTAATCAGGTTAGGATAGTGGTTTCATCACAGATAACACTAATAGTTAACCTCACACACTAATATCTATTATCTCAATCATTGGATAAGGATCATGTAGCCAGAATTACCTGCTCTCACAGTTTATTCATGACCTAATCTAATGCCAATCCCACTTCTGCAGTTATTGGTTGATGACTTAGATGCTTTATGATTATTCTCTGGGTTTTTCCTCACGTTTACACTCCGCTTTTCCCAAAGGGCATAGTACACGAGTAAATCTATGCTTTCCAACCCTTAATCCCTCTCCCAAGATGACTAATCATCTATTAATCCACTTATGGTGATCATGCACAAATGAACACAAATATTTTATAGATTTATATCTAGTAAAAAGAGATAAAATTGATATTAATGCATAGAAATCAATTATAGTGTATATCTGGGATACTCCCGGATCCTAAGGAATAAAGGTTTTTAGTCTTGCATGATTTTCATCGACGAATACATGGAAAGGAAGAAGAAAAAACATTAGGAAACTAAAGTAATTCCTAAATCCTTGCTCGTCCGGAAGATCCCCTCCGTCGTACGTGCACTTTGCTATCTTCCAACTATAGAATCATCCTTCAGAGGTGCTTGGATCTTCTCGATTGAAGCTTTCTATCCTCAGTTCTTCTCTTATCTCTCTTTGGGTGTCGTGCAATGGAAACGGCCATCTCCCCTGGTCTGGACGCACCCCCCTAAGTCATAGAAGTCACTTAGGGTACGAAATAACATCCACAGTTGGATTAGAGTGAAATCTGTAGATGGCCTGATCGGGCAAACTTGATAGTACCGACTAGGTGAGTCGGTAGTACTGAGTCACTTAGGTTTAGTCACACAATCTTGATCGTGTTGGTACTATCAAATGGACTCGATATCACCGAGTTTTATGATTTTCGAACCGCCTCCCTGACGTCAACTCAGAAGTACTGAGTTTTCTTGAACCATGCTAGGATTTACTGATGTTGTTTCATTACCACCGACTTTGGTTGTCGGTAGCACCGATTCTGGGTGAGTTTCGGGTCCATCACTGAAGTCAAGTTGGTACCACTGACTGTTACCAGGTCATTAGTATCGAGTCTGTGGAACTTCCTTGTACCTAAAAATGTACAAAAACAACATAAGTACATGAGATATGTAAAATACTATATAAAATAGTTAAAATCATATAATTCGATGCATTCAATAGAAATAGGTCATCTATGTCATTCCATGAATAATAAATCAAATAAGTGACTGAACCACTCATGAAATCAAGAAAAAAATGTACCTATAATAATGACTAAAATCACATGCATCAACCTACCACAAGCTTAAATGTTTCTCATCCTCGAGCAACACTCTCTCAGATCTATTTGATAAAAGTCAACAAAAGGACATAGCACATACATTCCTTTCTTAATCATATCCACCTATCGAACCCTAAACCGGCCTTCACTTACCATTGAACCAGTATTTGCTCTAAAGTGACCAAAAACTTCCATAAAATATGTCCACCTTTTAGTCAATGACACTATCAAGAAAGCATTTAACATCATGATTACTCAGACATTTTCTTGGTCTATTGTGTGATTCCTTACACTAAATTGCTCTTTCCTAACTACCAACTACTTCAAAGCAGATCTCCGTATAAGCATGAATGAGGAGATAAAGCATAAGAGTGACCTACCAATGAGAGAAATTAATGATTCAAGATGGGTGGTAAATGAAAATTCATAAGTACATCCAACCTATTTATGCATAGAGAATAATGAACCTATATGGATGAAAAGAATGCCATGCATGAATCCTAATGCCTATTTTTTTTTATTTTTATGAAATTATGCATGTATGAACGAGTTAAGATTGTTTGACAACTCAAAAGAATGCACATGTGGGTTAAATCATCATAAAAACAAACATGTAGGATATACTTTCTTCTTCTATTTGATAAAAGTCAACAAAAGGACATAACACATACATTCCTTCTTAATTATATCCACCTATCGAACCCTAAATCGTCCTTCACTGACCACTGAACAAATAATTTCTCTAAAGTGACCAAAAACTTCTATAAAATATGTCCACCTTTTAGTCAATGACACTATCAAGAAAGCATTTAACATCATGATTACTCAAACATTCGCTTGGTGTATTGTGTGATTCCCCACACTAAATTACTCTTTCCTAACTACCAACTACTTCGAAGCAGATCTCCATATAAGAATGAATGAGGAGATAAACCATTAGAGTGACCTACCAATAAGAGAAATTAATGATTCAATATGAGTGGCAAATGAAAATTCATAAGTACATCCAACCTATTTATGCATAGAGAATGATGAACCGATATGGATGAAAAGATGTCATGCATGAATCCTAATGCCTAATTTTTTATTTTTATGAAATGATGCATGTATGAAAGAGTTAAGATTGTTTGACAACTCAAAAGAATGCAAATGTGGGTTAAATCGTCATAAAAACAAACATGCAGGATATACTTTCTCCTTGTTTCTTTTAAACAATTTTCTCTTTTTTTTTCTTTAGCAAGACTAATTTTTATGCTTCTGGCTTTCATGACTTTTATCTTTTTCTTCTATTTATTTTTCTTTAGGAGGTATATCCCTACACTTTAGCTTCATAACTTGACATTAAAATTCACATGTTTAGAAAATATGCATGCAATGTTGAAATGTATGCAACTACATGAACTGTGTTATGCAAGATAAGATGGTATTGTTGGGTTTTAGAGGAGGCAGAGAAGCAGCGCAAACCAAAAAAATTCTCCCCAAAACCCAGAACAAAAGGAATCGTGTCAACGTCTATACAATAGGAAAGATGGTTTGTGTATGCATACCTTGTCCCGAGGCTTGCTCGGCGACAGTACCTCGCGCCTTGCGCGGTCTTCACCTCCAGTCTTAGACGGTGTCTGTGTAGCTCCTGGTCGCACTGGGAATGAAGACTCCTGGTCTCACTGGGACTGTCAGGATTGACAGTTGTCCTCCAAGCGACAGAGGTCTCCTGCCTCTGCAGTCATCCACACGGACCGCCTGGAACTCCGATCCCCTTGTCCCACAAGGAATTGGAAGGAGTCACACCCTCCTATCGACGTACTAGTCGCCAACACACTCTCCTACCACCAGTCACTTTTTGCAGTTGTCTTTCCCTTGTTGTGCCTCCCTTTTCGGGTAGCACTTGCTCGGGCTCTCTCTATTACCAAAACCAGAGAGAACGACAACTTTACAGAGCAACTGGTTTGCACTGAGTTGTACTTTGAGAATCCCCCAATACCCCTATATATAGGTGGGTCATGGGACATGGTTCTCTATCCCGGGCAATATGGGACTAAAGCAGGAGTAGAAGGGTTTGAGATTTTCCACAAAAAACAACCAACTCGCAACCTGAACCGATCATTTCACAAATAAAATGGCCGGTTGGGGATCTGAGCCGGTCGGTTGACACTTCAACCGATCAGTTGGGACCCATGAACCGGTCGGTTCACTTCTGAATCAGTCGGTTCATGGTCCTGATCAGTTCCCGATTGACTTTCCTTCTTTTGTTTCTAATTGGTATCGAATACCAATGCTTCTTCCAATCAAATTGGGCAAGTGAAACGAAAGGAAAATTCTCACCAATCTTACTTTCCCAACTTGCTCGGTTGCATCAGTTGAACCGATCATTTCAACACTTGAAGCAATCGTTTCACCCTGACCTTGAGCTGATTGACTCACCACCTGAGCCAATCGGTTCACCAAGTTGAGCTGATCGGTTCATTACATGAGCTGATCGGTTGGGAGTATAGATTGTGCAGAATCAGTCAATTGCGGTTTCAATCAATCTGATACTCTAATCAATCAGTCCAACACCTTGAACACTATGATATTGAGCTATCAATTAACTGAGTATTTAATTGAACTACTAAACTCCTTTAGTAATCAATCTAAACATTGTTTATGGACAAAACTCCTTTTCCAGGTTAAATCCTATGTGTGTGACCCTGCAGGTCCATTTCACATTGGCAGTGAAAGTCCATAACACTTATGACTTCACAAGCAAAGAGTGGTGCCTAGTCACACATCAGTATTACCCAAGTGAAATAGAAAGTTAGAAAACAACTTTAATCCTACAATCCTTGAATGGTGTTACAGTGAATGTATAATTCCTTTGTTGTTGATATCCTGAATGAACTCGAGGCATGGAATAGTTATCATGTCAACATTCATTCATTTCCTTGATCTCAGAGCAGACTGGGTGAGATGTGTGTGACATCAATATCACATATTGATTCACACGTGCATGCGCATGACTTTCTCAATCCTACTCATCAAGTGGCCAAGGATATCAAACTCCCTCAGGAGGGACAAATCCCATATCTATCACTCACCCCTCAAAAGCCCCATGTGTCAAAGCCACCCAATCATCACCTTTATAACAACCCATGTTTCAGGACTGCGTTTGATGATGTCAAAGTGTACCCAACGACATGTGTTGAGTGTAGTAATTTCAGGTCTGTGATTCACAATCACCACCATCACTATGAGAGTTGACTGTGACTACCAAGTCATGGTTCCATGTGTCACTCTCACGGTGGGTCTGTCCAGTACCTTGTTCTCTAACAAGTACCTATGTGCTTGGTTTGATATCACTATATCATGACTAATGAGATTTTGTCATCAACCAACACACAATCTAGTCTTCAGTGTTATTGATGTCTATGGTTCTTTCCACAATAACAACCGAATAGGGACTAAACAAGAATGTATACTCTTAACATCTGTATGATCTCATCGTTTAGGTCCTCAACCCAAAAGCATACGTCATTGAGTAAAACAATTCTTTAGACATCTATCATGTTACACCATCATCTCAGAAACAGTTCAAACATATAGATCGAAAATTGCCTTTATTATTATTCAAGTCATTTACAAAGTATCTCATTACAATCATCATATGACTTGCTCTATGGGCATACATACCAACAGACTCCCACTTGCACTTAGAGCCAGTCACCAAGGAAACTCAATCCTTGTGACCTTGCATGACCATCATGCTTCTGCTGAGAAAGGGCCTTAGTCAGTGGATCAACTATGTTGTCTTCAGTTGGTACTTTGCAAATCTTCACATCTCCTCGATGTACGATCTCTCGTATGAGGTGGAAGCACCGCAGTATGTGCTTGGACCGCTGATGTGATCTGGGCTCCTTAGCTTGTGCAATAGCTCCATTATTGTCACAATAAAGCTCAATTGCATCACATCTACTGGGAACTACACCAAGTTTAGAAATGAACTTCTTGATCCACACAGCCTCCTTTGCTACATATGAAGCAGCAATATACTCAACCTCTGTAGTAGAATCGGCAATTGTTTCTTACTTGGAACTCTTCCAGCTCACAGCTCCATTATTAAGGCAAAACACAAATCCTGACTGCGATCTGTAATTATCTTTATCGGTTTGGAAGCTTGCATCGATGTAACCCTTTACAACCAGCTCTTCCTCATCGTCGTAAACAAGAAACTAATCCTTAGTCCTTCACAAGTACTTGAGGATGTTCTTCACGGCTATCCAGTGAGCATCCTCGGGATCTGACTGGTACATGCTCGTCATGCTTAGAGCATACAAGACATCTGGGTGTGTGCACGACATAGCGTACATGATGGACCTGATGGCTGATGCATATGGGATCCCATTCATACGCTCCCTCTCTTTACAAGATTGGGGACATTGAGCTCTAGAGACGGTGACTCCATGTAGCATGGGGATGTTGCCTCTCTTTGAGTTCTCCATGTTGAACCGCTTCAACACTTTGTCGATGTACATGCTCTGACTTAGTCCGAGAAGCCTTCTAGATCTATCTCTATAGATCTTAATTCCTAGGATGTAGGATGCTTCTCCTAAGTCCTTCATTGAGAAAGTATTCCCAAGCCAAGTCTTTACCTTCTCTAAGGCTAAGACATCATTTCCCATCAAAAGTATGTCATCCACATACAATATGAGGAATGTGGTCGAGCTCCCACTAACCTTCTGTTGGTATGCACGCCCATAGAGCAAGTCATATGATGATTGTAATGGGATACTTTGTAAATGATTTGAATAATAATAAAGGCAATTTGTGATCTATATGTTTGAACTATTTCTGAGATGATGGTGTAACATGATAGATGTCTAAAGAATTGTTTTACTCAATGATGTATGCTTTTGGGTTGAGGACCTAAACGATGAGATCATATGGATGTTGAGAGTATACATTCTTGTTTAGTCCGTAGTCGGTTGTTATTTTAGAAATAACAATAGACATCAATAACACTGAAGACTAGATTATGTGTTGGTTGATGACAGAATCTCATTAGTCATGATATAGTGATATCAAACCAAGCACATAGGTACTTGTTAGAGAACAAGGTATTGGACATACCCACCATGAGAGTGACACATAGAACCATGACTTGGTAGTCACAATCAGCTCTCATAGTGATGGTGGTGATTGTGATTCTTAGACCTGAAATCACTACACTCAACACATGTTGTTGGGTACACTTTGACATCATCAAACGCAGTCCTAAAACATGGGTTGTTATAAAGGTGATGATTGGGTGGCTTTGACACATGGGGCTTTTGAGGGGTGAGTGATAGATATGGGATTTGTCCCTCCTGAGGGAGTTTGATATCCTTGGCCACTTGATGAGTAGGATTGAGAAAGGCATGCCCATGTACGTGTGAATCAATATGTGATATTGATGTCACACACATCTTACCCAGTCTGCTCTGAGATCAAGGAAATGAATGAATGTTTATAGGATGACCGTTCCATGCCTCGAGTTCATTCAGGATATCAGTGACAAAGGAATTATACATTCACTGTAACACCATTCATGGATTGTAGGATTGAAAGTTGTTCTCCAACTTTCTATTTCACTTGGGTAGTACTGATGTGTGACTAGGCACCGCTCTTTGCTTGTGAAGTCATAACTGTTATGGACTTTCACTGCCAATGTGAAATGGACCTGTAGGGTCACACACATAGGATTTAACCTAGAAAAGGAGTTTTGTCCACAAACAATGTTTAGATTGATTACTGAAGGAGTTTAGTAGTTCAATTAAACAGTTAGTTAATTGATAGCTCAATATCATAGTGTTCAAGGTGTTGGACTGATTGATTAGAGTATCATATTGATTGAAACTGCAATTGACTGATTTTGCACAATCTGTACTCCCAAGCAATCGGCTCATGTGATGAACCGATCGGCTCAGCTTGGTGAACCAATCGGCTCAGGTGGTGAGTCGATCAGCTCAAGGTCAGGGTGAAACGATTGCTTCAAGTGTTGAAATGATCAGTTCAACTGATGCAATCGAGCAAGTTGGGAAAGTAAAATTGGTGAGAATTTTCCTTTTGTTTCACTTGCCCAATTTGATTGGAACAAGGATTGGTATTTGATACCAATTAGAAATAAAAGAAGGAAAGTCAATCAGGAACTAATCAGGACCACGAATCGACTGGTTCAGAAGTGAACTGACCGGTTCATGGGTCCCAACCGATCGGTTGAGGTGTCAACCGACCGACTCAGATCCCCAACTGACCATTTCAGTTGTTAAACGATCGGTTCATGTTGCGAGTTGGTTGTTTTTTGTGGAAAATCTTGAACCCTTCTACTCCTGCTTTAGTCCCATATTGCCCGGGATAGAGAACCCTATCCCATGACCCGCTTATATATAGGGGTATTGGGGGCTTCTCAAAGTACAACTCAGTGCAAACTAGTTGCTCTGTAAAGTTGTCGTTCTCTATGGTTTTGGTAACCGAGACAGCCCGAGCAAGTGCTACCCGAAAAGGGAGGCACATCAAGGGAAAGACAACTGCAGAAAGTGACTGGTGGCGGGCAGGAGGGTGCGACTCCTTCTGATTCCTTGGGGGACAATGAGATCAGAGTCCAGGCGGTCTGTGTGGACGACTGTAGAGGCGGGAGACCTCTGTCGCTTGGAGATAAACTGTCAATCCCGACAGTCTCGGTGAGACCAGGAGTCTTCAGTCCCGGTGCGACCAGGAGCTGCACAGACACCGTCCAAGACCAGAGGTGAAGGCCGCGCAAGGCGTGAGGTACTGTCACCAAGCAAGCCTCAGGATAAGGTATGCATCCACAAACCATCTTTCCTATTGTATATACATTGATGTGATTCCTTTTGTTCTGGGTTTTGGGAAGAAAATTTTTGTTTCCACTGCTTCTCTACCTCCTCTAAAACCCAACAGTGGTATCAGAGCCACGTCAACTGCTCTATATTTTAGGATTATCGATATGATCTATTTTGGTTTGTCACCTTTATTTATTGCATACGATGCGAATAAAATCGGCTTTATGCATGTCCAATCCACAAATCCCAAATATACATATATGATATGTAATATTAATGCACTCAATATGCGTCACCCTTAAATGAGTTTTGTGGTGGATGTGTAGCATGGTTATGGCCTATAAACCCTATATCTGTGTGTGGTTGTATGTGGTTTCTTGCATCTCAGTCTGCGCACCGATTCCCTTTCTCCTATTCCTGATGTAACTCGAAATAATTTGAGATTTATTTTCCTACATTTGCTCCCCCCGAATGTAACTCGTGATTTCACAATTAAATTGTAAATAGGATGGATTTTATTTCCTATTATGTCAAAGAACGGCAGACAACCTGAGACGATCGGTGTGAACCGATCAGTTGGTGATCCAGACGACCGGTTCGAGGAGCAAGACGAGCGGGTGGCGACCTGAGGAGATGCACGAAGACCAGTGGATCGATCGGTTTGGGAATACTTTCTCAATGAAGGACTTAGGAGAAGCATCCTACATCCTAGGAATTAAGATCTATAGAGATAAATCTAGAAGGCTTCTCAGACTAAGTCAGAGCACGTACATCGAAAAAGTGTTGAAGCGGTTCAGCATGGAGAACTCAAAGAGAGGCAACATCCCCATGCTACATGGAGTCACCGTCTCTAGAGCTCAATGTCCCCAATCTTGTGAAGAGAGGGAGCGTATGAATGGGATCCCATATGCATCAGCCATCGGGTCCATCATGTACGCTATGTTGTGCACACGCCCAGATGTCTCGTATGCTCTAAGCATGACGAGCATGTACCAGTCAGATCCCGGGGATGCTCACTGGACAGTCATGAAGAACATCCTCAAGTACTTGCGAAGGACTAAGGATCAGTTTCTTGTTTATGGTGGTGAGGAAGAGCTGGTTGTAAAGGGTTACACTGATGCAAGCTTCCAAACTGATAAAGATGATTACAAATCGCAGTCAGGATTTGTGTTTTGCCTTAATAATGGAGCTGTGAGCTAGAAGAGTTCCAACCAAGAAACAGTTGTCGATTCTACTACAGAGGTCGAGTATATTGCTGCTTCACATGAAGCAAAGGAGGTTGTGTGGATCAGGAAGTTCATTTCTGAACTTGGTGTAGTTCCCAGTAGTTGTGATGCAATTGAGCTTTATTGTGACAATAATGGAGCTATTGCACAAGCTAAGGAACCCAGATCACATCAGCGGTCCAAGCACATACTACGGCGCTTCCATCTCATACGAGATATCGTACAATGAGGAGATTTTAAGATTTGCAAAGTACCAACTGAAGACAACATAGATGATCCACTGACTAAGGCCATTTCTCAGTAGAAGCATGATTGTCATGCAAGGTCACAAGGATTGAGGTTCCTTGGTGACTGGCTCTAAGTGCAAGTGGGAGTCTGTTGGTATGTATGCACATAGAACAAATCATATGATGATTGTAATGGGATACTTTGTAAATGATTTGAATAATAATAAAGGCAATTTCCGATCTATATGTTTGAACTGTTTCTGAGATGATACTGTAACATGATAGATGTCTAAAGAATTGTTTTACTCAATGACGTATGCTTTTGGGTTGAGGACCTAAACGATGATATCATACAGATGTTAAGAGTATACATTCTTGTTTAGTCCCTAGTTAGTTGTTATTGTGGAAATAACCATAGACATCAATAACACTAAAGACTAGATTGTGTGTTGGTTGATGACAGAATCTCATTAGTCATGATATAGTGATATCAAACCCAACACATAAGTATTTGTTAGAGAACAAGGTACCGGATAGACCCATCGTGAGAGTGACACATGGAACCATGACTTGGTAGTCACAGTCAGCTCTCATAGTGATGGTGGTGAGTGTGATTCTTAAACCTAAAATCACTACACTTAACACATGTCATTGGGTACACTTTGACATCATCAAACGCAGTCTTGAAACATGGGTTGTTATAAAGGTGATGATTGGGTGGCTTTGACACATGGGGCTTTTGAAGGGTCAGTGATAGTTATGGGATTTGTCCCTCCTGAGAGAGTTTGATATCCTTGGCCACTTGATGAGTAGGATTGAGAAAGGCATGTGCATGCACGTGTGAATCAATATGTGATATTGATGTCACACACATCTCACCCAATCTGCTCTGAGATCAAGGAAATGAATGAATGTTGATAGGATGACTGTTCCATGCCTCGTGTTCATTCAAGATATCAGCGACAAAGGAATTATACATTCACTGTAACACCATATATGGATTGTAGGATTGAAAGTTGTTCTCCAACTTTCTATTTCACTTGGGTAGCACTGATGTGTGACTAGGCACCGCTCTTTGCTTGTGAAGTCATAAGTGTTATGGACTTTCACTGCCAATGTGAAATGGACCTGTAGGGTCACACATATAGAATTTAACCTGGAAAAGTAGTTTTGTCCACAAACAATGTTTAGATTGATTACTAAAGGAGTTTAGTAGTTCAATTAAACACTCAGTTAATTGATAGCTCAATATCATAGTGTTCAAGGTGTTGGACTGATTGATTAGAGTATCGAATTGATTGAAACCGCAAGTGACTGATTCTGCACAATCTGTACTCCCAACCGACTGACTCTTGTGATGAATCGGCTCAGCTTGGTGAACCGATCAGCTCAGGTGGTGAGTCGATCGGCTCAAGGTCAGGGTGAAACGATTGCTTCAAGTGTTGAAACGATCAGTTCAACTGATGCAACTGAGAAAGTTGGGAAAGTAAGATTGGTGAGAATTTTCCTTTCATTTCACTTGCCCAATTTGATTGGAACGGGATTGGTATTCGATACCAATTAGAAACAAAAGAAGTAAAGTCAATCGGGAATTGATCAGGACCACGAACCGGCCGGTTCAGAAGTGAACCGACAAATTCATGGGTCCCAACCAATCGGTTGAGGTGTCAACCGACCGGCTCAGATTCCCAACCGATTGTTTCAGTTGTAAAATGATTGGTTCAGGTTGCGAGTTGGTTGTTTTTTGTGGAAAATCTCGAACCCTTCTACTCCTACTTTAGTCCCATATTGCCCAGGATAGAGAACCCTATCCCATGACCCGCCTATATATAGGGGTATTGGGGGCTTCTCAAAGTACAACTCAGTGCAAACCAGTTGCTCTGTAAATTTGTCGTTCTCTATGGTTTTGGTAACCGAGAGAGCTCGAGCAAGTGCTACCACAAAAGGGAGGCACAATAAGGGAAAGACAACTGGAGAAAGTGATTGGTGGCAGGAGAGTGTGTTGGTGACTAGTACGCCGACAGGAGGGTGCGAATCCTTCTGATTCCTTATGGGACAAGGAGATTGGAGTTCCGAGCAGTCCGTGTAGACGACTGTAGAGGCGGGAGACCTCTGTCGCTCGGAGGACAACTGTCAATCCTGACAGTCCCGGTGAGACCAGGAGTCTCCAGTCTCGGTGCGACCAGGAGCTGCACAGACACCGTCCAAGACCGGAGGTGAAGACCGCGCAAGGCACGAGGTACTATCGCCAAGCAAGCCTCGGGACAAGGTATGCATCCACAAATCATCTTTCATATTGTATAGACGTTGACACGATTCCTTTTGTTTTGGGTTTTGGGGAGAAATTTTTTGTTTCCGCTACTTCTCTGCCTACTCTAAAACCCAACACCTTCTTGTACACATACGGTTCATCTTCATTTTGAGTAAAGCCAAACACTTTGACTTCCTCATCAAATCAAAGATTCCAACTGTGAGATGCTTGCTTCAATCCATAGATTGACCTTTGCAGCTTACAGACTTTATTGGCATTCTTTAGATCTACAAATCCTTCAGGTTGTGTCATGTACACATCCTCATTTATATTCCCGTTAAGGAATGTGGTTTTAACATCCATATGCCAAATCTCATAGTCATAATAAGCTGCAATAGCAAGCATGATCCTAATGGACTTAATCATGGCAACTGGAGAAAAGGTTTCTCGTAGTCAACACCTTGAACTTGTCGAAATCCCTTCACAACCAATCTGCCTTTATAAGTTTGCAAATTGCCATCCATGTCGGTCTTTTTCTTAAAGACCCACTAGCACCCTATGGGTTTTACCCCTTTGGGTGGTTCCACCAAAGTCCATACTTTGTTGGAGTACATGGATTCCATCTCGGAACTCATGGCTTCAAGCCATTTCTCAAAATCTGGTCCCTCCATAGCCTCTACGTAGGTAGTTGGATCATCATCTATGATCAACTCACCACCTTCTTAAGTCACAAGGTATCCAAACCTCTCATGTTCAAGGCGGGTCCTACTAGATCTACGAGGTCCTTGTGTTACCTAAGGAGACTGAGATTCCACAACACCTTGTAAATCTCCATTTTCCTCTTGTACATCTACCGGTTCAATGTTTTCTTGTTGGGCTTGAACCTCTTCAAGCTCTATTTTCCTCCCACTGCTTCCTTTGGAAATAAATTCCTTCTCTAGGAATACACCATCCCTGGAAACAAACACTTTGTAGTCAGTAGGGTGGTATAGATAATATCCCTTGGTCTCCTTGGGATATCCAACAAAATAACATTTATCAGATTTGGGTCCAAGCTTATCAGGAAACATTTTCCTAACGTAAGCTTCACAACCCCAAATCTTCATAAAAGACAAATTGGGATGCTTCCCGATCCATATCTCATATGGTGTCTTTTGAACCGATTTAGATGGTACATGGTTAAGTGTAAATGCAGCGGTTTCAAGAGCATAACCCCAGAAATAAATTAGAAGATCAGCAAAACTCATCATTGATCGCACCATATCCAACAATGTGCGATTCCTTCTTTCAGACACACCATTATGTTGTGGTGTTCCAGGTGGAGTCCATTGTGATACAATACCACAGGCTCGCAGAAGGTCCTCAAACTCCTGGCTTAAGTATTCTCCACCTCAATCGGATCGAAGTGCCTTAATACTTTTACCAAGTTGGTTATGTACTTCATTCATGAAATCCTTTAACCTTTCAAGGGTTTCTGACTTATGTTTCATCAGGTACACATAGCCATACCTACTGAAGTCATTAGTAAAGGTAATGAAGTACTGATACCCACCTCTGACATTAGTTCTAAAAGGCCCACATACATCAGTATGTATGAGTCCTAATAGATCACTAGATCTCTCACCTTTACTTGAAAAGGGAGTCTTGGTCATCTTGCCCAATAAACAAGATTCACATGTCTCTATTGATTCACAATCAAAAGAGTCTAGATAACCATCTTTATGGAGTCTAGAAATGCACTTCTCATTTATGTGCCCTAGACGACAATGCCAAAGATATGTTTTGTTTGATTCGTTGAGTTTTTGCCTTTTGGTGTTTACGTTGTATACATTTGTCTCCAAATCTATCAAGTATAGACCATAATACATTGGGGCACTTCCATAAAAGATCCCATCTTTAGAAATGGAACATTTTCCATTCTTAATAAGAAATTCAAATCCATTTTTGTCCAAACAAGAGACGGAAATGATATTCCTATTTATGGAAGGTACATAATAGTAGTTCTTCAACTCTATTATTAGCCCACTTGGTAGAGTTAACTCATAGGTTCCTATGGCACTGGCGGTAACTCTTGCCCCATTGGAAACATGCAGTTCAACCTCACCTTTCCCTAAAGGCCTACTTCTCTTAAGATCCTTCACATTTGAACAAATGTGAGATCTGCATCCGGTATCAAGTACCCATGACGAAGAAGTAGTAAAGTTAATCTCTATTACATATACACCAGAAGTAGAGATCTCTATCTATGACTTCTTCTTCCATCGTTCCTTCCATCCTCTCCATGTAGAAGAAATCGGTTTGGTGAGAGAACCCTTCTCTCCCTTACCTTTCGTTCCATTGATCTCTAGCAATGAACTTTCTTTCTTCTTCACCAACACCTTAAGCGTACATAGAGTTGATTCAAAGACTCCTGGTATATCTAGATTGTGCAGAACACTTCTCACAGTCCTCAACCAGTTATGAAGTTTATTCTTAATTAATTTGCCCATTTTAAAAGATGATTCCTTTGCCATTCTACAAGAGAAAATTGCATTTTGTCAAAACCTTTTTTATTTGATTTAAATAAAATTTGACGATAGTTAATTAGGCCTTTAATTAATTACCGCTCCCCCTATTTTGACTCAAATTGACAGCCCTCACCATCAATACGGAAGATTGCAGCGTACAATCTTCTAGTGGGTCAAGATCCATATTTCATCAAGTCATGAGTCAGCTTTGGCTGATCGCCCATAATCTTGACTATTTAGGTAGGCCATCATGCCAATTGCATCATATGCAACTCTTGATGAATGAACATGCGCAACACCTTGCCATGAACATTTTGTGCCTCTGGGCTTAGACGCTCTAAGAATCACCAGTTAAGTCTATCCCAAAAGCCAACACGGTAAACATGCACCCTGCTTTGGTAGAACCTGCATGTCGACCCTTCACACTTCCACAAGATGGATGGTGCACCACGCTTTGGCGTAACCTACACTTAGTCGATCGATTTTGCCATGTGTGTCGCTAATGGAAGGTGTATAAGACTTAATATTTTAATGAGGGATTTGGTTTTCCAAAACTCGAGATAAACACATAAACCTCGAAGTAAACTTAGCGGAAGCAATTCGATTAGCAGCGGAATACCAAAAAAAATCACGGTAAATTTAAACTTTTTGAGATAAGACATTGAAACCATAAAAACTTCGTTCATAGATTCAAGATAAACTGTTTACATCTCTGTTAATTACTTCTTGAGTAATTATATACAACATGATACAAAATCTCAAGAGACGAATCAAAATCTCAGACCATGACTCCAAGGACCTGAGAGTACAGAGGACGCATAGGAGTGACTATCTATCTACACAACTGAGCAGTCTGAATCTCCACCTCAGATTTAGTGCTGCTCCTGGTGCTGCTGCTGCTGATATTGGTCACCTGAAGATTGGTTCCTTCGTCCTTGGCGACCACCTAAAAAGTTGAAATCTACGGGGTGAGACAATTTTTAAATAATTGTCCCAGCGGGAGTTATAACTCTTCGCCAGAAACATGATTATTACAGCTTGAGAGAATAACAGTACACAAAGAAGTTATATATGTTTAGGAGTAGTTAAAACAATGTTTCACAGATTGCAATCTATTCTTCCTACTAGAAGCAATGCAAATATAAGATAAATCCCCATGTCACTTATCTTTTTGGAAATAAAAGGACATGTATAACATCTATTTATTATAAAAGATCATCACAACACTGACTCTCCTCAGGCTTAGATCATATATCCATTACCTGGCATTATTACTAGGGATATCATGGCCTGTAGCCATACTCTTTCCTACAAGGTGTTAGGATTCCAATTCCACAACATATCTATATGATTCGTACACATGACATCATACTTAACCATACTCAAGTAACACAAGGGTTATTTACATTCATCACCCATTAGTCTGCAGTTAAGCCTTTCATGGGATTATCTTGTAATAGAATTTCACATAGTAACACTCTGTATTAGAATCACATTTCATAATTTAACATAGGGATATCAATCCCTAAACATCTTATCATTATGAATCTGGAATGTGAGAGTTCAAACCCCTGGACCAATTATAACATTTATTACCAAGTACATCTTATTTTATCCTGTCATCTACATAATATAACCTTTGACGATCAACAACACATATTACTCATGGCTCATTCAACCTATCAAACTCATAAGTTATCACTTATCAGATAACATGACATATAGTTATACTTGAAGGGTAGATATAAAGTGTTCTTAATGAAAATAGCATTATAACTCTTACCTTGATATGTTCACCTATATATGAAACCTATCAAGCTTAACTCTCATCAGTTATTGGATGGATATTAATTCTTAATCATCTTATCACTATGATTCAAAACATGGGTGCTCACACCCTATTATCATCATAACACTTGCTATCAAGTGACATGTCACCATCAAGTCATCTATTAGCATGACCTTGATGTCATTCCTGGTTCTCACAGCCCATCAATCTCATAAGATGCCACTAACAAGGCATCAGGATATTTCACTATTCATAAAGCTAACAACATGCTTTCAATGAATATAGTATCATAATCCATACCTGGATATGATCATCGTCATATAGGAACCTACATGGTTAATTCAACTGATAACAGTATATAATTCATTCTAAGGAAGTTGTACCATCATACTCTTCCCCAGAGCTAGGTTCCCTGAATTCTCATCAATTAGGGTTTACTATTCTCATTACATGTCATCACCCTTGAATTAGGGTTTACTATTCACATTACATTACTTTGAACTCATAACATTATCATGTATGAGAAACTTCATCATTGAGGCTCTCAAATTAGGTTAAGAATCATCAAGTATCATGATTAGGGTTTCCATGATCTCACATAGGTGGATCATACCCTAATCATGCACCTTCATATACATTGAATGTTCTTTACTTGAGTTTCAATCATATTTGATACTTTCTCTCTCCTCTCACTAACATGTAGTGACTTTCTCTCTCCTCTTATGGTAGATGATGATTACATCACTCCAAAACAGGTTGGGGTTGAGTCCTCATTGATTAACATAAGCTAAACCTCCAATATTAAGACATTAGGGTTTGATTAGAACAAGGTATCACTCCATTGCACCCTTCAAGGGTATATTGGTAATTTGCCCCATTGATCACCATCATGGGTCAATTCATTATTCACTTAGTCCCTTAATGTCCTAGGTTACCATTAGGGTTTAGATTAAATCATCATTGAACCGATTACAACTTCAAGTGATTAAGTACAAACCACCTTGAAAACCATCAAACGGTTTCAACCTTCAACCACCAAACGGTCTTGAGACCGTTTGGGTGTGTTGACCGTTTGGGGAAGGTTGACTTCCAAACCGGTTGAAGCTCATGCGGTTTGAAACCGTTTGATCCAAAAAGACTTGAGATCGATTGGTCCAAATGATCTTGAGATCGTTTGAGCCCAAACGGTCTTGAGACCGTTTGGTCCAAATGGGCTCAAATCGTTTGGACCTCCAAAGGGGTTCAAAAGTTACAATTGTTTAGGGTTATCTTTGTTGAAGCCCTCAATTGGCCAAAACCATGTTAACCACTTACAAATTGAGTCAATTAGGGTTAGTCTTAATCAATTGGACATCAAATTGACCCGCAATTGAAAGCCAATTAGGGTGAAATCCATCTCAAAAGGGTTTCAATCGGATAGTCATCAATGTTCAACAATGTGAATCAAATCGAGGTTGAACCTATCAATTGACCTCCAATTGGGCCCAAACTTGTCCCAAAAGGTCTTGAGGTCGTTTGGACATCATCCAAACGGTCTTGAGACCGTTTTCCCAAAGTTTGACCAAAAACCAAGTCGGTTGGATAAAGGTTGAACTCCAATTAGGTCTAAAATCAGCATTTTTATCAATTCTTCAACTTATTGCAATTGGACCCTCAATCCATCAAATTTCCTCAACCCTAGACCTCCAAACGGTCTTGGGTTGTCACCAAACGGTCTTGAGATCGTTTGGATGAACCTCCAATCGGACTTGAGACCGTTTGGGTCCTTCAACCCAAAACTCAACAAGATCTATACTTGAAAACAGCAAATTCAGCCCGATTAGGGTTAGGTGTTGAAGTGCCTTCAATTCTCAAATGGTTATGAATTAGATTATGATTATTTGTAGGAATTAAATTCAATATATTACCAACAGACCCTCAAATGGTCATCCCTTATTCAACTCTATCAAATGGTCTTGAGACCATTTTGATCCAAACGGTCTTGCAAGACCGTTTGAGATCAAACGGTTTGAGACCGCTTGATTTCAAACGGTTTGCAACCGTTTGGACCAAAAGCGTCCAAGGTCGGTTGATAAAGTTACCTAGGAATCCACACCCATCATCTTCAACCTTTGTTCAGGTCAGTTATTCCACCGTTTTGCTTGCAAAAGTGCAAGGAAGAAGGGGGGTAGAAGAAGAACTAGGTACAAAAATGCAAGAACAAAGATATGCATATAAAGTAAAGAGTTTAGAATTATAAAACCCACCTTAAACGTTGTTCCTAGAGCTCGAAGCTTCCAAGCTTCAATCCTCTAATGGCGTCTTGAGCTCCATAACTCGGCCAGAGATGATTCTCCAAGGAAAAGATGAGAATGGATGGCTAGAACAAGAAAACTAAGTGAGTTATCCACAAAACCAAGCTTGCATGATGAATTCACCCAAGAATCCGAGCTTGAAGATGGTTCTTCTCACCTTAGAACTATTTGGTCGCCTCCCTGATCTCCAGATCTTTTCCTTAGCCGTTTGAGAAAGAAGAGAAGTGAAGAGAATGAGGGATCGTTCACTTGGTTTACAAGGAAAAGAGCTTATATACTTTAGGCCATTTTACACCATAAGGACCTCTAAAGCATGGGGTTTTCATATAAGTCCCTCCTGGTTTCTTAGGCACGTCCAAGCCATCTAAACTTAAGCAAATCTCATTAAAACTCAAGATCTAAGGGTAGAAAAGATCAACTTTCAACTAGGGTACACACATGAAGGTCTTCATACACCTACATGGTGAATTTTATGCACAAAGATCATTTTTCTTATCTGATTATTCATTGATGTATCCCTTTCATCATTTCTACCCTAAATGATGTCAAGGGTCATAAAAGATAATCTATAAGGTGTATTTTACAAGTTTCACCCCACCATTTGGGTAAATTGCACTTTATTCCAAAATTAGGGCTTTAAGCACAAGGATCACCCCACAAGTTGCATCTTGATGCCCAGGCTTGGGAAATCCATCATATCTCATCATATTCACTCATATGATGTCTCATCATCAAGGAACATCTTAACTTGTGAACTTTGCAAGTTAAACCTCTTAACTGGATAATTTGCACATAGGTCCCTGCATTGCAAAACAATACTACAACTTTGTTTAAAAAGAACCAAAATTGAAAGTATATGTTCCTGAGGAACTTAATTACATGCCAGAGAGTAATCACACGTGTTTAATTTCATATTTAGGAAAAACTTCTAGGGTTAGGTTATAACCCAGGTCAGGGATGTTACAAATCATAAACCCCTAACAAGGATTTCGTCCCCGAAATCCCAGGGAAAGGAGGAACAGATTAATCATTAGTAAGTCCTCAAGTTTCCCTATATCATAAAAAAAATTATGATGATATTATGGGTTTGTAATTCACACAAAGTCCCTTTCGTTAATTACTTCTTATCATTGTTTATGCTTGTGTAAAGCATAAACCCCTAACATAAGGTGTCCATACTTTTGAAAGGAAAAAGCATAAAAGAACATTCTTCCAGTATCACTCAAGAATGCTTATCAACAGAGGAACATACATACCTTAACACAGATAATTTACTCAAAATATTGTCTCAAAGGCTTCACTGAAGGAGTTCATTGAGTATGCTTACTAAGTAGTTATTGAGGAAATTCACCAAGTATATTTACTAAGTTTGTTCACTAAGTATTCACTGAGTAAGTTCACTAAGTATATTCACTAAGTATGTTCACCAAGTATATTCACTGAGTATTCACTGAGTATGTTCACCAAGTATATTCACTGAGTATGTTCACTGAGTATATTCACTAAGTATTCACTGAGAATGTTCACTGAGCATATTCACTATGTTCACCAAGTATATTCACTAAGTATTCACTGAGTATGTTCACTGAGTATATTCACTAAGTATTCACTGAGTATGTTCACTGAGCATATTCACTAAGTATGTTCACCAAGTATATTCACTAAGTATTCACCGAGTATGTTCACTGAGTATATTCACTAAGTATTCACTAAGTATGTTCATTGAGTATATTCATTAAGTATTCACTGAGTATGTTCACTGAGCATATTCACTAAGTATGTTCACCAAGTATATTCACTAAGTATTCACTGAGTATGTTCACCAAGTATATTCACTAAGTATTCACTGAGTATGTTCACTGAGTATATTCACTGAGAATGTTCACTGAGCATATTCACTATGTTCACCAAGTATATTCACTAAGTATTCACTGAGTATGTTCACTGAGCATATTCACTAAGTATGTTCACCAAGTATATTCACTAAGTATTCACTGAGTATGTTCACTGAGTATATTCACTAAGTATTCACTGAGTATGTTTACTGAGCATATTCACTAAGTATGTTCACCAAGTATATTCACTAAGTATTCACTGAGTATGTTCACTGAGTATATTCACTAAGTATTCACTGAGTATGTTCACTGAGTATATTCACTAAGTATTCACTGAGTATGTTCACTGAGCATATTCACTAAGTATGTTCACCAAGTATATTCACTAAGTATTCACTGAGTATGTTCACTGAGCATATTCACTAAGTATGTTCACTTAAAAGTTTCACTTAGCTTTTCTCACTTAATTTTCCTTATACTCCCTAGATTGTTTTAGGATAATTACATGATCAGAGTAATAAAAAAGATAACAATCTAGGAGTTTCATACTTGCCTTATCTACAATAATCATATACCTGGCCCAGGTATATAAGTATTGAGATTAGGTAGTATGTATTTTATTTATCATCATATTCCTCGTTCTTCATATCATTATACACACAGAATTTATCATACTAGATTATTCTTCAGGTATCACATCTATATTTCATCCTTTTAATACACAGTTAAGGGAGATTATAAATTGTTTTAAAGAATACTGAGTAAGATACAAGTCCTTATCTCCCTTGTGTTCTTCTAGGACTTAGTCAAGGAATTCAAAAGCAGCAAAATTACATATTTTTAACACATAGAATCCTGATATGTAATATTAAAACAAAGCTTATTTCATCTGACATGTATGGGACGTTTGTCCACGTCCTCTATTATCATAGTGCCTCCCTTGTGAGCCTTGCAGACTCTGTCCTTGGGGTTGAGTCATTATGGTATTCCTGTCTGGACAATCCTTTGCCAGGTGTCCCGGTTGTCTACATAGGTAACAGATCCTGGGTACAAAGTGTTTATACGATCCAGTTACCGATGTTGATGCTATGTCGGAGGGTCCTCTTGGAATACTACTATGATCCCTACTTCCACTTGACACCCATTGTGTCTAGGTAGGAAATTCTGATATTGTTGATGGTGTAGAAAATCTTGGTTTCTTAAAACTTTCAGGCCTTTGTTCTTGAGGCTGGGTGTACATCTTCTTACTACTTGTCTGTTGTTTCATGGTTTCCGACCTCTCTATCCTTCTCACTGACTCCACAAAGGTGGCAAACCTTTCTCTGTTCTCTAGAGCGGACACAGGAGTGGCTAGTTCAGTGTTCAATCCTTTTTAAAAACGCCGAATTCTCTCTTCATCACTAACTGCCATCTGTGGACAAAACCATAGTAACTCCATGAACTTAGCTTCATATTCGCTAACGTTCATATGTCCTTGTGTGATCTTCTCAAATTGAGAGATCTTCTCATCTAGATACGTCTTAGGGAAGTATCTATTGACGAACTCTCATCGGAAAACCTCCCATCCTATTTCTTCGCCTGGTCTCTTATCCGCCTCTATCATCCACCAATTACCAGCACTCCCCTTTAGGAGGTATACCACATGTTTTACCTTTTCAGCTTCAGGAATATCAAGGATCCTGAAAGCCTTTTCCAGCTCTGTCAACCATAGATCAACATCTGTTGGGTCAGATGTACCAGCATAGTCTATGGCTCCCACCCGGCGAAGTCTCTCAAAAGTCTTGTCGGCTCCATAACCTTCCTGATGGGCTGGTGCCCTAGGTGCAGATGGTGGCACCCTATCTTCTATGTGTGTTATGGCTGTCAGAAACTTATCAAATAAGGCATGGATAGCTGGGTTTTCTATCTCAGCTGGGTCAAACTGGGGTGGCTCCCTGGGTTGCTCAGGTAAGGGTTGCTCTATTTCTGGGTGCCTTGCACCTCCCTGTGGTGCAGCAACGCTACTTTCCGCCACGTACTCTTCATGTGGCTCAGACATCCTTATATATATTCTTCTCCTGAGGAGCAGAAGATTCTATTAGATAAAGAAGGAACACTAAGGATAGACTCGACATCCTAAGTCTTATGTCTCTGTAGACTCAGTGAACCTAGAGCTCTGATACCACTAATTGTGGGCTCTGATCTCCAAAACCCGAGATAAACACATAAACCTCGAAGTAAACTTAGCGGAAGCGATTCGATTAGCAGCGGAATACAAAAAAAAAAATCACGGGAAATTTAAACTTTTTGAGATAAGACATTGAAACCATAAAAACTCCATTCATAGATTCAAGATAAACTGTTTACATCTCTGTTAATTACTTCTTGAGTAATTATACACAGCATGATACAAAATCTCAAGAGACGAATCAAAATCTCAGACCATGACTCCAAGGACCTGAGAGTACAGAGGACGCATAGGACTGACTATCTATCTATACAACTGAGCTGTCTGAATCTCCACCTAAGATTTACTGCTGCTCCTGGTGCTGCTGCTGCTGATATTGGTCACCTGAAGATTGGTTCCTTCGTCCTTGGCGACCACCTAAAAAGTTGAAATCTACGGGGTGAGACAATTTTTAAATAATTGTCCCAGCGGGAGTTATAACTCTTCACCAGAAACATGATTATTACAGCTTGAGAGAATAACAGTACACAAAGAAGTTATATATGTTTAGGAGTAGTTAAAACAATGTTTCACAGATTGCAGTCTATTCTTCCTACTAGAAGCAATGCAACTATAAGATAAATCCCCATGTCACTTATCTTTTTGGAAATAAAAGGACATGTATAACATCTATTTATTATAAAAGATCATCACAACACTGACTCTCCTCAGGCTTAGATCATGTATCCATTATCTGGCATTATTACTAGGTATATCATGGCTTGTAGCCATACTCTTTCCTACAAGGTGTTAGGATTCCAATTCCACAACATATCTATATAATTAGTACACATGACATCATACTTAACCATACTCAAGTAACACAAGGGTTATTTACATTCATCACCCATTAGTTTGCAGTTAAGCCTTTCATGGGATTATCTTGTAATAGAATTTCACATAGTAACACTCTGTATTAGAATTACATTTCATAATTTAACATAGGGATATCAATCCCTAAACATCTTATCATTATGAATCTGGAATGTGAGAGTTCAAACCCCTGGACCAATTATAACATTTATTACCAAGTACATCTTATTTTATCCGGTCATCTACATAATATAACCTTTGACGATCAACAACGCATATTACTCATGGCTCATTCAACCTATCAAACTCATAAGTTATCACTTATCAGATAACATGACATATAGTTATACTTGAAGGGTAGATATAAAGTGTTCTTAATGAAAATAGCATTATAACTCTTACCTTGATGTGTTCACCTATATATGAAACCTATCAAGCTTAACTCTCATCAGTTATTGGATGGATATTAATTCTTAATAATCTTATCACTATGATTCAAAACATGGGTGCTCACACCCTATTATCATCATAACACTTGCTATCAAGTGACATGTCAGCATCAAGTCATCTATTAGCATGACCTTAATGTCATTCCTGGCTCTCACAGCCCATCAATCTCATAAGATGCCACTAACAAGGCATCAGGATATTTCACTATTCATAAAGCTAACAACATGCTTTCAATGAATATAGTATCATAATCCATACCTGGATATGATCATCCTCATATAGGAACCTGCATGGTTAATTCAACTGATAACAATATATAATTCATTCTAAGGAAGTTGTACCATCATACTCTTCCCCAGAGCTAGGTTCCCTGAATTCTCATCAATTAGGGTTTACTATTCTCATTACATGTCATCACCCTTGAATTAGGGTTTACTATTCACATTACATTACTTTGAACTCATAACATTATCATGTATGAGAAACTTCATCATTGAGGCTCTCAAATTAGGTTAAGAATCATCAAGTATCATGATTAGGGTTTCCATGATCTCACATAGGTGGATCATACCCTAATCATGCACCTTCATATACATTGAATGTTCTTTACTTGAGTTTCAATCATATTTGATACTTTCTCTCTCCTCTCACTAACATGTAGTGACTTTCTCTCTCCTCTTATGGTAGATGATGATTACATCACTCCAAAACAAGTTGGGGTTGAGTCCTCATTGATTAACATAAGCTAAACCTCCAATATTAAGACATTAGGGTGTGATTAGAACAAGGTATCACTCCATTGTACCCTTCAAGGGTATATTGGTAATTTGCCCCATTGATCACCATCATGGGTCAATTCATTATTCACTTAGTCCCTTAATGTCCTAGGTTACCATTAGGTTTTATATTAGATCATCATTGAACCGATTACAACTTCAAGTGATTAAGTATAAACCACCTTGAAAACCATCAAACGGTTTCAACCTTCAACCACCAAACGGTCTTGAGACCGTTT
The DNA here is from genome assembly GCA_963693085.1 of Alisma plantago-aquatica. Taxonomy (NCBI): domain Eukaryota; kingdom Viridiplantae; phylum Streptophyta; class Magnoliopsida; order Alismatales; family Alismataceae; genus Alisma; species Alisma plantago-aquatica. The sequence continues at coordinate 895,974,744 of OY856412.1, read as the reverse complement.
GACCTCAAACGGTCTTGAGACCATTTGACCTAAAACGGACTTGAGACCATTTGACCTCAAATGGTCTTGAGACCGTTTGGGTGTGTTGACCGTTTGGGGAAGGTTGACTTCCAAACCGGTCGAAGCTCATGCGGTTTGAAATCGTTTGATCCAAAACGACTTGAGATCGATTGGTCCAAACGATCTTGAGATCGTTTGAGCCCAAACGGTCTTGAGACCGTTTGGCCCCAAATGGTCTTGAGACCGTTTGACCTCAAACGGTCTTGAGACCATTTGGATCCAAACGGTCTTGAGACCGTTTGGTCCAAATGGGCTCAAACCGTTTGGACCTCCAAAGGGGTTCAAAAGTTACAATTGTTTAGGGTTATCTTTGTTGAAGCCCTCAATTGGCCAAAACCATGTTAACCACTTATAAAGTGAGTAAATTAGGGTTAGGCTTAATCAATTGGACATCAAATTTACCCTCAATTGAAAGCCAATTAGGGTGAAATCCATCTCAAAAGGGTTTCAATCGGATAGTCATCAATGTTCAACAATGTGAATCAAATCGAGGTTGAACCTATCAATTGACCTCCAATTGGGCCCAAACTTGGCCCAAACGGTCTTGAGGTCATTTGGACATCATCCAAATGGTCTTGAGACCGTTTGCCCAAAGTTTGACCAAAAACCAAGTCGGTTGGATAAAGGTTGAACTCCAATTAGGTCTAAAATCAGCATTTTTATCAATTCTTCAACTTATTGCAATTGGACCCTCAATCCATCAAATTTCCTCAACCCTAGACCTCCAAACGGTCTTGGGTTGTCACCAAACAGTCTTGAGATCATTTGGATGAACCCTCAAACGGACTTGAGACCGTTTGGGTCCTTCAACTCAAAACTCAACAAGATCTATACTTGAAAACAGAAAATTCAGCCCGATTAGGGTTAGGTGTTGAAGTGCCTTCAATTCTCAAATGGTTGTGAATTAGATTATGATTCTTTGTAGGAATGAAACTAAATATATTAACAACAGACCCTCAAACGTTCGTCCATTGGTCAACTCTATCAAACGGTCTTGAGACCATTTGATTTCAAACGGTTTGCAACCGTTTGGACCAAAAGGGTCCAAGGTCGGTTATTCCACCATTTTGCTTGCAAAAGTGCAAGGAAGAAGGGGGTAGAAGAAGAACTAGGTACAAAAATGCAAGAACAAAGATATGCATATAAAGTAAAGAGTTTAGAATTATAAAACCCGCCTTAAACGTTGTTCCTAGATCTCCAAGGTTCCAAGATTCAAGCCTCTAATGGCGTTTTGAGCTCCATAACTCGGCCAGAGATGATTCTCTAAGGAAAAGATGAGAATGGATGGCTAGAACAAGAAAACTAAGTGAGTTATCCACAAAACCAAGCTTGCATGATGAATTCACCCAAGAATCCGAGCTTGAAGATGGTTCTTCTCACCTTAGAACTATTTGGTCGCCTCCCTGATCTCCTGAGCTTTGCCTTAGCCATTTGAGAAAGAAGAGAAGTGAAGAGAATGAGGGATCGTTCACTTGGTTTACAAGGAAAAGAGCTTATATACTTTAGGCAATTTTACACCATAAGAACCTCTAAAGCATGGGATTTTCATCTAAGTCCCTCCTAGTTTCTTAGGCACGTCCAAGCCATCTAAACTTAATCAAAGATCATTAAAACTCAAGATCTAAGGGTAGAAAAGATCAACTTTCAACTAGGGTACACACATGAAGGTCTTCATACACCTACATGGTGAATTTTATGCACAAAGATCATTTTTCTTATCTGATTATTCATTGATGTATCCCTTTCATCATTTCTACCCTAAATGATGTCAAGTGTCATAAAAGATAATCTAGAAGGTGTATTTTACAAGTTTCACCCCACATTTTGGGTAAATTGCACTTTCTTTCAAAATTAGGGTTTTAAGCACAAGGATCATCCCACAAGCTGCATCTTGATGCCCAGGCTTGGGAAATCCATCATATCTCATCATATTCACTCATATGATGTCTCATCATCAAGGAACATCTTAACTAGTGAATTTTGCAAGTTAAGCCTCTTAACTGGATAATTTGCACATAGGTCCCTGCATTGCAAAACAATACTACAACTTTATTTAAAAAGAACCAAAATTGAAAGTATATGTTCCTGAGGAACTTAATTACATGCCAGAGAGTAATCACAAGTGTTTAATTACATATTTAGGCAAAACTTCTAGGGTTAGGTTATAACCCAGGTCAGGGATGTTACAGTTTGTGGATGCATACCTTGTCCCTAGGCTTGCTCGGTGACAGTACCTCGCGCCTTGTGTGGTTTTCACCTCTGGTCTTGGACGGTGTCTGTGCAGCTCCTGGTTGCACCGGGACTGAAGACTCCTAGTCTCACCAGGACTGTCGGGATTGATAGTTGTCCTCTGACGGACAGAGGTATCCTGCCTCTGCAGTCGTCCACACAGACAACCTGGAACTCCGATCTCCTTGTCCCACAAGGAATCAGAAGGAGTCGCACCCTCCTATCAGTGTACTAGTCACCAACACACTCTCCTGCCACCAGTCACTTTCTGCAGTTGTCTTTCCCTTGTTGTGCCTCCCTTTTCAGGTAGCACTTGCTCGGGCTCTCTCGGTTATCAAAACCAGAGAGAATGACAACTTTACAGAGCAACTAGTTTGCACTGAGTTGTACTTTGAGAAGCCCCCAATACCCCTATATATAGGCGGGTCATGGGATAGGGTTCTCTATCACGGGCATTATGGGACTAAAGCAGGAGTAGAAGGGTTCGAGATTTTCCACAAAAAACAACCAACTCGCAACCTGAACCGATCATTTCACAACTGAAATAGTCAGTTGGGGATCTGAGTTGGTCGGTTGACACCTCAACCGATCGGTTGGGACCCATGAACCGATCGGTTCACTTCTGAACCAGTCGGTTTGTGGTCCTGATCAGTTCCCGATTGACTTTCCTTCTTTTGTTTCTAATTGGTATTGAATACCAATCCTTGTTCCAATCAAATTGGGCAAGTGAAACAAAAGGACAATTCTCATCAATCTTACTTTCCCAACTTGCTCGGTTGCATCATTTGAACTGATCATTTTAATACTTGAAGCAATCGTTTCACCCTGACCTTGAGCCGATCGACTCACCACCTGAGTCGATCGGTTCACCAACCTGAGTCGATCGGTTCATCACATGAGCCGATCAATTGGGAGTATAGACTGTGCAAAATTCGTCAATTTCAGTTTCAATCAATCTGATACTCTAATCAATCAGTCCAACACCTTGAACACTATGATATTGAGCTAACAATTAACTAAGTGTTTAATTGAACTACTACACTCCTTTAGTAATCAATCTAAACATTGTTTGTGGACAAAACTCCTTTTCCAGGTTAAATCATATGTGTGTGACCCTGCAGGTCCATTTCACATTGGCAGTGAAAGTCCATAACACTTATGACTTCACAAGCAAAGAGCGGACCCTAGTCACACATTAGTGTTACCCAAGTGAAATAGAAAATTGGAGAACAACTTTCAATCCTTAAATCCATGAATGGTGTTATAGTGAATGTATAATTCCTTTGTCGCTGATATCCTAAATGAATTCGAGGCATGGAACAGTCATCCTGTCAACATTCATTCATTTCCTTGATCTCAGAGCAGACTGGGTGAGATGTGTGTGACATCAATATCACATATTGATTCACACGTGCATGTGCATGCCTTTCTCAATCCTACTCATCAAGTGGCCAAGGATATCAAACTCCCTAAGGAGGGACAAATCCCATATCTATCACTCACCCCTCAAAAGCCCCATGTGTCAAAGCCACCCAATCATCACCTTTATAACAACCCATGTTTCAGGACTGCGTTTGATGATGTCAAAGTGTACCCAACGACATGTGTTGAGTGTAGTGATTTCAGGTCTAAGAATCACACTCACCACCATCACTATGAGAGCTAAATGTGACTACCAAGTCATGGTTCCATGTGTCACTCTCACGGTGGGTCTGTCTGGTACCTTGTTCTCTAACAAGTATCTATGAGCTTGGTTTGATATCACTATATCATGACTAATGAGATTCTATCATCAACCAACACACAATCTAGTCTTCAGTGTTATTGATGTCTATGGTTATTTCCACAATAACAACTGACTAGGGACTAAACAAGAATGTATACTCTTAACATCTGTATGATCTCATCGTTTAGGTCCTCAACCCAAAAGCATACCTCATTGAGTAAAACAATTCTTTAGACATCTATCATGTTACACCATCATCTTAGAAACATTTCATACATATAGATCGAAAATTGCCTTTATTATTATTCAAATCATTTACAAAGTATCCCATTACAATCATCATATGACTTGCTCTATGGGCATACATACCAACAGGTATGCACTAAAGCATTAATGCATACAGATGCATTGTTTTTCTTTCTTTTTCAAATGCAAGCAAACTAACTATTAGTTTCCTACATGCCATGTAATGCAATCAAAGAAAATAACTTGGAGTACTCATGAATCTTAAGGTGGTGAGTCAAAAATGAATGGAAAACAAATGGAATCACACAACTAAGAGGCAATGCCTTTCATTATATTATGATATGTCCCTCTTAATTGACCTATGTTCAGGGTGATCTAAAGGTTTATTTCTTATATTTTCATTTAAGATCTCGTTATGGTTTGGTCAGTTTAGGCTCAACATCTTCATCATTCACATTCTCGAGTTGATTCAGACTTTCATTTATGTCCTAAGTCCTAATGCTGACTAGTTCAAACACTTCCTCAAGTTGTGTTATAGAAAGATTTTGCAGTTTAATCTTTTAAGGATATGACCTTTTTCATGCAACAACACAGAGAGTACAATGTATTCGAAAACAAAGCCATGCATTTACTACTCCACAATTACACTAGATATATGTGGATCCTACACTTACACAACTAAAAATAAAACAAACAAATAAAAATAAAAATAAAAATAAAGATAGAATGTTGTTCCAGCACCCCCAAGCTTGAATGTGACTATGTCCACATAGTCAATACTCACACCCAAGCGGTGGAACAGTGGTACCATGGCTCAAAATGGAGGTGGTTGAGGCATGTCAGGGTCGTGAGGAGGAAACATCTCCTGTAAAGATAGATCATGCGGTGGCATCGTCTGTGGCTGCGTGTACCCTCCAAAGTATCCTTGGTTCCAATAATGGTCAAAGAAGGGTTGTTGGTACTGCTCCATCCGTTGTAGGTGCATGTGAAAATTCTCTTGGTTGGCTAAGAGAAGGTGTTCATTTTCATAAATCACCTACTAGTTTTGGTACAACCTTCCTTGAATGTCCTACACATCAGGCAGCGTCGCCTAATGTTGTTGTTGTCTAGTCTGGATCTCCTGCATCACGGTATACATACATGCCATGTTGTACGGGTCTTGCTCCTCCTGGGAATGGGGTGGGGCGGATGAGCTCGAGCCAATGTATGTTCATGCATGTTTGCGTGGGATTGGACACTGAGTGATGGGGATGGTAGGCTCCACCCCCTCAATGTCGTCGTCATCATCTTCCTACTGCTCTTGATCATCATGGGCAACTTCCATCTCTTCATCTTCCTCCTCTCCCGTATCTAGTGGCCATCAAAGGTGCTCCACTCCTTTCAAGTTGAAGATGGGGTCGGGGAGGCGGCACTACCTATACCTTCCTCGTCGAGTGAAGAATGCAAGCACAGTGTTGTGCTTCACACTGCATGACTTCTTGAAGTGTTCGGTGTCCAACTTTGATGTTGATTCCATTGGCATAAGAGTAGACAAATCAAGGCGTAGATGCAGCGCAATAGGGGTAATCAATCCCCCAAACATTTGTATTGCCTTCCACTACACATTGCACCTCACATGCATCATATGAAGTAGGAGAAAGGAGCCAAAGTTGATGGATTCTCCATCCATAAGCCTTTAAAGAAAATATAGGTCCATCTTCTGGACCTTCCCCTGAGCTTGCACAAATCGTGCAAAGATTATGTTGGCACAGAGTCGGTGAAGAGTACGAGCGAATGGGTGCTCGATATCGGTGATGGAGTTCACACGGTAACTGATGTAAAAACCGTCTGACACCTTTGACAGCCGCCTCCAAGCTAGATCGTAGTCAAAATCTGAAGGGGCTGAGTGTTCTGGCACATGTGACCAGCTGAAGATGCAGTTGAACTCTTGCAGTGTAATAGCATAGTTGTTGTTGAAGAGCCTAAAGATGACCCTTACTTCTCGTCATTCGCCTCCAACACTCTGCTTGGGGGTGAGTAAGACATCCAGAGATGCCAAGACCTCGAGTACGAGCTTCATGTACATCTGCTAGTTGCTAAAGAATGGGTTGTCCCCATCCAAGGCATGTTGTTGGCACACCCATCTCATGTTGTCTTCAAAACCCACTCACTCAATTAAGGATCGGTCTCCATGCCGCGTAGGTATGATCCTCCTGGTCTACAACTCCTCATACACCCTCCAAATGTCAGAAGTAGGGTGTTGGATGTGTGTTGGCAGGGGGACCTACTCTCCCTTCTCCTCCAAAGTAGAGGCTCCTCTCCTAGGGGCCATGGAGATGATGCAAGAAGGAGGTTAAGAGAATAGAAGCTCGGGGAAGACCGTCAGTGCCTGGTGCAGCCTTGCTCTGAAATGTAGGAGGAGTAGATGTTGAAGGTGTGAATAAAATGAATCCACCACCCCGCCTTATATAGATGAATGCGGCAGAGTTGGTACTATTGACTTTTGAGTTGGTAGTATCGAGTTGGCTAGCACAAATCCATGGTCGGTGCATCGACGACTTACAATTGGATAACATTGTTGTTGTGGATCGCCCCAGAGTCGGCAGTACCGACTGGTGTCGTGGATCGATACCACCAACCGCTTGATGAAGTGTGTCGTAGTTGTTGGATCATGAGCACACGGATTGCTGACATGTCAGTCGGTAGTACCAACTTTAGGGTCGGTAGTACCGAGTTTTTGAAAATGTCATTTCTTTCAAAATTTTGGGCTCGGTGTACCGAACTTAAGCACATCCAAAAGTCCGTAGTACCGAGACCTTACTAGTTAGCACTCGAAAGATCTTCAAAGACTTGGTGATACCGACCAGTTGAGTTAGTGGTACCGAGTCTGTGTTGTAGTTGCAGACAAAACCCTGACTTCATTTCGATACTACCGACTGATAGACTCAGTAGTACTGACTTTTATGCCATGCACACTCCAAAAACGAGTCAATGTACCATTTTTATAGAAATCTAAGTAGAATAACATCTAAAAATGGAAATTGAACCTAAAAATAATGCAATAAAAATTGGGTTGCCTCCAAAAAAGCATCATTGTTTAACATCCTAGACTAGACGGTCCTTAGAGAAAGAATCTATGGAATGGTACAAAGTTTCACTTCCTCTATTTGTGGCTCTACCTCCCCTTCAAAATAGTGCTTTAATCTTTGGCCATTAACAAGGAATGACATGTTCCCATCTACAATATTCACAACACCATGGGGAAAGCCTTTTTCAATCACAAATGGTCCACTCCACTTGGACCTTACTTACCCAGATGCAGCCTAAGCCTAGAATTGAAAAGGAGTACTTTTTGACCTGAGAGAAACACCCTATTTAGAATGTGTCTATCATGAATTTTCTTAGTCCTTTCCTAATATATCCTAGAACTTTCATAAGCATCCATCCTAAGCTCATCTAATTCATTAAGATCCAAAATCCTCTTTCTACCCGCTTCATCTATGTTGAAATTCAGATTCTTCATAGCCCATTTAGCCTTATGCTCAAGCTCTACATGTAGATGGCATGCACAACCATAGATCAACTTAAAAGGTGTTGTTCCTACTGAGGATTTTTAGGCTATTCTATAAGTCCAAAGAATATCACTTAGCACATAACTCCAGTTCATCCTGTTGGTTGAGACCGTCCTTTCCAAAATTTTCTTCACTTCTCTACTGGACACCTCAACCTATCTTTGAGTTTGTGGGTGATATGGAGTACCCACTCGGTGCTTCACCCCATATTTTCTCAGTAAAGATCCAAACTTCCTATTAGTGAAGTGTGATCCACCGTCACTAAAAATTAGGTGGGGGACACCAAACCTGTAGAAGATGTATTCTTTCACAAAATTGCACACTACATGTGCATCACTAGTGCAGGTTGGAATTTCTTCCACCCACTTAGACACATAATCAACCACAAGTAATATATAGAGATTGGAATTAGACGACACAAATGGCCCATAAAATATATACCCCAAAGGTCAAAACCCTCAACCTCCTGAAACACATTTAAGGGCATCTCATGTCGCTTAGAGATATTACCAGAACGTTGACATGCATCACAATGACGAACAAAGTTGTGAGCATCTTTAAAAAAGGTAGGCCAATAAAACCCACTCTCTAAGACTTTGGTTGTAGTCCTAGAGCTAGCATGGTGCCCACTCGTGGGTAGAGAGTGACAGTGTGACAAGATGCTCTCTACCTCACATTTGGGTACACATCTTAAAATCCCATCCCTATATTGTTTAAGAAGAATTGAGTCATCCCAAATATAAAACCTCAATGAGTGAAAAAATCATTTTTTCTCCTGGTATCCCCAATCTTTAGGCATTTCCTTAAAAGCTAGGTAATTAACAATATCTACAAACCAAGGTATATGAAAAATAAAAAATAAAGGAAATCTTGAAATGTGCATAAAGGGGATGATAAATGTCATAATTGGAGAAAATAGGGAATATATTGAATAAAGAAGAATAATAAGGAATATGTTGTTTCAAAAATCATAAATAGAATCCACAAGATAATTCAATGACAAAATTCATTTCCTTGAGCCAAAAGATACTTAAGTGCCAAGTATCATCTAATTTGGATAATATATAAATAAATAAAAAGCCTTTATTACAGGATAATAGGGAATAGGCCAAGAAAGAGAAATAAAATATCTAATGTCCTCAAATTGAAAAATAACTCCAAATTTGTAATCTATATATCAAAATGAGTCTATGTGTGAATTTTTATTTAATTTGGTCAATGTTAAATATTTTATTCTATTTAGAAGAGAGAAAATGACTTAAAGACCAAAAATATTAAATATATGTTAAAAATTAATTAATGTCAAAATCATGTTCTTCACATTTGTATTGTTTATAGGCCAAGTTTTATATTTTTAGAAAGTTTCTAGACGCCTCTTATAAATTAAAAGAATAAATAAGTGATAAAATTTAAATGAATTAAATAATATAATAAATGTCTTCAAAAAAATAAAATAACACCAAATTCGTGTTATACATTTTAAAATAGACCTTTGGATGAATTTTGACTCAATTTGAAAAATATTTGATGAGAAGGTGGATTTAGGAGAGAGAATGTGTGTAAAACTTTCAACTCATTATTTAAAATAACAAACAAATTCAACAAATGGAAATAATGGCAAATTCGTATCCATCATGCTTAATATGACTTATAGTTGAAGTTTTATAATTTTAAAGAATTCTAGAGTCATTAATTCTTGAGGAAAGAGAAAATAAGATTTACTTGAATAAAATAGTAAAAGTCTTCAAAAGGTAAATTTAATTACATATTCGGATTCCTCATGTCTAAAATAGGTAGGGTATCCAATTTTATAAATTTTGGAGGTCGTTTGCACCCTCAAATAAGGAAAGAAAGAAAGCTAAATAATTTAAAAAGAACTTTATTCAATTTTTATTGGGAATGTAATTGAATGTCCCGGATGAGTGCCGCCGTTAGATCCAGATCGAAAGCCAGACGCATCTTCTTCAACCTTGCACTATTTATGAAAACATGCTTCTTACATGTAATTTTCAAATAAGGATTTCTCCCTCCACAATCAATCTTTTTTCGAGATTTCTTCACTCACGGATTGCTCTCTAGATTCCACACCTAATGATCCTAAACTTACGTCGTTTTGTCAAGAAATTGGAAACGCCCAATTCTTGGGCAACAAGGCTTTGTGGTCATCTGCCTCTTCTCGGTTTAATTCACTCACACCTATATATATTGGTGTCTATGGCTTCATAGCACCTTGCTAAGTCTTCCTCCTCTCTCAATTTCTTTGCACATCTCCTCTACAACCATGCCCAATCTAGTTTTTCTTCTCAGCTTGTGGCGCCTAATGTGAGTAGATGACTTCGTCGTTCTTCGATCTAGTTTGCAGGTGAGTTCGAGTATCTTTGTTCTGCATCTCGGTACCTTCAATTCAGAGTTTTGACGCCATATCACAGTTTTCCCAAAAAGAGTTAAGCTTGCTGCTCCATTGCTTGCAGAAATGGTGTGCGTATAGGGAACGAGAGGACTCCCCTTCAATTTCTCTGTTTTACCCTCCTTGAATCCTCTTTATGTGCTTGTTCAAGTGAGGGTTATGTTTGTCTTTCCGCTCCTTTTTTTTCTATCTTGGATAAGTCAAACCGGATCCTTGGCTAGGTGACATGGCCGAATATGACTGGGCCATGTCAATAGGCCCAACACATCTCTCACTTCTCTCTCTCGCAATGGATTTGCTGACGTGTCTTTTTCTAATTAGTCTATAATAGAAAAATCATATCTTTTTATTTGATTGTCCAAAAATAAAAATAAAATATGTTCTGAACTTGGAAAAATGTGATCTTTCTAATAAAAATATTTTCAAAGGCTGATTTCGAGTTTTGTCAAAGGTGATTTTCTAGAAAATGAATTAATTAGTTAAAATAACAAAAAATGCATCTAAAAGTCCATATCTTCAAAATAGATAATATTATATGTTATTTTGATCATAAAACCCTAACTAAGATAGTGGTGATGTTTTCAAGACCCAAATCAATGGTTTGTAGAAAAAGTTTACAACTTTAGGGTTTTGAGTTCTTAATGAATGCATAGCTAATACATAAACATGGTTATAATATTAGGACAAGTGGACTCTGATCTCATTTAAAAGTTGTTAAAAGTGGTTTCTAGGACTCTAAAGAATAAGGTATGTTCATTTACACCTTAAGTTGGGAATATGTATGCCTTAACCTATACTTTTCCTTAATGAGGCTTATTTGAACCCTATACCCTATATTAATGATTCTTTTGCTATACTTGCCTCATAATCTATTTTGGAATATTGTTCTTGGGTCTTGATACCCCTATGTCATGTTCTATTTGATTGATGCTATTACTTGCCATTAATTCTAGCATGATGATTTTATTAGACTAACTAGCTATACTAGCAGTACTTATGTACAACCACCCATAGTTGGGGAATGTGTTATTTATCCCCTGGGGAATGTTTTATTCTCCCCCACACATGAAATATGTGTAGGTGACTGGGAATGTGTTACTCTCCCCTCACCCTTTGGTTGAATGTCTGGTAAGTTCCTCAACCCTACATAGTTTATGTAGTCAATATTAATCATGCATGTAATTCTTTTATTATACTTTGTTTATGGAAAGCATCTATTGAAAGCTTCTTTTATATGCGGCCTCATTCTCTTGTTATCTTCATCTTATGATGAATGCTACCCTATTTTTACATATTTTTCTTATCTTGTTATCCTAGAATAGTTTTGTGACACATACTTGTTTTTCCTTTCCCTTTTACTAGGTGTCTTCCCAACCACCCAGGTGATGAGCAAGTTGATGGATAAGACCTACAGATCTTAGCTTTGGCATGGACTTAGTTGATGAAGTTGTTTCTTGGAGACAAGACTGTGGTAGTTAGACTTCTCTCTATCTAGATCCTAGTTTATGTATGTCGATGTAACCCTAAAAGGGAGATTGTTGATGTATTTTTGTACAATCTTTTATGAAATTGAATATAGTCAGAAATTTTTATTTTGCTGCTTTCCAATGGTGTTTTGTTTACCAAATTTAGTAAAGGTATGATTACACTCTTTACAACATGGTATCAGAGCCCATGGTAGTCAGAATCTAACTATTTCAGGTTTGTCTCCCTAGTTAGAACCCTAGACTTGCATAGTTTCCTTTAAGTGACATGTTTACCCTAGATTTGATCTATGTTGATGAAATGTTGATTTAGGACCCTATAGTTCCACATTAGAATCTTGATGAATAAAACCCTAATATGCTCATAAATAAAACATGCATAACTTGGTGTTGTTTAGGTTTGCCTTTAGGCAACTATTAGGGCATGAAGTTGAAGAAAAGATGTCTAGAAAGGATCAGGGTTTCAGGGGCTGGAAATATTTTCCTCCGTGCCACTATCTTAGTTTACGAGGACTCCCCTGCCCATATGATACCGGCCTGGCTTGAGCTAAAGCGAATTGTCTAAAATAGTTTGCTTTTAGGCAATAGTGACCTTAGCTTCTATGTTGTATATCTTTGGGAACCTTAGGTATCAGGTGTTTGATGACTTGTTTGAGGTTGAATACCAAGATAGTTTCCTTATGTCCCTAGAACCTAGACTTTGAAGTTTGGGGTTAAGTGATCTATTAGAGTGCGTAGTGGAAGTGTGATGGATATTGTACATGGTGTAGTAGACTCATCTTTAACCCTGGTGTAGTTTGACTTGATAGGTCAAACCATTTAATGGGTGGAGTATAGTAAGTTGATGATGTTAGATGGTTAGATTTTGAGGATGAAATCATCTTTAGGGGGATGGAACCCTATGACATCTCGATATCTATCTTTAGAAACCCTAACTCCATTAATAGTAGGTTAGTATTTTTGGATCCTTGGTCTTGACCAAACAAATTATAATGGTAACCAGAACATGCTTGCTCATATATTAATGAACATATAATGATCATCTGAGGAATAATTTATATGTTCTAACCCTAATGAATATCCAATACACATAATATGGGTCACTAACATATTAATAATAATTATGGAAACACATGATGCTAATAATGTCATGCACATATAAGCCTTAATGATATGATGAGAAAGAAAAGTGTAACCTAATATTGGCAATAATGCATGCTATAATGATCTAGTTGATCCTAAATCCTAAGTTGTAATAATATAACCTTGATATATACATCCTTAATGATGTTCATGTTAAAATAGTGGCATTAGGTGTCATAATCAGATAACATACCTTTATGGACATAAATGATATATATTCACCTAATCATAGATTACTCAAGTCCTGAATATGAAATGCATATCACCTGATGTAAACCAAATCATTAATATGACATATGTCCCACCTTGACCATTAAAATACATATAATGACTTCAATATGGATAATAAGTAACTAGATTCACATAAATGTGCATAATCAATAATAAGAAGTGAATAAAAATGAGAAAATGAATAATGTTGGCATTAATGTGAATAAAAAAGGTAATGTGACAATGTTTAATATGCATACAAGTAATCAATGTGACATAATATCGATTAATTGTAGAGTTAATAACAAATTGAATAAAATTTCCTATCACATGCAAGATAATTTGTTAATATAATGATAATATGAGGATAATGAAGTGTAAATCCAAAATATTAATGATCAAATATATTAAGATAATTGAGTAACCTCTATTTGTGCATAATAATGAAATATAATTCTTTTTGGCAAACAAGTGAATATGACATAACATAATTAAAAGAGTAATAATGATAATGTGATGTCCTAATAGATATAATTCTAATGAGCCAAAAATAGTAATAATGTTAGTCCCATAAAAGAAATCTTAATAGTGGAACCGTAGGTGATCCTTGAGAACCTGACCTATCTCGAGATGCTTGTGAAGTATATGTTGATGAGTTGTTTGGTGGAAGTTATGGTTGGATAAACAACCTGGAGTTTTGTGATGTGAGGTTGCACACTCACCCTTCCCTAATTGCTAGTGATTTTAGGGACAAAATCCTCTTTAAGGGGTGGAGTACTGTAACATACTGAATTTTGGGCATTTTGCCTTTTGGTTCTCTTTTCCATATTTTCTTCTCATTTCTATCCTCTTTGGCTGTTCTGTTTAATTTGTGGAGAATATAATGGTCAAATGAGCATTTGTTCACCTTTTCTCTCAATATTTGGGTTTATGCACAAATACTTCAATAAAAGCTTAGTAATGGGTGTAATATGTAAAATGTCCAATTAAGTGATAAAAAGAATAAAGAAATTCGTGCTAGAACATTCTAGTATATTTTTGGATATGAAAAATAAAGGAAATCTCGAAATGTGCATAAAGGGGATGATAAATGTCATAATTGGAGAAAATAGGGAATATATTGAATAAAGAAGGATAATAAGGAATCTCTCTCTCAACAGTCTGTCGCTCGGCTGCTCTGGCGATCACCCTTGCGATCTAGGGTTAGCGTTGGAGGGCCTTGGGCTTGGGGGGTGGGGGCGGCCGCGGCCGCAGCTGGTGTTTCTCTCCCCCTACGCCCCCTCGAGCTTCTTCCTTGTCGCGACCTACCTCAACTGTGTTGTCGTTCAAAGCGTCGGCTGGGTCTGCTTCTCGCCGTCACCGTACGACGGGCTCCCGGGGTGGCAGTGGTGATGGAATGGGCGTGTTCTAGGGATGCCTTTCGCCTGGCGGGGGACTTCACCCTCTGTGCCCTATGCTTGGTGTCGCTGACCTCAGCAGGCTTCTACCGCGTCGGGCTGGGTGACGATCGGTTCTGAGGAGCCATGGCTTTTCTTTCCCCTTCCTACTCTTTCTCTGTTCAGTTTGGTTTTTTGTTTTGTTTCCTTTTGTCTCGTGTCTGGTGGTTCGGTTGATGTTTGTGTTAGCTTCGTCTTTTTGTCTACGGTTTGTGGTTCTTTTGGTTAGTCTCTTCTTCGTGGGAGCAAGGAGCCCCTGTTTTGCTGGTGTTCCTACTTTGATGGGGTTCCTTTTATCTCAGTCAGGTTCCTTCCCTGTGGTGGTCGTTTGTTGGTCGTGGTCGAGCCTTGGGTCCCTTCTTGGGTGGACGGTGAGCTCGAGCGCCCCCTTGGTGCTTCAGGCAGAGGAGGAGAAAGTTGGGTGTGTGCTTTGTGCGGGTATTCCATCCCCTGTTTGCAGTGGTGGTCGGGAGTGGTGGTGGTGGAGTTCCCGACACCCTCTACTTCCCACCCTTGTATCTGCATGAGCCATCCTTCCTCTGTATTTGCATCACTGGGCTTGCCCTCCTTCTCGGGTCTCCTAGTTGGTGCAACCTTAGTGTCCGTCGCTGGTAGTTGTGGTTCTTATCCTTTTTTGTGGGTGTTGTGTCTGTGTTGTTAGGTTTGTGCCATTGCTTTGGGGTCGGGCTCTTTGTCTGGTAATCTTTTATTATCTTCATGATGATTATCTCTGTCAGCGGCCTTGCGAGCTCCTCTCCAGATGTACTCATAGGTACTTACAGATTGACGAATTCCATCCCATATAGCTATTTTTGACGACCACTACAAGAGGTGGACGGTACAGAAGCGTACCTATCACATCCCAATCTGAGCCTTATGTTATGTCTTTCCGCATAAGGAGTTGTTGTTTGGTTACTTGCCGAGAGATGTCTATCTTATAGATGTCGTATGGCTTACTTTTAATGATATTGAGCTATTTTAAAAAAAGGATAATAAGGAATATGTTGTTTCAAAAATCATACATAGAAGCCATAAGATAATTCAATGACAAAATTCATTTCCTTGAGCCAAAAGATACTTAAGTGCCAAGTATCATCTAATTTGGATAATATATAAATAATAAAAAGCCTTTATTACAGGATAATAGGGAATAGGCCAAGAAAGAGAAATAAAATATCCAATGTCCTCAAATTGAAAAAATAACTCCAAATTCGTAATCTATATATCAAAATCAATATGTGAATTTTTATTTAATTTGGTCAATGTTAAATATTTTATTATATTTAGGAGAGAGAAAATGACTTAAAGATAAAAAATATGAAATATATGTAGAAAAAATTAATTAATGTGAAATTCATGTTCCTCACGTTTATTATTGCTTATAGGCCAAGTTTTATATTTTTATAAAGTTTCTAGATGCCTCTAATAAATTAAAAAGATAAATAAGTGATAAATCGAAATGAATTAAATAAAATAATAAGTCTTTAAAAATAAAAAATATTGAATTCATGTTATACATGTTAAAATAGACATTTGGATGAATTTTGACTCAATTTGGAAAATATTTGATGAGAAGGTGAATTTAGGAGAGAGAACGTGTGTAAAACTTTCAACTCATTATTTAAAATAACAAACAAATTCAACAAATAGAAATAATGGCAAATTCGTATCCATCATACTTAATATGACTTATAGGTGAAGTTTTATAATTTTTGGAGAATCCTAGAGTCATTAATGTATGAGGAAAGAGAAAATAAGATTTACTTAAATAAAGTAGTAGAAGTCTTCAAAAGGCAAATTTAATTGCATATTCGGATTCCTCATGTCTAAAATAGGTAGGGTATCAAATTTGATTAATTTTGGAGGTCGTTTGCACCCTCAAAAATGGAAAGAAAGAAAGCTAAATAATTTAAATAGAACTTTATTCGATTTTGATTGGAAATGCAATTGAATGTACCAGATGAGCACCGCCGTTGGATCCAGATTGGACGCCAGGCGCATCTTCTTCAACTTTGTACTATTTATGGAAACATGCTTCTTGCATGTGATTTTCTAATAAGGATTTCTCTCTCCACAATCCATCTTTTTTTTAGATTTCTTCGCTCACGGATTGCTCTCTCGATTTCGCACCTAATGATCATAAACTTGTGTCATTTTGTCAAGAAATTGGGAAACGCCCAATTCTTGGGCAACAAGGCTTCATGGTCACCTGCCTCTTCTCAGTTTAACTCACCCACACCTATATATATTGGTGTCTATGGCTTCGTCTCACCTTTCTAAGTCTTCCTCCTCTCTCAATTTCTTTTCACATCTCCTCTACAACCACGCCCAATCCAGTTTTTCTTCTCAGCTTGCAGTGCCTAATGTGAGTAGATGACTTCATTGTTCTTCGATCCAGTTTGCAGGTGAGTTTGAGTATCTTTGTTCTGTAACTCGGTACCTTCGATTCAGAGTTTCGACGCCATATCATATTTTGTCCAAAACGAGTTAAGCTTGCTACTCCATTGCTCGCAATAATGGTGTGCGTGTAGGGAAGGAGAGGACTCCCATTCAATTTCTCCATTTTACCCTGCTTGAATCCTCTTTATGTGCTTGTTGACGTGAGGGTTATGTTTGTCTTTCCGCTCCTTTTTTTTCTTTGTCTTGGATAAGTCAAACCGGA
This sequence comes from Alisma plantago-aquatica, assembly GCA_963693085.1. Lineage (NCBI taxonomy): Eukaryota > Viridiplantae > Streptophyta > Magnoliopsida > Alismatales > Alismataceae > Alisma > Alisma plantago-aquatica. The sequence continues at coordinate 895,957,590 of OY856412.1, read as the reverse complement.
CTCTTGGCCAGGTGACATGGCTGCATATGATTGGGCCATGTAAATAGACCCGACACATCTCTCTCACACAATGGATTTTCTGACGTGTCTTTTTCTAATTAGTCTACAATAGAAAAACCATATCTTTTTATTCGATTGTCCAAAAATAAAAAATAAAATATGTTCTAAACTCGTAAAAATGCAATATTTCTAATAAAAATATTTTTAAAGGTTGATTTCGAGTTTTTTCAAAGGTGATTTTCTAGAAAATGAATTAATTAGTTAAAAATAATAAAAAAATGCATCTACAAGTCCATATCTTCAAAAAACATAATATTATATGTTATTTTGATCAAAAAACCCTAACTAAGACAGTGGTGATGTTTTCATGACCCAAATTGATAGTTTGTAGAAAAAGTTTACAACTTTAGGGTTTTGAGTTCTTAATGAATGCATATAATGCTAATACATAAACATGGTTATGATGTTAGGATAAGTGGACTCTGATCTCATTTAAAAGTTGTGAAAAGTGGTTTCTAGGACTCTATAGAATAAGGTATGTGCATTCACACACTTAGTTGGGAATATTTGTGCCTTAACCTATACTTTTCCTTAATAAGGCTTATTTGAACCCTATATCATATATTCATGATTCTTTTTCTATACTTGCCTCATAATCTATTTTGGAATATTGTTCTTAGGTCTTGGTACTCCTCTGCCATGTTCTATTTGATTGATGCTATTACTTACCATTGATTCTAGCATGATGATTTTATTAGACTAATTAGCTAAAGTAGCGGTACTTATGTACAACCACCCATAGTTGGGGAATGAGTTAGTTCTCCCCTGGGGAATGCTTTATTCTCCCCCACACATGAAATATGTGTAGGTGACTGGGAATGTGTTATTCTCCCCTCACCCTTTGGTTAAATGTTTGGTAGGTGCCTCAACCCTACATAGTTTCGGTAGTCAATATTAATCATGCATGCAATTCTTTTATTATACTTTGTTTATGGCAAGCATCTATTGAAAGCTTCTTTTATATATGGCCTCATTCTCTTGTTATCTTCATCTTATGATGAAAGTTAGCCCATTTTTACATATTTTGCTTTTCTTGTTATCCTAGAATAGTTTTGTGGCACATACTTGTTTTTCCTTTCCCTTTTGTTGGGTGCTTTCCCAACCACCCAGGTGATGAGCAAGTTGATGGATAAGACCTGGAGATCTTAGCTTTAGCATGGACTTAGTTGATGGATTTGTTTCTTGGAGATAAGACTGTGGTAGTTAGACTTCCCTCTATCTAGATCCTAGTTTATGTATGTCGATGTAACCCTAATAGGGAGGTTGTTGATGTATTTTTGTACAATCTTTTATGAAATTGAATATAGTTAAAAAATTTATTCCGCCGCTTTCTAATGGTGTTTTGTTTACCAAATTTAGTAAAGGGGTGATTACACTCTTTACAGTATGCTTGTTAAGTTCACCATGTCAATTTCCAATGTTTGCAAAGTTATATGAAATATGTCTTGTCGTGCTAGGATTTGTTGACCTCAAGGAAAAGGATGCATATGTGTTGAATGAAACTGACCATAAAAGTGTTCAAAATCATTGATCTGAAGGACAAGGATCATTTTTGCGGATGATCTATCTTCCTTACACTATCCAATGTCTTGTATTACATAAAATAAACCTACTATTCATCATCATAATCTAAGCCTCAGTCCCAACTATGTTGGGGTCAGCTACATGGATCCTTTGCTTCCATTCAGCTCTATCATGGGTCATATTCTGGTTGAGATGTAGAGATTCAAAATCTCTCTTTATAAGCTCATCCCATGTTAATTTAGGTCTCCCTCTTCTTCTATTTATTATGCATGACTCAATAGCATTGCTTCATATTGGTACATTTATCGGTATGTGTTGTACATGCCCTTACCATCTGAGTCGACCCTCACACAACTTGTCCTCAATGCTCACCACCCCCACTTTATTCCTAATACAATAAACCTCCTATTACTACATGAAAATTATTGCAGGATGTTATATAAGAAATATAATATTGGAAACAAGGATACTGAAAAGTATTTTGTTTCTAAATCTCTGAAGTTCCATATGGTTGAGGGTAAACCCATTTTAGACACATGATGTCCATATCTTGTTCCATGGTCTTCAAGAATAGGATATGAAGCTACTCGATATATTTATTGTAACATATATCATTAAAAAGTTGTCCAAGTCCTAGTAGACCTTTGTCCTAAATACCAAGCACAAGAAAGTTGACTTTTTGTGAATGAATTTATGATTGATATTTCAATAGAAGAGGATCACTAGAAAGATAAACCCATGATTCATGTTGATGTCATTCCTACTGTCAACCTCACTAATGCTAATAAACAAGATAAGAAACATAATAGCCCACATAATCCTAAGGCCAGATCTAAAAGAAACTAAAGAACAAACCTTGTTGGGGTTTTCGATAGGTTGTCTATTGGAATGAGGATTGTGATATTAAGAAACCTAATAATTCCTATGTATTTGCAAATGAAGTGGTGATACTCAACATGATGACTACTTCCTTGAACCTCAGTGATGGGTATGTAATCAAATCTAAAGTTTTTTTTATTTTTAACCATTATGTTGGATTGTAGATATTCAAGATAGCATGTCTGTATGTGTCGACAAGTCCATATTTATCTCTTACTAGGCTTGTTCATGCATATATGTGACCTTGGGAGACTCCATCTATGAGGAAGTCAAAGGTGAAGGATGGTTGGACTTGCAATTTTCTCAGGAAAGGTTTTGAATCTTCAAAGATCCAGACATCTTCTGACCATTCAACATAACATCATTAGTGGTGAAATTTTAGTTAGAGATGGCTTCACATTATAATGAAAGTGTAATGAAGCGGTTGCTACATGATTTTGTGATAGTTTACTTTATAGAAAAGGTTATTTATGCAACATGGAGAACCTTTTTAAGATTTATGTCCAAATCATCTCAAAAATTGTTTTGGATGTAATGATATTTTGGTTTTCTTCAATCATGTATCATTTTATGCATGGTATGCACATTTAAGTCATGTTGACCCAATGACATGTATATGAATCTTAATTTAATTCATAAACATGTAATTGTTAAACATAGACGTCAAAACGGTGTGCATGATAAGTTACATAGAAAGCCTTCTCATACTCTGGATAGAAATTCTAATATGTTGATTTGGTTCATATTGATATCTTTGAATTAAATGGAATTTTCTACTAGGGATCATATGTGTTATTTTATCACCTTTATTTTCTTTGGATGGCATGGGAACCACCCCCAAGGAGGAGCCACTTCGGTGACCTCACCCCGGAAGTGTAAATCCTCGATCCCCCTCGACTATCCGCACATTAAAGGGGGTGTTTAAATCACACACTGGGCCAACCTACATGTGACACCCTTTGTCACACAAAGAGATATTACTCAAAAACTTAAACATGATCGACCATAAATAGCATATTATCAAAAATCACAAGAAATTAAAATTAATTTGCAACAAGCACCATGAGCTTAGTACTATTACACAAGAGCAAACACTTGTATTTCATAACATATAATCAAGATGCTACATCATCATTTTCTAATTAACCCGTTACATAAGATAATAGTTCCATATGTGTATACATACTACTAGAGGCACACAAGCCAGATATCACATAACAATCATCATGTCTACAAAACACATCGAGAACACCCCCAAGGACCTGAGTATACAGGTACGACACATAGGACTCTATTACTGGACACATTTTGTACATCATGTTTCACCAGGTGTAGTTTTGTTCTCGTATCATCTCCAACTACATGATCTTTAACTCGACATGTGCATCCACCTAAAAGTTATTTAACCAACAGGGTGAGACACACAGTCCCAATGAGCGATATAACTCTCTGACAACTAAATTATTATCACAGATGACTAAGTAGATATATTAACATACTAAGAAGACTAAACAGAATTAACTACAGAACATATATATCATGGATGAAGTAAATAGAGTAGTAATATGCACTTGCCAATGAGCACTAGAACATTTATAATTTGAAAAGGAATATGAAGAATATGTATAATCATTACAGGATAAATAGTAAAAAAGTAAGGCAAGGCTTCATCCATGTTTCTGTGTTTGATCCTATACATGCACTCTACATGAATGAATTACATATTTATTATGCCCTGAGGATTTGAGTCGTACCACCCAAATCCAACCGACCACCGCTAAGTCAAAATCAGTGTATAAGGTCAATGAAAGAGAAGAATCCATGACCTTCCTACACCTCCCGATCAGTACAATAGTACCACCATAGAGACATACTAGTCAACTGCACAAGTGACATAGTCACATCAAAGGGGTTGGCTCATGCATGGCCACCCATATAATATCTAGCCCACCTTGGTACATGTAAGGACTCTAAGAGAACATGCTCACGCATGACCATTCTAAAAAGGAGGACTGGCTAACACATGGCCATCCTTATCATATCGAGATCAGCTCACGCATGGTCATCTCACACAACCTGATATTAAGGATGCAAGGGAATACTGGTGCATTCACCCCACGTATTCAAAAATATGCGCTCTGAGTTAAACTCGTTTCACCATCCAGTAATAAAACTGATACTGGAATGGATCTATGGCATAGGGCAAGATACATGATTAGATTTCACTTGACTAATTAGACCAATTAAAATGTCTTTCAACATCAATCAAGTTACAACGTAAAAATCACAAACAAATCCTTCAAAAGAAAGGGGCATATTATTATAATAGTAGAATCCTCATTTAAACTGATTCCCATCATCTTATAACACTACATTACTGTCAGCCACAAGGATACTATATCACTGCTAGCCACAAGGATATCATCATCATCATATTATCCTAGGATATCAAACCCTCATTCCAGTACTAGAGGTTATCACCTCAGGCAAGCACTAAGCCTTTACCAGGTCCTAAGACCCATCACATCACATTTGTGATTCATGATTATCTCATCATACCTCATTGAGCATACAAGCATTACTCATGCCATATTACTCATGCCACATCACTTATGCCACAACACATGTACTTGTCATAGCAATAATTAGCCATTATGTTTAGAGAGAGAATATGCTAAACATATTAAACACCTTTAGTTAAAGCAGGAAAAGCATCATAAAATCTCTAATCTAAGATTAACTTCATGTTGATTTCACATAAGGTCCCCAAACATCATTCTACCTCACATCTCTGACATGCACTTCCCCCCATAAATTGGAGTGTATAAGACTAAGAATTAATTACAGTAACCAAGATGCACATTCACATATTCATACTTCCAGTGTTCCCTTTTCAAGGTTCATAACCAAATGTTGCTATTATTTAACCATCTTCATAGTATTCACAAGTCATAACACCCAATTAACCCATTAGGTTATAGCCATGTATTAAAAGAGAATGATATCATGCTTTCTATTATACTCATTCAATATTATAACCTACCCTCAGAATTTGGGTCAATGCTCTTCACATAGAGTCGATTAGGGTTTTACTTCACGGTTACACCACCAACCCTAATTACACCAATACCCACTTCCTTGAAACTGATTTATGTTTGAACCACATTAGTTACATCTAAATCAATCATCATACCATCAGTACCAGGTATCACCCTTTCATAAGTGCATGTGTATCTCATCTTCATTAAATTATGTGTCGGTTACAAAGTGCATTATAATAACATATTGATCATTGCACCAATTTGGCGATTCATCATTAGGTGACTCATACACTATTACTTCTTACAAATCATTAACCACATATCATACTAAGGAGAGTCAAACCATAGGTTGCATAACTAGAGGGTTTCACTTTAAACTATCCACAAGTCACCCATAAGGTCATTAGAATTGTTTATACATTCTCTATTCAAATGTTGTCACCTTTTATTTCCATAAGGCTTATTACTACCCTCATGTATATTCACATAGTTGTATCATTAACCTTACTCCATAAGTTAAGATTATATGAAAAGGAAGTATATTCGACACTTGCCATGGATTATAATCTTTCATTAAGATGAGCACATGGGTCATGTTATTCCATAATTAAGGTTATCATGTGGATACTCAACTATTGGATCCTTCATTCATTACTACCCACATTGTTGAAGAGTTTAGGGCTAATCTCTTTGGTTAATGATGGACCACTCATATCAACATCATCCTATAGTGTACTAGCTTAAGGAGAAGCAATTAAGATTGTTCATACATTATCCAAAACAACACCCTTCTATATCGTATATTGCTCATATATGTACATCATTGAGTATCCATACATATCCTTCATCCTTCATCATGTGATATCGATTTCACCCCATAAACCAAAGGTATCAGATTAGACACTCTTGTGGTATATCGGTTTGGACCACCATGAAGTGTATTGATTTACACTTTAGTACAGAACCGACCTTTGGTGTCGGTTATTTAAGGCCTTTGGCGACGACTAAAAAGCAAAACATATGTGGGCGACACTAAAAGGTGAACCCTTAGGCGTCGGTTTGAAAATCGACGCCAGAACCCTTCACGCAACCCAAAACGCGCCAGCAGGGGCACTATAGGCATCAGTTATTAGTGGGAAAATCAATGCCAGAACCCATCACTCCACAAAAAAGGCGCCAGCAGGGGCACTATAGGCGTCGGTTATTAGTAGGAAAACCGACGCCCAAACCCTTCACGCCACAAAAAGGGCACTATCTAGGACACCATAGGCGTCAATTTCTTAGTAATAACTGACGCCATATCACCATGTTGTCTGGCCACATTAGGCAGTGGTTTTTTTTTCTATTAACCGATGCCATATCCCCCATGGTCATGCTTCCCAGCACGGTCATGGTACCTAGCCACATAGACATTGGTTTTTTTACTAATAACCGACGATGTATCTCTTTGTCGTCGATTTTATATTAATAACCGACACCTATGTTTTGATTTTTTTTTCTTATCAGTTTGCGGGCCTGCTGTATGGCTAGTCGTAGGATGTAGAACCTGTAGTTTAGTTATGAATTGTAGGTTTACATCATCCATTGATATTAGCTAACGACATGTCAAAAACCTGCAAAATTAACAAGATTCATTTTCACACATTTAGCAACCTACAGTTCCATTCAATTTTCACATTCATACATGTAGAAACATTCATGTAGCAACCTGCAGTTCCTTTCATTTTCACATTCACACAAGAAACATTCATGTAGCAACTTGCAGTTCCATTCATTTTCACATTCACACATGTATAAACATTCTTTAGTCATTATCGCTATCAACATCCCAATTATATTTTAAAACCCCCACTACTGATATGGCTTTTGCCCATTCTTCTCTTACATCATTTAATTATTCCGTCGTATAGGGAGCATGTACATCTGATAAGGCCTTACTTGTAGTGGGGTTAGTTTTAAACACCTACAAAGAGAATGATGTATATATAATTAATAATATATAAATAAGATTAATATATTTAATATTATCTAATGAGACTATATATAATACCTCATGTATGGTATCGATGTCTACTGCATCATGCTTGATAATCATGTGCATAAATCACATCACATAGTATGCACACGCCCATCCGTTGTCTTGTGTAGCACATTATAAATTGAAACACACAAAATATTAAAAAATACAACTAAGCATAGTTCACATAAATAATATATACATTGGAGTCAAGAACTTACTTCCATGTTCTCCCAAGTTATTGGCTGGTTCTTTTTTCTGGGGACCTTTCCTCCAGCCTTTTTGAACTCATGTAAACCCCTACATGTTAATGTAACACAGTAAATTGCATAATTAAATAGTAATGTAATAACATATGTTAACAGATATAAAAATGAAATATTTCTCACCAGAATAATGCCATTTTCATTGTGTGTCCATATGTTGGATTCAATTTAGTCCCCTTAGTATCTATATAATAGACAGTGAACGTCCCGGGGATAATAACTAGTAACTCCCAATGCGTACCCCTAGAGGTAAAAAAGTTAAAAATTAATAACTCAAAATCCACAATAAAAATGTAATTTTCTTAAGTCCAAATTATAAGCAAAGTAAACTTACTCCACATTGAATGGAGCTATTATCACTGTCTTCTTATTTTGACCAAAATTTGTAAAAGCATCACAACAATATTGTTGAACTGACAAAGGGTCTTTAGCTACTAGACTAATCAAAGATGGAATAAAAAATCCTACATGTTCAAATGAAAAATCTACACATATCTTGTCTAAGTAGCTACAAAACATGCATTACATATGCATTAATATATAAGAAACTAGATCACCGGATCCTACACAAGTTATATGAATGTATAAACAAGATCTCACCTTATCTATAGCTCTATCATAGATGTATTCAGCCAATCATAGCCAAACAACTCCAAAATATCTTGTATAAATAGTTTGTTTTCATATGATTAACCTCCAAAATTTGCATTTATACAAATAGTTATAGGGCAATTTATATCATGTTTGCCTAACCATACTGTTACGACCCGCGTCGAGCTTATTCCGTAAAGTATGCTGTTAAGCATGTGATTAGCTGATGTGCTAAGTTATAAGCCTGTTTTTGTTAATAATGCTTAAAATGGTTATGATATGTGCTTAGTGTGTTTTCTAGCCTCTAAAGCGTGTAGGACCTTACGCTTGAAGCGATGCCAGAGAAATCGTTCGAATCCGACCTTCGAGTCAAAAGTTGCATGTTTTTGGGCTTTTAGTGACCCAATTGTAATTTTCAAAAGTTTGAAACTTTGCGATTAGGCCCCTAAGTTTTCTCCCTTATCCTACCTCTCTTCCTTTCTCGTTTCATTTCACAGAAATGAGAGAACGCTCCTGCGTTCTGCTCCTTGCGTGAGAAAGAGAGAGAAAGAGAGAGAGAGAGGGAGCTGAGAAGGGAGAAGTACTGGAGCTTCGTTTTGCTCCGATCAGCTGTTGCAGATCGTTCTTTCCCTCAGTAGATCTCCATCTTCATCGATTCGGACCGGATTTGCAGCTGGAGCTGCGTTTGCAAGAAAAACGACCAAGGGATTGGGGTTCACGGAGCAGCCCTAGCTTGTTCCTTTCTTCCTTTCAGGTGCGGTTTAGTTGTATGCGTCGTTTGTGATCGTTTGGTGGTGTTTGTTCGAAGTTTGCCCGTCGATTCCAGAGAAATCGACTTTTGCAGGCCGTTTTTGTGTTCTGCCTGTGCGCGGTTCAGCCGAGTTTCAATTCGGTGGGCCGAGTTCTTATTTAGGGCTTTTGTACAGCATTTTCTGATCGGCCGAGTTTTGATCTTGGATCGGCCAAGTTTCCCTAATTAGATATACGAACAGTGTTTTGGTCGGCCGAGTTTGGTCCTGATCGGCCGAGTTTCTTTGTAGGTTGTTTCAAGCAGTGAGTTGGTCGGCCGAGTTCCCCAGGGGATCGGCCGAGTTTCCAGTTGGTCGGCCGAGGTTGGTCGGCCGAGTTTCAGGATCTGGGAAGCGATCGGCCGAGTTCCATAGTGTTCGGCCGAGTTTCAAGTGGTGAGTGGCAGTTCATTTAGAAATCATTATTTAACTCATTTTAAATGCTTATTTGCTTCAGTATCAGTTGATATGACCTTTAAACAGTGTAGCATGTTTATTCTAGTGTGATAAGTTCATTGGAACTTGAAATGCGTGATGTAAATGATGAAAAAGAGGAAATCCTATGTCTTACAGTTGCTATATGATATTTCTGTTTAATTGTTTATCTGTTAATTAATTAATAGACCTAGGTGCCCTAACACCGTAGAACCCCTAAGAGGTATCTGCAACTTAGGGGTGAAACTCGTGTTGCAACATCATCCGTGCCTGTGTCACGGACAAACGAGGAAATAGAGGCAGTGTCCAACAACAACGCGTGTGGAGTCACGGTGGCACTGGAGGAAAATGGGGGTTATTCAACATTAATCCGTGCGGAGTCACGGTGGTAACCCCGTGAGACTCTCCGCCTGTGTACTCAGGTTAGAGGAGGAGTCTAGAGCACTCGGAGTAGTGCAATGAGGCCGGAGAGCCTGTAGGCCGGAGAGCCTGTGGTCCTGTGGCAGAGCAGGGCTGGCGTCAGACTTAGCATTTCCCGGGTGTGTCGCTAAGTCTTGTACGGTGGGACCGTAGCATGAACTTGCTGCGGATCTTTATATGCAGAGTACACTGCATATATTTAGGGCATAATAATAAAATAAATAAATAGTCATGTAGGATCACAGTAAATTTATATAACTGCTTACTTATCTGAGATACATGTTGATGCATAGAAATGTGATTATTATCTGTCTATATGCTATGTTAATAGAGCTACTCCGCTTGAACTGCATATATGTTTATTTTCAGTTAATAAACCTGACGAGTTGTTTAGTGATAGCTAAGTGAAATGTTATTCACTGAGCGAGTAGACTCATCCCTCTACTCAAACATTTTCAGGTCAGCATCAGCATCAGGAGTCAGAAGGATCGTTTCATCCTAACGCCTAGTTGATAGAAGGTTTGTAGTTAGTCTAGTTAGAGGTCTCTTAGTCCATTCCCCTCAATCTTTGGGACAAGGTGTGAGTGAGAGAGAGGATATGTACACAGATGTAAATTAACTGTTATGCTTTATCTTATGTTGAACAATGTAAATTGCTGTTGACTCTGTTTATATTTCTTGTCAGTTAATAGAAATGCTTCCGCAGCTTGTTTAGTTTCATTTACAGTATAAATCAGTTTTTCTATTAATGTTGTTAATTGTTTTAAAAAGTGATGAATGGTTGGTTGTGTGTTAATCCATCCTGTCGTGTCCTAATCTCGTGGTTTGAGGTTAATGCGAGATTGGGGCGCGACAACTCTTGGTATCAGAGCTTTGGTTTGAGTACTTAGTTACTCAAGGTCAGGGGACGATAAGAGACCAATAGGATTAAGGTCTAGGTGTCTTTCTTCTATCTGTAGTTTTCTAACAGGAAATGTTCTGTTATATCATTGCAGATGGCAGAAAGAGGCTTTGATTGTGATGATCAGGCTGAGAGCCATGTTGGCCTTGACCCTCGGTACTTGGGTCCAGGTGGTGGTGACCACGTGGATGATGCATCCCGGATGTACAGGATGTTCCTGGAGACCAAAGAGAGGTACAAGGCTGATAGGCGAGAATCTTCTTCTACCAGCAGTAAAGATCTGATGCGATCTTATGAGCTTGTGAAGAAGCTAGGTGGCACAGAGTTCAGTGGCACCACAGATCCCGCCGAAGCTGATGAGTGGTTTAGACAGATAGAAAAGGTTTTTCGTTTGATGGAGCTTCCAGAAGATAAGAAGATTAGTCGTGCAGTCTACCTTTTGACAGGCGATGCAGAGTTGTGGTGGCGTGGTGTGGAAGAAAAGAGGAGAGGAACATAGCTTTCCTGGTAGGATTTCTCTGAGGAATTTCATCTCAAATTCTATCCACCTACTTTCCTTAATGAGAAAATCAGGCAGTTGCAGAATATCAAGCAGGGGAACATGACAGTTACAGAGTATGAAGCACTGTTCACACGGTTGGCGAACTTCTGTCCGCAGCTTGTTCCCGACAACATAGAGAGATGTAGAAGGTTTCAGGAAGGACTAAGGCCAGAGATTCGGCATACAGTTTCTGCTACTAGTAGGAGGAACAGAGAGAACTTTGGTGAGTTTGTCGAGGCTGCTAGACAAGTTGAAGAATCTGTGAATGCTGACAAGGTGCCTGAGTCTAAAAAGAGATCTGCAGACTTCAGTAGAGGGCAATCCAGTAGTGGATACAGAGGTGGAGGTAGAGGTTTCTTTTCTAAACTTGGGCGTGGTTTTGGTTGTTTCGGAAGGCAGAGATCTGAGGATGTCACTACTTCTAGAGGCAGAAGAGGATACAACCCAGGAAGATGGGGCAGTGCCGATAGTGGACAGTCTTCTGGGTCATCAATGTCAGTGACAGGTCCTCAGAGGCAAGAGATACCGCCATGTGACAAATGCAGAAGGCCACACACTGGTCAGTGTTGGGGTCCAAGTTGTTTTGTCTGTGGACAAGTAGGACACCTAAAAAGGGAATGTCCTCAGCTTCAGCAAGTAGCATCACAAGCTTTCCAGCCCCAGTACCATGATGTTCCGAGTTCTTCTGTGGCTTCTGGTTCTAGAGGTGGTGGAGTGTCTAGTGGCAGGAGTGGTCAAAGAGGACAGCGTGGCAGAGGGAGAGCTTCAACACGTTTCTTTTCTTTGACACCTCAGGAAGGTATAATTTCTTCACAAGTTGTTACAGGAGAAATGCTTTTGTTTAATAGTATACCAGTTTCAGTTTTGATAGATCCGGGAGCTACTCACTCTTTTATACGACGTTCTTTAGTTGGTGAACTTAATCTGTTAACTCAAGAGTTGGCAGATGAGTTAGTGTTGAGGGTTCCACTAGGTGGACCAACAGTTTTATCTGAGTCTTGTCCCGGGTGCTTGTTATCCTTTGGAAGTTTCACCTTTGCTGCTAATCTCATACCCTTAGATGTAAATACCTTTCAAGTCATCTTGGGTATGGATTGTCTAGAGACATACCGAGTGCAACTCGATTGCTGGAAGAAGGAAGCTACCTTTCAACTAGGTGAATTTTCTTGTGTCTTTACTGGAGACAGGAAAGTTCTGCCTACGTGCATAATATCAGCTGTTGTAGCTGATAAGATGTTATAGAAAGGATGTGAAGCGTTCCTTGCTCATGTGGTTGACACCAGAGCAGAGAAGAGCACTGCCAGTGTTTATGATGTGCCTGTGGTTTGTGAGTTCTCTGACGTTTTTCCAGAAGAGTTACCAGGCTTACCTCCTGTCAGAGACATTGATTTTGAAATTCAAATATATCCAGGCAGTCATCCAGTAGCACTGCCAGCCTACAGAATGGCACCTGCAGAGTTGAAAGAACTCAAGGTGCAGTTGCAGGAGTTGCTAGATAAGGGTTTCATTAGACCCAGTTCTTCACCATGGGGTGCTCCAGTCCTGTTTGTTAAGAAAAAGGATGGTACCATGCGTCTCTGTATAGATTATAGGCAACTGAACAAGATCACTATAAAGAACAAGTATCCATTACCGAGAATAGATGATCTGTTTGATCAGTTGCGTGGAGCGACGATCTTCTCAAAAATTGATTTGAGATCCGGATATCATCAGCTTAGAATAAAGGCTTCTGATATTCCCAAAACAGCTTTCAGAACTAGGTACGTGCATTATGAGTTTTTGGTCATGTCATTTGGGCTGACCAATGCCCCAGCAGCCTTTATGGATATGATGAACCGGATTTTCAAACCGTTCCTAGATCAGTTTATTGTAGTCTTTATAGATGATATTCTGATCTACTCCAGAGACGATGCACATCATGAGCAACACCTGAGAGTAGTGTTGCAGTTGTTGAGACAACACCAGTTGTTTGCTAAATTTAGCAAGTACGAGTTCTGGTTGGCCGAGGTAGCATTTCTTGGACATGTCATCTCGAGAGGTGGAGTTAGTGTTGACCCTAAGAAAGTGGATTCTGTACTTCAGTGGGAACAGCCTAGGACTCCTACTGAGATCAAAAGTTTCTTGGGTTTGGCAGGTTATTATAGAAGGTTTATAAACAACTTCAGTGTGTTAGCATCACCTTTGACACGCTTGACGAGGAAGGATGTACCGTTTGTTTGGTCGGATAACTGCGAGAAAAGTTTTCAGATTTTGAAGAAAAAGTTGACTTCGGCACCAGTGCTGGTTTTGCCTGAAGCAGAAAAAGGCTATACATTGTTCTGTGATGCTTCCAGGAGAGGTTTGGGCTGTGTAATGATGCAAGAAGGTAAAGTTGTTGCTTACGCATCTAGACAGCTTAAGAAGAATGAAGAGAATTACCCGGTTCATGATCTGGAGTTAGCTGCTATAGTTCATGCTCTTAAGACATGGCGTCACTACCTGTATGGTGAGACATGTCAGGTGTTTACAGACCATAAGAGCTTGAAATATATCTTCACTCAGAAAGACTTGAATTTGAGACAGCGCAGATGGCTTGAGCTGATCAAAGACTATGATGTGACAATTGATTACCATCCCGGTAAGGCGAATGTTGTAGCTGATGCCTTGAGTAGAAAGTCAAGTTCAACAGCCAATGCATTTTCTATGGCATGTTTCAAGAGAGACTTGCTTGTAGATATGCGAAGGTTGAACTTGAACTTGGAGGTGACAGGACAGAGTGGGTTGATTGCTCAGATGCAAGTCAGACCTACTTTCTATAATCAGATTAAGGAATTACAACAGAGTGATGATGAGTTGTGGCAAATCATGCAGGGAATGTCAGAAGGTAAGAGGTCAGAGTTCAGATTTTCTGATGAAGGCATGTTGTATCTTCATGATAGATTGTGTGTACCTAGAAACAGTGAGTTGAAAGAACAGATTCTTGAAGAAGCGCATACTTATATGTATGCTATGCATCCAGGTAACACAAAGATGTACAGAAACCTCAAAGAGCTGTACTGGTGGTCTGGTATGAAAAAGGATGTGGCTGAATACGTGGCTAGATGTGGAGTGTGTCAGCAAGTTAAGGCTGAGCATCAAAAACCTGCTGGCACCTTGCAATCGCTTCCTATACCGGAATGGAAATGGGAACACATCACGATGGACTTTGTGGTAGGATTACCCAAGACGCCTAAGGGTTCGAACTCGATATGGGTGATTGTGGATAGACTAACTAAGTCTGCTCACTTTCTTCCAGTCAAGTCAACCTTTGACGTTCCAAAGCTGGCTAAAGTTTATGTGGATGAGGTAATCAGGTTGCATGGGATTCCAGTTTCCATTATTTCTGACAGAGATCCAAAGTTTACATCTAGATTCTGGAATCAGTTACATCGTGCGTTGGGCACAAAGCTGAAGTTCAGTACAGCGTTTCACCCACAGACAGATGGTCAATCTGAGAGGACCATTCAGACCCTTGAAGACATGCTGAGAGCATGCGTGCTACAGTTTAGAGGCAACTGGGAAGAACACTTAAGCCTAATGGAGTTTGCATACAATAACAGTTACCATTCTAGTCTTGGAATGGCTCCATACGAAGCTCTTTATGACAGGAAGTGTAGATCGCCAATTTGTTGGTACAAGGTGGGTGAGAAGGAAATTCTTGGACCTGAATTAGTTGATGTAACTACAGAAAAGGTTAAAAGCTGCTCAGGATAGACAGAAGAGTTATGCTGATAGACGACGTCGACCTCTTGAGTTTGAGGTTGGCAATGAGGTTTACTTGAAGGTTTCGCCGTGGAAGGGAGTTCTGAGGTTTGGCAAGAGGGGTAAGTTGACCCCTAGATATATGGGTCCATATCCTATTGTTGAGAGGATTGGACCTGTAGCTTACAGGTTGGATTTGTCATCTGAGTTGGCAAATCTACATGATGTCTTCCACGTATCTATGCTGAAAAAGTGTCATCCTGGTACAGATAAGATTCTAGATTCAGAACCGGTGCAGCTTAGGACAGATGTGTCCTATGTTGAAGGACATGTGCAGATAGTTGATTACCGGATTAAAAATCTTAAGAACCGTGAAATTCCTTTAGTGAAGGTTTTGTGGAGAAACCATAATCTTGAAGAAGCTACGTGGGAGCTAGAGTCTGAGATGCGTAGCAAGTTTCCTTTTCTCTTCTAGGAATTTCGGGACGAAATTCTTATAAGGGAGGGAGATTGTTACGACCCGCGTCGAGCTTATTCCGTAAAGTATGCTGTTAAGCATGTGATTAGCTGATGTGCTAAGTTATAAGCCTGTTTTTGTTAATAATGCTTAAAATGGTTATGATATGTGCTTAGTGTGTTTTCTAGCCTCTAAAGCGTGTAGGACCTTACGCTTGAAGCGATGCCAGAGAAATCGTTCGAATCCGACCTTCGAGTCAAAAGTTGCATGTTTTTGGGCTTTTAGTGACCCAATTGTAATTTTCAAAAGTTTGAAACTTTGCGATTAGGCCCCTAAGTTTTCTCCCTTATCCTACCTCTCTTCCTTTCTCGTTTCATTTCACAGAAACGAGAGAACGCTCCTGTGTTCTGCTCCTTGCGTGAGAAAGAGAGAGAAAGAGAGAGAGAGAGAGAGAGAGAGAGAGGGAGCTGAGAAGGGAGAAGCACTGGAGCTTCGTTTTGCTCCGATCAGCTGTTGCAGATCGTTCTTTCCCTCAGTAGATCTCCATCTTCATCGATTCGGACCGGATTTGCAGCTGGAGCTGCGTTTGCAAGAAAAACGACCAAGGGATTGGGGTGCACGGAGCAGCCCTAGCTTGTTCCTTTCTTCCTTTCAGGTGCGGTTTAGTTGTATGCGTCGTTTGTGATCGTTTGGTGGTGTTTGTTCGAAGTTTTCCCGTCGATTCGAGAGAAATCGACTTTTGCAGGCAGTTTTTGTGTTCTGCCTGTGCGCGGTTCGGCCGAGTTTCAATTCGGTCGGCCAAGTTCTTATTTAGGGCTTTTGTACAGCGTTTTCTGATCGGCCGAGTTTTGATCTTGGATCGGCCGAGTTTCCCTAATTAGATATACGAACAGCGTTTTGTTCGGCCGAGTTTGGTCCTGATCGGCCGAGTTTCTTTATAGGTTGTTTCAAGCGGTGAGTTGGTCGGCCGAGTTCCCCAGGGGATCGGCCGAGTTTCCAGTTGGTCGGCCGAGGTTGGTCGGCCGAGTTTCAGGATCTGGGAAGCGATCGGCCGAGTTCCATAGTGTTCGGCCGAGTTTCAAGTGGTGAGTGGCAGTTCATTTAGAAATCATTATTTAACTCATTTTAAATGCTTATTTGCTTCAGTATCAGTTGATATGACCTTTAAACAGTGTAGCATGTTTATTCTAGTGTGATAAGTTCATTGGAACTTGAAATGCGTGATGTAAATGATGAAAAAGAGGAAATCCTATGTCTTATAGTTGCTATATGATATTTCTGTTTAATTGTTTATCTGTTAATTAATTAATAGACCTAGGTGCCCTAACATCGTAGAACCCCTAAGAGGTATCTGCAACTTAGGGGTGAAACTCGTGTTGCAACATCATCCGTGCATGTGTCACGGACAAACGAGGAAATAGAGGCAGTGTCCAACAACAACGCGTGCGGAGTCACGGTGGCACTGGAGGAAAATGGGGGTTATTCAACATTAATCCGTGCGGAGTCACGGTGGTAACCCCGTGAGACTCTCCGCCTGTGTACTCAGGTTAGAGGAGGAGTCTAGAGCACTCGGAGTAGTGCATTGAGGCCGGAGATCCTGTAGGCCGGAGAGCCTGTGGTCCTGTGGCAGAGCAGGGCTGGCGTCAGACTTAGCATTTCCCGGGTGTGTCGCTAAGTCTTGTACGGTGGGACCGTAGCATGAACTTGCTGCGGATCTTTATATGCAGAGTACACTGCATATATTTAGGGCATAATAATAAAATAAATAAATAGTCATGTAGGATCACAGTAAATTTATATAACTGCTTACTTATCTGAGATACATGTTGATGCATAGAAATGTGATTATTATCTGTCTATATGCTATGTTAATAGAGCTACTCCGCTTGAACTGCATATATGTTTATTTTCAGTTAATAAACCTGACGAGTTGTTTAGTGATAGCTAAGTGAAATGTTATTCACTGAGCGAGTAGACTCATCCCTCTACTCAAACATTTTCAGGTCAGCATCAGCATCAAGAGTCAGAAGGATCATTTCATCCTAACGCCTAGTTGATAGAAGGTTTGTAGTTAGTCTAGTTAGAGGTCTCTTAGTCCATTCCCCTCGATCTTTGGGACAAGGTGTGAGTGAGAGAGAGGATATGTACACAGATGTAAATTAACTGTTATGCTTTATCTTATGTTGAACAATGTAAATTGTTGTTGACTCTGTTTATATTTCTTGTCAGTTAATAGAAATGCTTCCGCAGCTTGTTTAGTTTCATTTACAGTATAAATCAGTTTTTCTATTAATGTTGTTAATTGTTTTAAAAAGTGATGAATGGTTGGTTGTGTGTTAATCCATCCTGTCGTGTCCTAATCTCGTGGTTTGAGGTTAATGCGAGATTGGGGCGCGACACATACTGCCATACCCCTATAATTAGGACCTAACAGGGCAGGTAGGTCTTGTGGAACCCAACTTGGTAATGTAGGAGGTGGAGGTGGAGGCCTATATGCTCTGGGTGTGTTTGTTTGAACCTATATATATAATTTCAGATCAATTGACCTCATATATACACACTAATAATTTAACGTAATGTAAATTTACCATAAAATTTCAGTATAGATGACATCCGCTTTCGGCCACAATATCACTCTGCCTTATGCCTCACCAAGTATTTCACAATCTAGGTGGGCATATGGCAATAGAAGATCTATCTAATTGGGTAATATATGTAGCGGGCTCACACAAACCCAACCATCTGATAATGGAGACCCATGAAACATTTCTCCTGGAAGGGATGGGTAAGCCGACGCCTCTGCAATGACATATTCTTTACTTTTTAGATGGCATGGCTTCAACCCCTACCAATTTACATAAAGAATGTTATATACATATATACATATCATCTTGAAAACATATCATCTTGAAAAGACTAGCTACTATGTCATAAAAATACTTATAGTGGATGTACTAGGTGGTGGGTCTACAGGATTACTCCCAACCTCTATAGTAGGAGTAGAGTGGGACGCCATAGGTATCGTCTGAGTGGCAGTCAGAGATGCCTGCCACTTGCTCATTGCTTCATGGAGTGCTTATCAACTACTTCCTTGACTCTCTTATCAAATACTTCATCGACTCTCCTATCAACTATCTTATCTACATATACATGGATAAAAGAAACGTTAGCTTCTGATTATTAAATTCTCTTTTATAGTAACATTCTAAAAAAAGAATAGGTTACCTCTTCTTGTGAAATTCCCGCTTTTGGGACATGTTTGCACTGGGATGGCCCAAAGAATGCTTTGATGCCCACACCAGTGCTTGCACCCCTAACACGTCCAGGATGCTCTAGGTTACCCAGAGCAGCTGTCAATTCATCCCTTGTGCCCTCATGGATGAACTTGCCTTGTTTCCTCAGCTCATGCAGCTCCCGCTAATCGCCATCAATAGAAATTGGTAAGTAAACACCATAAATAGTCAATATTCAAACGATTGCTCTAAGAGTCGTATTTTACCATTTTTGCTGCCGCCTCAGCAGTTGCGGGCTTCTTTATTTCTCCCTTCTTATTTTGTCTCCCAGCTATCCAGACATCATGGCAAGGCAGAGGTGTGGTACCTATAGTAGAGGACTCCTGAGTAGTAGTAGACTGAGCAGTACACTCAGCCTGTAGTCTTTGGCGAACGCCTGCATAGCCCTTTGGACCCATTGTGTGGTCATGCACATTTAGTGCACGTCTTGCTCTTTGAGCCTCACTGATAGCCTATTTAGTATGCACATTGATTTGGTTAGTAACACTAAAAGTTAATCTTGAATAGGTGAATACAACACATATTAATTAAATAGGGAGTAACACCTAATACTTGGTAAATGTTAAGGTGCCACATGGTTACTCATCCAACATCCGTATATTGGTATCAATGAAAGATATGAAGTTGATAGGTCTTAAATCTCATGATTGTCACACTCTAATGCAACAAATATTTCCTGGGGCAATTTGATCTATATTGTCGAAGCATGTAAGGTTTGCAATCACCAGACTTTGTTTCTTTTTCAATAGTTTGTGCAGCAAAGTTATTGACCATGATACTCTCAATACTTTGCAAAGAGAAGTGGTTGTTACCCTATGTCATCTTGAAATGTATTTCCCTCCGTCGTTCTTTGATATCATGGTACATCTTGTTGACCACTTGACTAGGGAAGTGAAAATGTTGGGACCAATTTTCTAGCATTGGATGTATCCCTTTGAACGATACATGATCATTTTTAAAAGTGATGTTTGAAACCGTTATCGGCCTGAAGGGAGTATTATTGAGGGTTATGTGGTGAGAGAGGTTATGGATTTTTGTAATGACTTTGTGAGGGGTAATGACACTCCTGGTAATGACAAGAATATTAAGGAGCAATTTGGCAAAGGAATTTTGGGATCACGGGTGAAAGTAATCAGCCGTGAGCAGTTGGAACAAGGTCACTTGTATATTTTACACAACATGGATGAAGTGAGTGTTTATATCGAGGAACATACCAATTTCATCAAGAGACAATATCCTCTAGCCAATTCAATGTGGCTTGCTAGATTGCATAACAAGATATTTATTAAGTGGTTTGAAGATTAAGTCTTGCATCAACTATCTCAAACACCAGATGATATTACTGAAACTATCAAATGTCTCACCTTTAAACCAAAATTGAATGTTATGTCTTATGAAGGGTATGCCATTAATGGATTCACATATTACACAAAGCGCCAAGATGATAAGAGTGTCATCCAAAACAGTGGGGTCACCCTTCAAGCGTCGACTGCGTTTTTTGCAAGTGCAAAGGATAAGAGTCCACGTGAAGCTAAAATGTCATATTACGGTGTCATTAAAGACATATGGGAGTTTGACTACATAGATTTCAGAATTCCGCTCTTCAAATGTAATTGGGTTGATAACACCAAAGGAGTTATAGTGGATGAATTGGGTTTCACTTTAGTGAATTTTGAAAAGATTGGCGAGAAGGGTGAACCATTCATATTGGCATCACAGGCAAAACAAGTATTTTATATTGATGATCCTGAAAATGATAAATGGTCGGTTGTTCTTCATGGTAAAAGACAGTTCATTGAAGATCATATAGATGAAGAAGAGTACTATGATAAGTATGATGACTCCAGTCTATTCTCAATTGGATTGCCAACACCACAAAATATTGAAGCTAATGATGACTTGTATGTGTGCGGAGATCACAATGAAGGATTGTTAATTGATAAACGATCACAATATTAGAGGCATTCATGTTTATATTTCTTTATATGTTTCATTTTTCAATGTTTCATTTGTATATGTGAACTATACAATGTTTCATTATCTTCTAGTTATGCTAAATGCTAAATGTTTGATTTTTTAATGAAATTTTCAGATGGCTGAGCATATGCATGATGACCATGATGTCCATGATGAGCATGGTGAGTATACCAATGCGCTACCTCACAATGTAAGTTTTAAAAATATATCATATATTTCTATCTATATGTCCATTTATAGTTATATCATGTAAGTGTGTTTATTTTGTCAAATTTTAGGTTGATGATGCACATGTACCCTCTGAAGCACTTGAGGAACTTGATGAGCAGTACCAAAAAGTTGACAAGAGAAGGGGCATCACTATGATGAAGTAGTTAACAATGCTAAGGGGCAATGGACCCAAACTGGTTGTGGATTTTGATAATGCAGGAAATGCAATTGGAGTGAACCACAATTCGTTTGTTTCATATCTTGGGTTTGTTACTTGTAGCCATTATGGTTGTAAGATAGATTCTTGGCATAAAGTTCCTAAGGGGAAGAAAGACTTAATATGGAAGGATTTATGCGTGAGTTATTATTATTTGCAATTCTATTTTGTAGATTACTAATTTTTGGATACTAGTTAATAGCAATTCTATTTTGTAGAGTATATTTGTGTTGGATGAAAAGTTGCATTGTAAATGCGTGATGCAACACTGTGGGAGGGTCCTAAGGAACTATAGGACAAATCTCACCCGAGAATACATAAAAGATGGTGAGAAGAGGAAGAAGTCACAAAAGGCTTTCTTCTCCTTTCTAGACAATGTGTAACAAGCGGGAGGTAAGTATGTTCTCTAATTTCTCATTTCACGTAATTTTGTCAATTCTGACCTTATTCCCATTTCACGTAGGTCTAGTCTGGATTTTATCCCATCTTTAGTCTTACCTGGTATATTAAACAGAGTACCAATGATACAATCACAAACATTTTTCTCAACATGCATGACATTAATACAATGTCTGACTGTCAAAGAACTCTAATAAGGAAGATCCCAAAATATTGACATCTTCTTAAATAAAGATTTGTCACTCCGTGTGGCCATAGTACATTGTGATCTCTTACCAAATTCACTAACAAAGTCTTTTACTCTTTCATAAATAACCTCCCCTAGTATAGGTTAAGGTGCACTTCGTTCCTCATTTCATCCATTGAATGCTTTGTGCTTCCTACGATACAAATGGAATTTTGGAAGAAACCTTCAATGACCAAGATATACAGTCTTTCCACCATGTTTTAGTCTTGTTGAATCAGTGTTCTCTTCACATATAGGGCACACTTTAGCTCCTTTAACACTATATCCAGACAAATTCCCATATGCTGGAAAGTCATTAATAGTGAAAAATAACATAGCATGCAAACGAAATGTCTCTCTTTGTGAAACATCATAGGTCATCACACCTTCACCCTAGAGTTTCTTTAAGTCATCAATCAGAGGTTCAAGATAAACATCAATATCATTTCCAGGTTGTTTAGGGCCCAATATCAACAACGACGGCATAGCGTACTTATTTTTCATACACAGTCAGGGAGGAAGATTGCATATAACAAGCATGACTGGCCAAGTGCTATGTTGGCTGCTCAATGTCCCGTACAGATTCATCCCATCTATACAAAGCCCAAGTCTTAGATTCCTGACTTCTTCACCAAATTTAGGGTACAATAGATCAATCTTCTTCCACTGTGGGGAATCAGACGCATGTTGTAGGATCCCATCATTATTTTTCTTAACATCTACATGCCACCTCAAATTCTTCACATCTATTGGATTGGAAAACAAGCATTGAAATCGTGATATTATAGGTAGATACCACATCACCTTGGCAGGAGAACCAGTTTTGGACTCCCCCGAAATCATCAATTTATACCATGACACACCACATTTCAGACAATCTTTCAAATCCACATAGTCCTTTTGAAATAATACACAATCATTCGGGCATGCATGTATCTTCTTGGCCTCCATTCCCATTGGTCACAACAATTTCTTTACCTGGTATGTTGAGATTGGAAGCTCATTTCCTTCAGGAAGCATTTCTTTCAACAAAGACAACAATGGCATGAAGCTTTTGTCGCTTCATCTATCGTTAGCTTTCAATTTATACAATCTCAACACAGTGCTAAGCTTTGTAAACTTAGTATAACATGTGTATAATAGTATCTCAGCATCATGCACAATGTTTCTAAACATGGGAGGTGGATCAGTTTCGGTGTGCTCTACCCCACAACTATCCAGCATCTCATCAACGATGTCTACTGGAACTGGTTCGTTCACATCTATGTCACCAGAGGCAATAACTTCTTCCACATACACACTATTATCGACATCCACTAGTTTCGGTTTTGAAATTTCTCCATGTCAGTGCCATTCTGTATAGCCTTGTACAATCTCGTTGCACATGACATGACTTTTGATTTCGTCACCAGTGCTGACTTTCAAGTTTTTGCCGCAATGCCTACATGGATAGTAGAACCTATCTCTAGGTTGTTTCCTATGTTCCTCGACAAATCTAATAAACTGATCAAGACCAGAAATAAACTATGGGGTGCAGTGATTGTGAATGGACATCCATGATCTATCCATTCTATGATCAAAGAGAAAAAAGTATATATTACAACAAGATTAGGGTCTAGGGTTAACAGACTAGAGTTTAAGCATGGTTAAAACTTTAAATTTTAAGGTCTTATATATATTAATGGTTAAAACATCCTAAGTGAGATTAGGTGTTCAAGAATAGTCCTAAATCAGGGACTATCTAAGATTTACTCCTATTGAGTAAATCTTGGAAAGGTTTCTAGGCCAACAAATACATGTGTTGTCATTCTTATATATAATAAATCTGTACCACCTATCCCATTCTTGAACACCTAATCTCACTAGTAAGTGTATAATGTGTATTGGGGTTTCAAGAAAATTTCGACAACATTTCCCCATTGTTATCCAAGTACATATGTACTTAGAGAACAAACGGGGAAATGCTACCGAAATTTTCTTGAAACCCAATATACATTATACACTTACATCCTAAGTGAGATTAGGTGTTCAAGAACAGTCCCAAACCGGGGACTATCCAAGATTTACTCCTATTGAGTAAATCTTGGATGGCTTTCTAGGCCAACAAATACATGTGTTGTCATTCTTATATATAATAAATGTGTACCACCTATCCCATTCTTGAACACCTAATCTCACTAGTAAGTGTATAATGTGTATTGGGTTTTTAAGAAAATTTCGGCAGCATTTCCTCAGTGTTCTCCAAGTACATATGTACTTAGAGAACAAATGGGGAAATGCTACTGAAATTTTCTTGAAACCCAATACACATTATACACTTACATCCTAAGTGAGATTAGGTGTTCAAGAACAGTCCCAAACTGGGGACTATCCAAGATTTACTCCTAATGAGTATATCTTGGATGGGTTTCTAGGCCAACAAATACATGTATGTTGTCATTCCAATACGTACAATCCAAGTTTCATCATTCATATCCTAGGTTTCATGTAACATCATTTAATCTAGGTATCATACTCTATAACATTGATTTCAATATTTCGAGTGTCCATGCATGTTCATCATCAAGATAAAGATTACACATAAATTAGTATGACCTAGGGATGGAGAGATTCATAATTGATTTCAAAATTTCAAACTAGCTCATGCATTATCATCAATCTACATCATACAATAGGGATTCATGTAGATGTTAGGGCAACACATCACTACAAAATCAGAAATTTAACATTAGGGTTTTAAAATCTTAGATAGATTGATCACAAAATTTCAGCAATATAGTTAATACAAGATTATTGTGAAATGTGTATTAGGGTTTTAACATTAGGGTTTTAATATCTTACTTCAACATGCATCAAATTTACAGAATTAGGTCAAGAATTAGTATTCAATTGCAAATGTATCTTCTTCTTCCTGCTCCCTCCTTACCAAATGGATAAAAACAAGGCCACGACCGTGTGGGCTGGCCACGGCCGTGGCTGTGTTGGCCGACCAAGGCCGTGCTGGCCATGGTCGGCCAACACAACCACGATTGTGCCCAGCCCCCATGGTCATGGCCTTGCTTTTATCCATTTGGTAAGGAGGGAGCAGGAAGAAGAAGAGGTGGCATATTTCAGCCACCTCTGACGTCCCTATAAGATAGCCATACATGTCAGCAGGATCAGGGTACCTTTAGGGAGGAAGAAGAAGAGGAGGAAAAAGGTACCTTTGTG
Organism: Alisma plantago-aquatica; assembly: GCA_963693085.1. Taxonomy (NCBI): domain Eukaryota; kingdom Viridiplantae; phylum Streptophyta; class Magnoliopsida; order Alismatales; family Alismataceae; genus Alisma; species Alisma plantago-aquatica. The sequence goes on along the minus strand of OY856412.1, from coordinate 895,932,418 downwards.
GCGGCGGCGGTGAACAGGCGCACAGGAGTAGGAGCAGGGAGCGGTGGCCGGAGCAGTGAGCAGGAGAGCAGGCGGCCGGAGCAGTGAGCAGGAGAGCAGTGGTCGGAGCAACGAGCGGCGGCGGTGAGTAGAGGACCAGTAAGCGGCGACAGAGGCGGTGAGCAGAGGAGCAACGAGCGGTGGTGAGCATAGGAATCACCAGACCTAACCCTCAATCGGGAATGAAACAAAGAAGGGGAAGAGTCTGGCTCGTGCGGGTGCTGTTAAGTTAACGATAGGCATCGATTACCCCCAAAAAAGCGACACTTTTTTTTGTTGATAGCCATCGGTTCCAACTATAAAAACCGACGTCTGTCTATATATGCCGACAAAAATAAATGTTCTCGAATTAAGACCATAGTCGTCGGTTTCCATAGCAAAACCGACGCCAAAGGGAGGTGAAAATTTTCACAGTTAAGCATGCAAAAACACATCGACATCGGTTATAGTAAGAAAACCGACGATAAAAATGGGCCAAATTTCTGTCTCGCGGAAAACCTTTAGGCGTCAGTTTCTTTGTTAACAACCAACGTTGTATATTAAATTTTAGAGGTAATTTTTTTCACTGGAAAATTTGGATTTGACGGTCAATTTTAGGCGTCAGTTGCTTATTAAGGAACCGACGCTAAATAAAAAATGATACCCGTGTCTGGTCACTCTTCACATATAGATGTCGGTTTTTTTATTTAACGGACATTGTAGGGTTTAGGTGTCGATTTTTTGTATACAACCGACGCTTGTAAATGTGATGTTATAAGCCATTTCTGTATTAGTGTTAGGGCATCTTGTCCAATCATGTCGGGTTCATTCACATATGATGTGATGGTTTAACTTCTCTAGAGGTGTCAGTTTATCCACACAAGGGATGTATCATTTTATCTCTTTGAAATAATGATGAGAAACCCTTCATGAAGGTGCATCAGGAATCAACCCTTGAAGGGATATGACAGGCATCTCCACCCTAAGGTGTGACAAGCAATACATGGTGTGTCGCGCATCCATTCTTGGAGGGGTTTCAGGCATCACATAGTGTGATGGACGTCACCTCCTCAAGGGTTTGACGGGCAACACTTGGGTTAGGGTTAGGCCATGATGGACATTTGCTCAAACATGAACATCATGACTAGCACTCTAGAAAACTTGCTCACACAAGGGGTCCTCATGGTCATGACATGTTAGCAAGGTGTATCGGCCAAGCCCCATCTAGGGCATGATGAGTAACAATCATCAAAGCATATTGGTTTGGCAACATATGGATTTAAGTACCTCTAGAGCATGATGGGTTGACTCCTCCTCAAGGCATTCCGGCCTAACCATTCATATCGGTTTGGGCACCCTCTAGGGCGTGACAGTTTAGCATCCTTCAAATCTTATCGGTCTAAGCACTCTCAAGTCATGACGACTTGCAACATGTTTATCAGTTTAAGCATCATGAGTCATGATGACCATTCACCACCTAAGTGTTGATTAGTCATCTTCAACCTTAGGAAACTCAATCACTAATCCATCCATTCAATCAAACCAAGAAAAAGCAAGACATAGGCAACATCTCAAACAAAGTTCCTTCATCCAAAATAGTCCTCAAACAATCACTAGCTACTTAACATATAAGAGGTACACAATATAGAGGTGAAGAGAAACTTAAGCATATAAAGAGTGATAATAACAAAGGAGGTTAAGAGTTATATAAACCGCCTCATGAAGGTCTTCATCAAGAGTCCAAGATTCCATGATCAAAGCTCTATAGCACACATCCCTCAACTTGAAGATGATCCATCAAGAGTCCCAACTCGATTTTGACATCACCTCAAGAAAGAAGAAGAAGAAGCCATGGTTATGGTATCTCAAGAAGAAAGGAAAGAAGGAGAGAGAACCACGTCCTATACAACCTTCATCCAAGGTAGGATCCATGGCTGAGAGAGGAGAAAGAAGATGAAGAAGAGAGCTTAAAAGGAAATGGCCATCAAAGAAACATAACTCACCAAGAATGAAGTTGAATGAGAAATCACCATGAGAAAGGAACTCAACCTACCAAGCTCCATGGGGCTTCCTATATCTCCTTAAGATTCCAAGATTATCCACCAAGAGGAGAGTAACAAGTATGAATGAAAGGGTTTACTTGTGTGAAGGAGGAGGGGGTTATATACTTGAGGGAAGGAAGAGAGATCAAAGGAGATGTGTCATCACCTTAGGAGCTTAGGTGACACTTGTCCATGAGAAAAGAAAGCATGCTGATAAGATCTAGGCTAGATAACATCCTCTAGGTTTCCTTCCAAGATCATGTATGATAATCCAAAGCTCTACACCCTTCACAAACTGATATGGTAAAACCCATCATACTCACAAACCAATAGAGCATACTCCATACACTCACAAACTGATAGAGAACAACCCTACATACTTCAAAAATTAATAGGGCACAACCCTACACACTCACAAATAGATAGGCACCCTCTCTAAGGTCTTTAAACCTGAGATAGCCCATCTAAGTGCGAGGCACATCTCATACATGAGTTCCATATATCACCAAAGATGTCACCACACCCAAGATACAAACAAGGTGCCCACCTATTCATATCCCCTACATATGATTCCAAGAGAGGGAAGGAACACTCTAGATATGGTAAATTACATAGTAACCCTTCACTTTGGGTAATTTACAATTCATACCAAAACTAGATCATAAAACACAAGCATCAACAATACAAGCTCATATTGATACTTAGGCTTTCTACAAGGCACCCCATAGCATCATTGTTTCCCTTATGATTCTAAAGCACTAAGGGAACACTCATCATGTGACATATTGCAAGATAACCCCTCATCTTGGGTAAATTGCACATTGGTCCATAATAAGCAAACACTGCTCAAACAACATTCAAACATGACCAAACTTGAAACATAAACATGTCACATGATTAAAAAACACATTAAAGGATTAAATTAAAGTTATAAGAAACTTACTTAAGCAAAACAAACAAGGTTATCCCAAAACCCATGTCAGGGTTCTTACACTGCGTGATAAGATAATTCATTTCCAAGGTGCATAACTAGGGTTTCGAACCCGGGTCCCTTCATTCGGGATCCCATACATGTACCGCCCGAGCTACAAACTTATTGTCTTATAGCCTTTATTGATTAAAGTAAATATTGTTACATTTTTTATTGATAAGTAAAGATGAATCGTCTAAAAAATGGAAATATTTAAAAAGAATGATAAATAAAAAAGTAGCAAAATACTTCAACAAGTAAGGTCTGGTAGAGGTGGAGAGTATACATTAACTATGTTCTTGGAAATTTTCAATTACATGGAGGTAAATGCTTCTTGTTCACCAAACTCTACTGAGAATTCTGAATGGAAAAACCAAACCCTAGTAAATTTGGTAAATACCTTGCTACATAGTTCTAGACTACCTAATATATGTAGGGGACATATGTGAATACTGCCTTCCATATTCTAGGTAGAGTTCTCCACAAAGATAAGGAAAGTAGCACGTTTGAGTTATGGAGAGGTTGCAAGGCTACTCTCATATTTCCCTAGGTGTGGATGTTCTTTACAAAGGTACTTGTTTTGAAACACAAAAGAAATAAGTTGGGACTAAAATACTATATTCCATATTCTTGGTTATACAGAAACATGCTATGCACATATATTTTTAATTATCAAATCTGAAATCTTAGGTATAAATGTCTATACCATCATAGAACTTTGTGATGAAACATTCTTCGAGGATATTTTCCCCATGTGATCATGTGTGACAAAAGAAGTTTATCAAGAGGTTCAATACACCACAAGTTCCATTCATGAGCACGTGGAATGATGAGAAATGAGTAGGGTGACTCAGAACATAATAATTCTTAATATGATATTCTAAGGAAATAGTCAAACCAAGAACAATTCAACGTCCTAGAGAATCAAAAGATTTATAACAAGTTACTCACTTACAACAACTTAGGGTAGTTACGTGTCCTTAAAATAATACATGTATTCTCCAAAAGTTAAATTCTATGAGAAAGCTATTAATGATGAATCCAATCAGTTCTCTCGAATGGAACTTGGGAAATGGTAGATTTACATCCCAGTTGCTTTGTTGTTGGTTTAAAATAGATCTTCAAAAATTATATCAATGCAAATAGGAAAACTAATAAGTAGTCTATATTGGTTGTTAAGGAGTACACACGAAGGAAGGGAATGTATTATTTTGATACATATTCACATGTATCCTACATGATAATAATTCATGTGCTTACTTCATTTACTTACACTTATAACTCTCTATCCATAAGATGGATGTGAACACTGTGTTTTACACAATGATCTTCAATAGGAGGTATATATGGATCAATCTAAAGTATTTTTTGGTTGTAGGAATGAGTTTATGGTGTATAAACTTGTCAAGCTTTGTATGACTCAAACAAGACCCTAAGCAATGATATAGAAAATCTGATTTCATGGTATAATCTTTTATCTTCATATAAGATGATATTGGTAAGATATTCACTACAAAACCATCAATGTTAGATTTGTTATCTTACACTTATATGTGGATTATGTATTACTTGTTGATTCTGATATGAAAATAGTAGATGAGACAAAGTCATTTTTGTGTACAAAGTTTGACATGAAATTTATTGATGTACCTAATGTGATTTTAGGGCTTGAGATCACTATGTATCTTGACGATATCTTTTTCTCTCAGTCCCACTAAGTTAACAAGATACTTCAGATATTTGAGTACACATCATATAAACCTATTAAGATTCATCCAAGGCCTTATTAGAAATGATAGTGGTGTTCCTATGTCTCAACTAAGAGACTCCCATATTATCAGAATATGGTGTATCTTATGAACCACACCTGAATAGATATTTGTGTTTTCTATGAGAAAGTCAAGTAGAGACATAAGTTTTCATGATAGGACCCACTAGAAATCTCTTGATAGATGTTGATTTATATCAAGGGAACTAGTTTTATTATGTTTCATTAAGATAAATGAGCTTCTGTTGTTGAGGGATATAGAGATGCAAGTTGAATTTCCATGGACTCTAGGAGTAATGAGGTCTACAAATATGTACTTTTGTTGGTAGGAGGTGATGATACTAATGGTATAAGAAACATACTATGTTGTCTCAGACTGCCTTTTAAAAAAAACTAGATTAAACTTTTTATGGCTAAATGGATTTATGTCTAAGTTATGTACGATAAAGAAGAATCATGATAGAAAAATAACTGTTGTCAATATAAGGAGTTATAACTGCAATAAAAAACACTATAGACACATATAAATCATATTCAAGTATGCAGGGAAGTTAATGTCTTGTGGGGTTATGGATACAACCAATTCTTTGACTAAATTAGTTGAAAAATCCACATTAGGTATGTGACTGAAAAACATATTAAAATTCACAAGATATATCAACTCATAAATGAGTAGAGATCCCACAATTCAGGTTCAATGTGAAATAACAAGCTTGTGGGTGAATGACATGACACGATGTATTCTCTTTATGTCTTTTGCATCTATGTGTCTATCCCCAAGAATCATGTTAGTGTTGCTATTGCAAGTTAGAAAAAGATCGATTCCGTAAATGGTGTTGACTCCTAAGAAAAGATGGTAGTAGTACATCATTAAAGACTCAAACTATGTGATTGATATTGTTAGACCCTAACAATAGGGTTGAGTTATTTATGATATCAATCATGATACTTTATGTGAATATATGACATTTAATACATCAAAATATGTGTTTACATAGTCTTTATTGTCTTGTTACTAAAAAAAATCTTACATCTAAGGTTCAGATTCAAGATGTATGTTCAGCTAGTTCTTACGTTGGTAAAATTATATAACTTGGGCATGCTTCAAGCCAAAAGGCGCCATGCTAAAAACATAATATATAGGAACAATTGGCATGATACTCTATGTTTTGGTCTTTGTAGAAGATTATTGGCTTTATGAGGCCAATTAATACTTATATGAGTAAAGTGCAAAGTAGGTACAACTAGACGTGGGAGTTATCATAAATCTTGAATAACCCCCATGGTTTGTCCTACCATCAAGCTTAATGATTATTTATTTTTCATTTTCTTTTTCTAGCATTTCTCTACACCACATGATTCTATTTATTTATCTATTAAATAATTTCATATTTAGGTGTATGTACTTTATTTAAAATTCTCCTACACTATTACCATAGGTAAAAAAATTTAACTATTTGTCATTTCAAGATAGTGAAGTGTTTGGTTTGTGTATGAAAGTCCAAACCAAATCGAGACCCAAATTGTTTGCAAATTCTATACTCATATAGAGACCCTTTTCAATATTCTCATGCACTATTACTATGACTAAAATTTCAAACTTTAGTCAATCTATGTTATAAAATCTAGGACTGTGTACACCAATCCAAACTAGACCGACTTGAACCCAGATCATTAGCAAAATGTGAAATCCATATTAAGTAACTTCTTATATTCTCTTACATTATTATGGTTCATATGATAATCAACACATGAAGATTTAAAGTCTCTCTTCATAAGCTCTTTCCATGTTAATGTAGGTTTGATTCTTCTTGTAATTGTGTTTGACACAATAGCATTGCTTCGTATAGACGATTAGTCAGTCTATGCTGCACATGTAGATACCATCTCAATCATCCTTCACACAACTTGTTCTTGATGCATGCCACTCAAATAAACACTTAATTTCCCTGAGTTTTTGAGTTGGTTTGGGTGAGTATGGATGATGTTCTTTTTTATGCATATTTATACATCTCACCCAACCCAACCCAAAACTAGGCAACTCAGATAAAATATTACCCATAGGTTTTTACATTTATTTATTAACTATAGAAAAAAAATTACATAATAAAAAGGGTATCAGAGGGGTTCAAAGTTTTAACAACAATAGGGGTCCAGGTTGATGTGTACTGGATTGTCATATACAAGTTTGAATATTTCTCTACTTTGAACTAACTAAAATATATTTGGGTAATAGTGTAAGATAATTTTAATAAAATATGTAAACTAATTATTTTTTTGCTCGACATAGAGAAGATATTAGAAAAAAAGCATCAAGCCGCCAAGCTTGTATAGTAAGCACAAATAGAGCAAGTTGTTTAAAAATTTATAATCTAGAGATTTTTTTTTGTAATTTTTATAACAATATAAGAGAATTTTAATATATACGTAATCTAGAAATTTTAATTAGAAGATATTAGAAGGAAAAAAACATCAAGCTATCAAGCTTGACTAGTGGACACAAATAGAGAAGGTTGTTTAAAATTTCTTATAATCTAGAGAATTTTCTGTATTTTTTATTTAAGAGTTTTTCTTTCTTGAAAAAAATATTTTTATTTACTCCTCATCCCCTTAAAAACTATTTCTACCCCTCATCTCATGAAACTTGTCGGTTATGGTGCTACACTCACGACATACCAACTTTTCCTCTCCGCTATCTAATGTATTTTCAGATGAGCCTCTCATTTCCTCTCGTCTCGGTCGCCCAAGATATTTCTACCTGGAAATCCATCTCTCTTTCCCTTAACTTTGCAATCACCAAATAGTAACGACTAACATTTGTCAAGGTTATCTCAATTTCACAGGTTAACACCACTTTCTCTTCTCTTATTTATCTCGTACATTATGACTAAAGATTTCAGATTTTAATGGTATAATCAAATTTAAAAATGCAATGTTTACGGGTTATCATATTGTATTTTCAGATTCTTTGACTTTACTTATTTAAGATAATTTTGTTTTTCATGTTGGAAAATCCTAATTCAGTGTTTGAGTCTAACATGTAAGGTTCAAAGTTATTTTCATATCGGACTGGAGTATGATGTTCTAAGCCTCACAAGAATGGATCCGAATTAAAACACGATAATGGATCCTAATTAAAACACGGAAAACCGGACCTGATTGCCAGCCCGTTCTGTATAACACGGAAAAAACCAAGCTGAGCTTAGGTCTTTCGGTTCACTGACATGTTGTTTGTGACTGGGCTCATTCATCCTGTCTAGCAACATAATTTAAAAAAAAAACCAACAACATCCAGAGCTTTCATCTGGAAATTGGATATAGAAATTGGTATTCTGGGAAAGATCATTCATTGATTTCAGCTTTCATTGATTTTACAGTCAACTTTCCTCTCTATGTTGCATTTAGAGTATCCATTATTAATCCTACAATATATACCATGGATGAACCTAATTTTTGCCTACATTAGCTCACCATGAGCAGGTACTATGTTTGATTTGGCATGCGGGAGCAGTCATTGTTATTTCATGCTTCTGATGAGCTTTTAATGAATTAAATGTTGTATCTAATAAATGTTACTCTTCATTTTTTGTTATGTTAATTTTATGTGTTGTTGAGATCGTACATGGACGAATAAGTAAATTTGAATGCAAGATATGAATCTATCATATGGTAGTGGTTAGGTTAATAGGGGAAACAACAATAGATTTAAAACTTGTTTAACTAAATCAGTGTGAGGTCTAGGTTAGGTTACTCCATGTATCTACACAGTGATGCCTGGAAAAGTTATTTCACTATACAAATGAATATTTTGTTTATTGTGTGCTATTTTACCGTGATATATGTGGTTAGGTGAAACCCACAGCTCAATATGTTTTACTGTCATTTAATTAAACACATTAATCTATGTTTTATATATTATTTGTTAAATTGTTTTCGTTCATGTAAACCACCAATTAATCATAAAAAAGATCGTACATGGATGAATAAGTAAATTTGAATGCAAGATATGAATCTATCATATGGTAGTGGTTAGGTTAATAGGGGAAACAACTGCAGATTTAAAACTTGTCTAACTAAATCAGTGTGAGGTCTAGGTTAGGTTACCCCCTGTATCTACACAGTGATGCCTGGAAAAGTTATTTCACTATACAAATGAATATTTTGTTTATTGTGTGCTATTTTACCATGACATATGTGGTTAGGTGAAACCCACAACTCAATATTTTTTACTGTCATTTAATTAAACACATTAGTCTATGTTTTATATCTTCTTTGTTAAATTGTTTTCGTTCATGTAAACCACCAATTAATCATAAAAAAGATCAAGCTTAGCAACATTTGACTCATCATGGAGATGACCTCTATTATGCAAGTGGTTTGAGTTATAACAGGTATTCAAAATTCATGCAAATATACTAAATAGTTTACTAATAGGGGAAACAACAGTAGATTTAAAACTTGTCTAACTAAATCAGTGTGAGGTCTAGGTTAGGTGAATCCCTGCATCTACACAGTGATGCCTGGAAAAGTTTGTTCACTATACAAATGAATATTTTGTTTATTGTGCGGTATTTTACCATGAGATATGTGGTTAGGTGAAACCCATAGCTCAATATGTTTTACTGTCATTTAATTAAACACATTAGTCTATGTTTTATATCTTCTTTGTTAAATTGTACTAATTCACATCTAGTTGATTATTTTAAATAGAATTGTACTAATTCACAACAGAGCAACTGTGGTGCTACCTATATATACATGTAGTTGAATATTTATCTATAAAAATGCTTAGCACGTGTCTTCTGCTAGTAACCCTATACAACAGACCACATGTGGTGCTACCTATATATATTTGTTATTTAATTTTTTCAGCTGTTTGCTTGCGTTTCTGGTTCAGCTATGATCTTACTCAGTTGCTGATTGAGCTCCTTATATATGATTGTTAGACTTTTATTTTGAATATGTGTTTATGTCTCTGCAGTCTGGTTGTATGTTTATTGTCTATCCTACTAAATTTTAATGACATGTATTCTTATCATTGTAAACACCATTGATTGTCATTATATACTGCAACACCTACACAAGAATGTCTTACGTAGACCCAAAGCACCAAATTGTTTGGTCAAGAGAGTCGGATGTCGCTCTAGTAACAACATTGCGGAGACAATATGACTTAGGAAGGTGTATTGATGGCCATTTTACTAAGGACTCTTGGAGGGAGGTAACTTTTGATGTGCATAATAGGATAGGGAAGGACGCAGGTAAGTTAGACCAGTTCAAAACTCGGTGTAAAAACCTGAGGAAGGACTATGCCGCTTTGAAGCTTGTGACCAACAAGAGTGGTGTTGGATGGGATGACACAAGGCACATGCCCACACTACCTGACACCCCTGAGTGGAGGCAGAGCATTGCGGTATGTACAGTAATGACACCCTTAACCCCAACAAAGTAACGTCATACATCGACACTTACATTCCTAATACAATTATTTTTTAATACTCATGCAAATAAGGACCTTGCTAGGTTGCTTAGGCGCCCCTTTCCCCACTAATACGACATCGAGATGATGGCGGGGAGGAACATTGCTAGAGGACACCATGCAATGTCTTCCACGGACACACAAATCCCTTCTAACGTTGCCTCCGAGGATGATGTTACTGTCGACTTAGATGCGTCTGCTACACCCATGCACACAGAAACCACATCAGAGGAACTGAACATACGTTCATCTGAGATGCAAAGCGAGGGTGACACTGGGGGAGGCAGAACGGATACCCCGAGTGTTGGGGGGAGGACTCCTCCTGCCCATAGGCGCAGGAAGCAACCATCAATACCGCATGAGCGATGTGTGCTTTCTAATGAAGTGTTATCTGAATTCACACAGGTGTACACAAAGGTTCACAAATTAGGCACGGGTGTGGCAACCCGAGCCTTTGAAAAAAAAGAGTTTGCAACCATTTTACAACATTTCAATGCCACTTTCCCCGATGCCCCCACTGGTGTTTTTACAACACTTGTGAATGCCATAAAGGACTCAAAAAACCGCATCATCTACCTCAGCCTTCAACACACCCCTAAAAAGATAACAATATGGTTACAAGACCTTTGGGAAAGGTCCCAAGTCGGCAATGCAACAACAATACCTTCAATGCCATCCTATTTTGTGCCATCTCAGCAACCATTTGTGTCGCACACCCCACCACCAAACTTCAACAGCACATCGAGCATACCTTCGATGTGGTATACTCCATCCAATGATGCTGGCCCTTCGGGATCATAAGTGGGAACTACCTTTTTCCATTATGTTTTCTTACCATCAATTTATATTAGCATAACTGTTGTAATAATTACTTGCAGACATTTAAATTTGCTTCATTGTTGTAATAATTCATTTACCGTACAATGTATTTTGTTTGTAGCCTTCAAGCCGTTGTTTCACATGTCAACTGGTTTATATTATGTTCAAGAACTTATTATCTTGTTGATATAATTTCACTTGCAGGCATCATGTCTGCCAGTGACCAAACACAATCACCTGACCTCCTCACGCACATTTTAGATACCTTGTCTGGTCCAGCAAATCAAATTGCTGATGTAATTGCTGAGTCGATTGTGAACTCCATCATAGACGACATTTCCGTTGATGCCGACATACCACCCACAATACTTAGGTCAGTTAGCATAAGGAGTGGCCACATAAAGGTCTTAGAAATATTAACCGGTCATGAACAAAGGGCTTATGACCTATACCGAATGCGACCACATACTATAATGGCCCTTGTGGACAAGCTTGAGAGTCGTGGCTTGTAACGAAGTACTAGAGGCGTCACTTCAGTTGAGGTTGTATGCTACTTCCTACAGATGGTTGGCCATGATCATACAAATCGTGCTTTGGAAGAGGACTACATTCACTCTAGTGAGACCATAAGTAGAAAGTTCAACGAAGTGTTGGATGCTGTATGTGCATTGACCCATGACTATATTGTCATGCAAACCACATCAACTTACACGACAACACATTCTCGTATATTGGAGACCTCAAACGAGACAAGCAAAATCGCTACCGAGACAGAAAAGGAAATGTCTCTCTGAATGTCATGACTGTAGTAGACTTCTCCATGGAGTTTACATTTGTCCTAACTGGGTGGGAGGGGTCGGCTGCTGACCAACGGGTCCTACAATCAGCAACGACCACTGGCGGGTTTAAAGTTCCCCCGGGAAAGTTTTACCTAGTTGATGTAGGGTATGCCAACACTCGTCAATTTCTAGCACCCTATCGCAATACAGCTTACCATATTTCTGAGTACCGAGGAAACAAACACCCCTACACCAGCAAGAAGGAGATCTTCAACCACCGCCATGCTCAACTACACAATGTTGTTGAAAGAGCGTTTGGGGTGCTAAAGAGACAGTTTGCCTATCTTAAAAAGGGGGCGACATATCCTATTCATTCACAATGTCGCCTTGTAATGGCTTGTTGTATCCTCCACAATTATATCCGATGCCAACAAGATGGCGACACTATCATGGATGAACTCGCAGATGACAGTTCAACGTCTGTCGTTCCCCGTTCTGGGGTTGACCTGAGTTCCCTCCAACAAACAACTCCGTTCGATTCAAGGGAGGGCGATGTTTTACGTGAAACCATTTCTAATCTCCTTTAGGAAACTCGTTGACCTCTAGCGTTGAACTTGTGAAACTATTTTAACTTGTATGATAACGTGTGTACATGCAACACTTCAATGCACTATACGTGAAACTGTTTGAACTGTTTGTTTCACAAACTGTTTTTTGTTCTGTAATCATAATCGTCAATTTGTATTTGGGTAGGTTGTCTTCAAATGGAGAATGGAATGCCTTGTTGTACATGCGGCCTTCAATGCACTATACATGTGTATATGGATGCCGCAGATGCGGAAAATGGACGTTTTGAAGACAACAACCCCCACCGACCGTATTTTACATGTGGTAGGGGTCTGTTGCCCAACACATGTAAAATGAGGTTGCCCGCGGAGCGTGTTCAACCTACAGTGGCCACGCTTACTGCGGTTAGGGATGCAATGCTATCACAACTTGCATATGCACACAACGAACACAATCTATGGTCTGAACAATGTGACTTTGTCAGTTCGACAAGAGCAGACACCGATAGGGTCCAACAAGATATTTCCACTCTACGGGAGAGGTGCCAATATCTTCGCCAACGACTTCACATCACGAGCAATAACGACTCTTCAAACGAGGATGGATACAATACATCATATATGTAGAACAAGCAGTTAGGCCTATTTTATGTTTTGAAATTTGTATTTGAAATCTATGTTCAGAATCCGAAAATATTTTTACTAATCTGCAATCATGTTTTAGATGTCAATGAATCCATCAAAAGTTCCGAGGTGTGATTGTGGGTTAGATGCAACCTTGCGGCTTAACATAGAGGATGCAAAGTTATATGATTTTGGCATTCTGAGTGAAAGGCCGGGACAAATGTATTACATATGTCCTTCTCGTGAGGTGCACTAGTAAATACATACATAATAGGTTTCCGTTGTGTATGCTGCACATTCTTTGTCATTCATTAAATTTGACAATACATTGTAGGGAAAAGATTGGTGCAGATACTTCCGTTGGGCAGTCGATATCCCCCAACAATTGATTCTTTAAAAGCTGAGATTATGTTACTAATTGTCGAGTGCAAGTCACTGTGGGGCCAGGCAATGAACATGAAAGACTTTGTTGAAATTCATCACAACTACGATGATATATACACCCAAAAAAAGTATGAGCATGCGATTCTAGAACGCTACGTTGCCAGTCTGGAGGAAGATTGTAGTCTTCTTTTGGACATTCCTTCACCCACGGTGACACCATAATGTTTAATGGCAGAGAGATACATTGTCCATCATTTGATGTTTTTAACATTAAATCTTTCTGAATTCATCCGACATTAACAAGCTTTTGTTATTTTTCATAATGTTGGTGTATGTTTTATGGAGGGTGTATGTTTTTTCACCGTTATGTTGATAAATGTTAGTTAGCACTGAATATGCATTTTATATTCCCTTAATTGTGCGATACACCCTTACGTCTAAAATATATTACTTACAGAATCTGTAATATGGCTGGGCCTCCAAGGACACCTTCTTTTATGTGGTGTACGGAGCTTGATATAGTTCTCAGAGGTATGATGAGAAACCAATATGAGTTGGGGAGATGTGTTAATGGAGTATATACTACACATGCTTGGATGGATGCATGGTGTGACTTCCGAAACATAACTGGGGGGCCTTACATATCTTTGACCGAGTTGCAGATGAGATGGAAACACATAAGGAGAGAGTTCATAAGAGACAATCTTTTTATTTTGGGAGATTTATTGCCCCCCGTCATTGGCCGTGCAACACAACTTCATGACGACTCATCGCATTTACCCACCTAGGGTTGCTGAATACCTTATTAACACCGATGAGTGAATCAAACAAACACGTTAGATGGCAATAATAACACATAAACTTGTAATATATTTCCACGACTTTGTAGTTGTTTGTGTTTACTTCACAACATTTATTTGTATGTAGCTAAGTTTGTTTGGAGCTTTATTGTTATGTATTGAAGGCATACATCACGTTCTTACTTGTTTGTAGCTAAGTTTGTTTGGAGCATCTATTTGTATTCAATATTGTCACAGTTATCTTACTATTATAGATATTTGCTAATACTTATATTTATTTATTAACTATAGATGTCATCATCGCGGTCACGGTCACGGTCAAAGGCAAGGACAAAATTTGAAAAATTATTGATGTCTCCGTCGAAGATTAAAAAATATGTAGAAGAAAACCTTATTTGCAAGAAAAATGTTGCGAGCCTACACGCGATGAGGGCCCAAATGAGAGAGACGGACAAGCCAAGGGTGTTACTCATCCTATTCACCATCTGCCGTTGCTGTTCGAGTGACCAAAAGACGCTAGCAATCAGGAAACAAATCAGTTGTTGGACGAAGCTTGTCCTGTGTCGTGGGATGAGTACGACGAGGCCATGAAGTTGGCCGACGAGTACGACGAGGCATGAAGTTGGCTGCTTGCTCACCAACTTAGATTGTGTAGCTTTGTCTTTGTCTAGGTCCAGGGCATACCTCTCCTTTCAGTTTGTATGTTACATATGTATTTTCCCGGGAACTAATAAAATATTATCTATTTTTTATGTGATATTAAGTTTTGTTACAGACATGCTACACACGTTTGTTACTATTTAATTTAAATACATAAATATATTATTTATTTGTTATTTAGTATATAATACACTTCAACCAACTTCTGCTTAAGCGGCAACACAACTACACATTCCTTACTCTTGTTAAAACAGTTCTACAACATCAGGACAGAATCAGCAGATACTGACTACGTTGCCAAACACAATCAGACTGAATCCAACCTAGTAGCCAAACAGAATTAGACTGCAATCAGACTCAAATCAGACTAGCTGACCAGAATCAGATTGGGTTGCCAAACAGAATCAGACTGGGTTGCCAAATAGAATCAGACTAAATCCAAACTAACCCTGTCTAATCCAGTCTAGACTAAGCTGTCCGTTTCCAAACAGGGCTAAGTCTTCCGGTTCACTGAGCAACAACAGTTTAGAACCAACAGAATTTACATCCTCCCTGATGTAGCCTGGTCTTGTTTGCGACTGGGCTCGTTCATGGCAAACAACTCAAAATGAGGTGTGACAAGGTGACCTTGTTTGTGACTGGGCTCGTCCATGGCAAACAACTGCAGTCGTGCAAGTATACACGGCCCAGCCCAGGTAAAATTCGAGGTAGCCCCGGCGTCATTGAGCTCGGCAGTTTGTTGCTCGACGACGGCGATCGAGAAGTCATCAGCAGCCCCGACGAGGGCGTGCCTGTAATATAGCTTGCAGAAAGCGGCGTGGGGCGGGTCTTCTCTTCGCCAGTTGCAGGCACCTCTCTTTCACGGCCAAGGCAGCAGCAGCAGCAGACGTCGCTTACGTTGTAACCTACTGCAAACGGTGTTAGCAATCATCTTCCTTCTCACGATAGCGCCCGACAAGGTAACCCCTCCTTCTTGTGGTCCACAGTGATGCACATCCTGACATCCACACGTACAATTGAACAGAAATCGGCGTATTTATCTAACCAACTATTACCTTATAACGCATTATAAGGCATCCTTTGCCCCGTTTCCCCGTGCATCTCAAGACAGATGTGTGTAGTTGCCCCACCTCCAAATGTGGCGATCTATGATAGGGCCTAAAGCTTGGAGGACTATGTGTTCTCCTCAAAAATAGCCTGAAGGTTCGAGGTGCATCTTTTTGGTAGAAGCCGGAGGATGATATGCTCTTGTCTTGAGTGTGTTGTTGGTTCTAAACTGTTGTTGCTGATGAATGAATCCAATAACAACTATATAAACGTGAAGTACCTTGAGTTATAAGCTTCGGGCCTTGCCTCTACCGAAGATGGTGTGAGTGAGGTCGTGGATGCCACTAGTTGATGCTTCTATTTGGATGCCTATCTTAAACAGTATTGAGGTGCAGATTGGATAATTTGTCTTTGTTGTCATTGATAGGCTTATGCTCACTGACAAGCCCGAGTTTTTCAACTAGGTTTCCTTTGCAATGGTGTCAACTTCTAAATGACCCAGCCCATGTAAAAAACACGTCATCTCACTCCGCACTCCATGTGCAAAAGAATATAAAGTAGCAATGCAATGAAGGTCACTATAAGCATTTGTTTAAAACTTACTTTGTGTGTCACAATATTAAATCACAAACAATGTCATAAATTAATTTGAAAACAAGGAATGTCACGGGGTATTATGAGACTAACTCTTAAGTCTTAAGCCTATGATACATTTGATTGTGGAATATACAAGTGGTAACAACATTTTCTAATAAAGGAACTCCCTATATGGAGAATTGTATTGCCTTTGTATTCCCTATATTTCTCACTTGACCCGCATGATATGTTGTAAGTTTGAAAGTTTCCTAGTTCACTAATAAACAGTAAAAAAGGTTCTTGCTCATATACCTTGCCTTTAGTGTTCATTGTAGTATGTTTTTTTAGTATATTGACAACATTACTTTAAAAAATCTCTTTTTTATACTAAACATAATGTTTTCCCCAAATTGCAGGTGTAAGGAAATCTTAGAAATAAAGAAATGGCAATTGCTAGAACCGGTGTTTATCTGGATGATTATCTTGAATGTATTTATATTTTCATCTTCTTCATGTTTATTTTCTTCGATTCTTGTACAATTGTATGCATACATTTCTTATTGTCCCCCGTTTTCCATATCAATCTCATCCTCAAGATTCAAGCACTTTGCCTGCGGAGCTCCAGAGGCTTTTGTCCACCATGAGAGAGCTTGATGAGAGATCCCAAGGTATCATTTTAATAAAGTTCTCTCTGACTGGTGAAAAAAATATTATATGGCATATGCATTTTACTTAAGGTTTTTGACACTTCAATTTGAATTTTCTTCCACTTTCAACCAAGGTTTAAAAGTGCTTGAGGCGTGATGCATTTTTGTCTTAGTGAGGCGAGGCGTAAGCCTTAAAATATGTATGAGGCGTGCATAAACAAATTAATGTGTACACATATGTACACATTTCTATGTATTCATATATGCATATATATATGATATTATATATGCATATGTGTGCAGTGTGCTTAACGTAAATATGTATACATACATGTGTATATTTATGCAAAACTATAATTAAAGAGACTTAATTTTAGGTAAGTTGACAAGGAATGGATTAAAAGAAATATGATAAAAACAACAAAATAAAAATAAATCAAATAATTAGATAATATTTTTTACAATTACATCCAAATATGTAATTGGATGAGGAAAATTAGGGAAAACATAATTCAAAAGTGGTGGGAACAAGGACCCAATATTAGTTAAAAGGATATTTGGAATTTGTTGATATTGTAAATATACAAGTAGCATAAAGATACATTTAGCAATGAAGATTGAGAAATGTAATCCAATTAATGATTATTACAAAAAAACAACTTGTGAGAGAATGATAAATAACTAAAACTCTTGAGTAAAACTTTTGACGGAAGTATCCACAATAATCGTAAAAGTAGAAAAGTATAAGACATTTTTATCAAGATTTGAGGTTAATGCCTCAACCTCAATTCTTTGAGGATAGTTTCGGGCATTTTGAGGCATAAGCCTCAATCTTGGACCGAAGCACAAACGGAATAGCCTCGCCTCGAGGTATAAGCCTTGAGAGGCTTAAGGCAGGCTTTTTAAAACCATGCTCTCAACAATGCAACTTGCTTTTGGGCCTCCACCTAGTTCTCAGATAATCTCTATGAAGAAATGACATTTTAAGTGGTTTTAGTTTTCTTTGTGATTATTTTGGTTGAACATAACTGATGAGTCATTTTTAAATGTTTTTCTATAGTCCCTCGCATCAGGGCTATTAAATGGGTGGGGTATCACCCCTTTACCCTTTATCCATACCCTATAGGGTTAAGGGTATGGAAATTTTCTATTCTTTCTTTTTGACTTCTCACTCACTAACCCATTCGTTTTTAGAGTAAGGATAAGGAATAAGCATTATCCGTGCTCATTAACTTGTTACCGGCTAGTCTATTGAATATATATAAGCCTCAATCTTGGACACCAAGTCCTCGAAGTGCAAACAGAATAGCATGATCTCGAGGTATAAGCCTTGAGACTTAAGGTGGGCTTTTTAGAACCATGCTCTCAACAATGCAAATTGCTTTTGGGCCTCCACCTAGTTCTTAGATAATCTCGATGAAAAAAACGATATTTTAAGTGGTTTGAGTTTGGTTCACGATCATTTTCGCTTAACATAGCTGATGTGCCATTTTTTAAAAGAGTTTTTGTAGTCTATTGGATTAGGGCTATTAATGGATAGGGTATCACCCCTTTAGCCTTTATTGATACTATATAGGGTAAGGGTCTGAAATTTTCTAGTCCTTTCATGTTTTACTTGTCACTTGCTAACCCACTCCTTTGCAGAGTAAGGATAAGGAGTAAGTATTATCCATGCTCGTTAACCAGTTACATGCTAGTATATATAATTATATAAGGTCAGATATATATAGTTTAAAAAAATTGTCCAAGCACTAAGCATACAAGGGACCGGGTCCAACCCCAACGTCTAATCAGCCATGGTCAAGTGCTTATCACGTTCCATACTCGTGCACGAATCCCATCACTACTCGTTTTGGCTGCTCTCACTATACATGCTTTGGACTTGATACGATTCCTATGCATGAAGACTGAGTCTTCTTTTTTAATGATCTAATATATAAGAATAAGATGTATTAGCTAATCGGTAAAAGACAATTACAATCATGGTAATAAAAAACCCGCCTTGAGGCTCTCGAGGCTTACGCCTCTTGGTGAGGCTATCCCAAATGCGCCTCGAGGCTTACGCCTCGGTGTGCTAGACTGAGGCTTACGCCTCGCATTGTCTGAGGCCCGTCTCAAAGCACTGAGGCTCTGAGGCTTAGTTGAGGCGTACGCCTCAATTCTAGATGATAAAGTCTGATGTTAACCATCAAATTGTGTACTTTTAAGATTATTACAAACACTTTCTTTAAAAAATTCTTTTAGATCTTATAGTTAATTGTTATTTCTTATTAATGAACATTTAATCATCAATCTCTAAGTTACAGTTTTCAATTTTCTTTGTCAAATTTATCATTGTTTGCTTCCCTTCTTATTCAGTATCTTGTTGAATTTCGTATCGTTGTTAATTAACTTTGGTTTCTTGTTCCTACTAATTCGAAATTCTATCTCCTTTAGTTTTTCTGCCATTGACATCTTTTATTCTAATAGTATAAAAAATTGATATTTCGTTATTTTTACATATTTATTTTGGTATTGTGGTGGGTCCTTAGTCTATATTATCACTATTAA
This sequence comes from Alisma plantago-aquatica, assembly GCA_963693085.1. Lineage (NCBI taxonomy): Eukaryota > Viridiplantae > Streptophyta > Magnoliopsida > Alismatales > Alismataceae > Alisma > Alisma plantago-aquatica. Next base: position 895,912,689 of record OY856412.1, on the reverse strand, counting down.
GTTTCATAATTAATTTCTATTTCATTTGGTTATGTTTGTATATACCTATTTCTGTTATACACATGCACATACATAACACACACACATATATATGTAATTACATGTATAAATTTATTTTTGTTACCGCCTCATACATATTTTGAGGCTTACGCCTCAAACGCCTCGAGGCTTACGCCTCGCCTCACTGAGACAAAAACGCCTCATTACGCCTCACACATTTTCCAACCTTGATTACAATGTAATCCGGTCAAACATATAAATGATTGGACGCCATCTCAAAGAATAACATATTGGTGTTGAGTCAACGAATTTCTCACCTTGTTGAATTGACAACTTCATCACTTCAAGTTGTAAAATGTTATTGTGTATTTGATTCTCTTTACATGTTAGGATGACCGTGTCTACACCCAATTTTCCTCCTTTTTTCTCCCAAGCATATAGACATATTTAACAAGGTCCTAGTCTCTTTTTCTTTTCACGTCTACGGTCTCGTCACAAATCACAATGACTAAGGTCGACCATAACGCATGAGTCTTCACTAAACAAGCCATATCAAATTACACATTTTACCTATACCCTCCATGCTAACCTAGAGGGTAAGAATTTGAGGGTAGGGTAGGGTAAGGAGAATCATGGGGTAGGTAATTACCCTTACCCTTATTGTTACTCTTGAGATGTTAAATTAAGGGTAACCCTTCACCTTCCCGTTGACAACCCTACTTCATACTTAATTTATAGGTTATTTTATCTTTGCTTCTTTTCTATGCTTTTGTAATAGGTTTGGTAAGTCAAACAAGAGAGCAAACAAGGTTGTGCCTCGGATATTCTTCACACGGTACAAAGAAAACAATCCACGAGGATGATGATGCAACCTCTGAGAAGTTGAGGAAGGAGATTGAGGGGCACCAAGAAAATGCATTGAGTTTATGCACTGAGAAGGTTTTGCTCGCAAGGCAAGCTTATGATCTAGTGAGTTTGAGTTGCTTTTTAGTTTCCTTTCTTTTTAGTTTCCTCTTTCACTTTATCAGTTTTTTGTAACGTCATCCACCTCCTGTCGATCCTCTAAATGTTAGTAGCTAGTTGATCTCTAGGATGCATCTTCTTGGAGAAATGTTATATTACTTAGACAAGAAAGAGGTCCAAATGATGAGCTAACACATTCAAGAGTACAAAACCGATGATGATACCATGGAAGAGAATTGTGGACATCAACAACCAACTTTTACAAACTGAACAATGCATACTAAAGTAACTGACGTCATTTTAAATTAAAAAATTAGGTGCATTTGCAGCTTAGTTGTCAAGGTGCTTGCCTGGGCGCTAGGCATGGCGCCTCTAACTAGGCGCTCGGCCTATTAAGTGTCTTAAGTGGGAGTTTAAGGCATTTTTGGCCCAAATTAAGCCGTTTAAAGGCTAGTTTAAGGGCTAAATTAGCACGGATCTGGCTGGATTTGGTCAAATTATATCACCTTGAGTCATTTTATGGTTGAAATAGGATCGATTTAGGCCAAGTCAGGTCAAATTTTGGCAAATTAGGTCTGATTTGGAAAATCAGGTTTGGTTTGGGTGAAAGACGTCTGATTTGGCCAAATAGGGTCTCATCAAGTCAATATAGGGCAAGTAAGATGTGATTAGGTCATGTTATGCAATATGAAGTCTGATTTAAGCCAAGTCAGGTCAAATTTGGGAAAATTAGGCCTGATTTGGGGAAAACAGGTCTAATTAGGGAGGAATACATCTGATTTGGGGAAATTAGGTATCATTTGGCCAAAATTGGGTCTCATTTAGATCATTATAGGGTAAAGTAGGGGAAGTAAGGTCCGTTTAGGTCATGTTATGCAAAATTAGGTCAGATTTAGGCCGAATCAGGTCAAATTTGAGCAAACGAGGTCTGATTTGGGGAAAACATGTCTGATTTGAGGGAAATAGTTCTGCTTTGAAGAGATTTGGTCTGATTTGACCAAATTAGGTATCGTATAGGTAAATATAGGTTAAATAGGGAAAGTTAAGCTCTAAGAAGGTTGATTCGATTTAAGTCAAATCAGGGCAGATTAGGTCCACTTTTGACGAAAATAGCCCAAATTAGGATTAGGTCATGCTAAGTGTGATTTAGGTCAAACATAATTGGTACAGCGTAGATATACTATTAAGTATTAAAAATATACATAGTAATGTATATATCGGAATATAGCTAAATATAATATGTAAATTCTACTGTATACATGTAAAAAGCAAAAAGTTAAACGCCTACAAACGCCTAGGCACCCCTTAGGAAAAAGGGACCGCCTAGCCACCTAAAACTATGATTTGCAGACGCCATCAATTTTAAAGGCATAGGGATTTTTTAGTATCATTGCCATTTTCTATTGGATGTCAAAGTTTAGCATGAACTATTAGAAATGTAAGTTACCTTCATCTTCTACATATGCAATTGAGAATAGGTGATGACTCTGATGCCAGAATTTTGCTGTCACAATATTTTGTATTTAAAGGAATTTGGAAAATCACAAGAGTCTTATAGAATATAGTAATTGTATAGACGTATCTACAACTTATTTTCACTTTCCTTCAAGGTGGAACATGCATAAGGCTCCAAGTTTGTCACATTAAAATTGTATCCTACACCCATTCAAGGAATTATTATATAAATTTGCAAGTTGATGTTCATAATTAGTTTCAGAGGCAATAATGATTTGTTTCTGGTGCTTGTTTACCGCAAAATGGCTATAACCTTAATGTGCTTTCTCCTTTTGTGAAATAATGATCAAAAGCAATGTGGATAATAGCTACACTATCATACATGAGCTCCATCGGGACCTGACTGAGGGAATATAAGTTTTTCACAGATGAGAAGCCCAAAAAACTCGCACATAGCATGTGCCATGTACTTTAACTCTAGTAAAGCATATAGATGGAAAATCATCCAAGTACCACTCACCCATTGTGATCCAATCCCCCAGTGAAACCAGTTGTTGTGGATAACCAGCTAATATGGTTTGGTGATGGTAATCTGCTATTTAAGTTGATATGGGGGCAGATTTACCAGACCACTAACCACAAATCACTTGACATGATATTTGGGTGACCTGTTTTACAAAACGAGCAGTGTTTGTGATCATATTCTGCTTTACGTTGATCTTGAAGTGTAAATATTTTAGGTAAAAACTACTTTAACACTGTAAGTGTCACTTTGCCCTGGCAGCTGTAGACCCCCCCATAAATACCGGTGGCGGATACTTGATTGTATTTTTAAATGACGATGGATATACCATTTAAACCCATGGCTCCCCCTTGTAAGCGAAACAAATATAAAAAACAATGGGGGAAGGTGGAGATGGTGTTTTTAGTTAATGGATGGAATATGAAAGGAACGAACAACATGCATCCAGTGCAATTGCCATCCCTAGACTAGATCATTTAGATAATCATATCAGGTTGAAGGGATTAGTGATACTAGTAGGAATGTAGGATGATCTATGCAGTAACTCTGATGAGCTTTTTGCTGTGTTATCAAAAGGTGAGATTAAGAATGGGCGTCAACATTTTGGAGTAAGAGCTGCAGACAGATGCTAGAGTAGTGGGTGATGACAAGGTCTCTGTAGCACTGTCAACATCTGGAGTAAGTGCTGGAGACAGATGCTAGAGTAGTGGGTGATGACAAGGTCTCTGTAGCACTGTCAACATTTGGAGTAAGTGCTGGAGACAGATGCTAGAGTAGTGGGTGATGACAAGGTCTGCAGGACTAGTAGTTTGAGTTCTGTGTAGAATGGCCTGTGCTGAACTGCTGCATAGATGTATTATAGCCATTGTGTACTACGTTACTATCCTAGTACCCTAAAATTACAAGCCAACGTATGTACAGCAAACAAACTCAAGATTGCATGCCATACAATCAATTTCATTGATAAAGCAATAGGGAAACTTAATTTTTAGGATGGCGGACAAAATTACATTCAACGAGATAAAACATATTCCCTTAAACTCATTGAAAACAGGCATATGTTGAAGAAAAGTATGCAGAATCTTGAACATAGATGTATGTTTTTGCGCTGTAGGCGCGATGACTGATGTATACTACGGGGGTTAGTAGGTAATGTGTGGATGTAAGAGTCCAACACTCTTTTGCATTACCAAAGCATGCAGTTAGAATGATTTTTGCCAAAGTGGCTTTTACTTTCAGAACGAATAGAACAATATGTGTAAATCCATCTGTCTTTCATCATCATGTAAATCCATGTAACATGGGAACAATCTTATATGAAGTAAAAAGATACTTACAACCCAATTTTGTTGTGACATGACAATAATCGTTGACCTCAAAATGAATTCTAAATCAATGATAGAGAAGCTTCAGCAAGGCAATGGAACAATCCATGTTGATATCCTTCACCAATTATCTTCATCGTCTTTAGGTCGGGATCAATACAATAATTAGGAAGAAAGGTTATGTCGACCTCAACTGACCATGTTTACTAAAAGAAACAAAGGTTGGTGTGAGAAATAGTGATAAATGTATTGAATTGATTCAATGATGAAAAGACGTACAACCCTGTCCTATATATAGGGGCAAGGGAGAAATCCTGAGACTTGGGACACAAGTAATCTAAACGGGCCGAGACACTAAAGGCCCACTAACTAATTAACATATTAACAAAATAGGCTAATATATAGAAATGATAAAAGATAAATATCACTCCCCATACAAATTTGTTACTCCCCCTTAAACAATACTCCCCCTAAATCATATGATGACGACGCCTCTTTTCAGTAGTATTCTGCAGGTTGGAGATTCTTGAGCTTTGAAGGTCTTTTGGAGTGCATCTGGAAGGAAGAATATCTAGGCATGGAACCTGAATGCTACAACAGAAATTCGCCACTTTGGAGCAAACGATCATTAATACCATGACTATGCCATCTTCACTGGAATACGTACTTAACATGGCACGAACGCGGATCTCCAATGACGATGTAGCAGTAGTAGAATCTTCAAAGCGTCTGACAAATGTACATAACATGGCTTGAACACGAGCTGGACGAGATGTTGATGATATGATGCATGTACCATAACTATGACGCATGAACCTTAGGGGCTTGACGTGAAAGAAGATCATCCATCAAGGAAAGGCCCAAGTAGATCAATAGAAGGTGATGCTAAAACAACAGATGCAGCTCGTAGAAGACGTGATGAAAGCATCTCGGTGAAGATATAATTGGATGAACTATCAACCTTGCAGATGTAGACTTGGTAGGCTTGAAATTGCTGAGTTTCTGAGAAGTCAGAAGAAGCACCCATCTATCTCTCTCAAGAATGCAGCAAGAGTGATCAACTGAACCATCATTAACATCGAAGGAAGAGAAGCTCAGTGTCAGCGTTGCAATGGAGATCTTCCAATGCTGTCTGGAAATGGAGAACAAATGCGTTGAACAATACGAAATTCCATGAAGAATGACCTGGAATATATATATCATCACTCTCATCTCTCTCTCATACTCTCACTCAAACTCTCCCTTATACTCTTATCATGCTCTCTCTCTTCTCACACTCTTCCTCTCTCTATCCCCCCCCCCCCCCCCCCCCCCCCCCCCGCACACCAAATACAACGAGAGTGAGTATATGGTGTGGAGGAAAGGATATAGGACCCCCCACACGTGGAAAAAGGGATACACATATGATGGGTGGAAGGGTGGGAAAGGAATTGGTGAAGAAGAGAGGAATCTGTGAAATTGAGATGTATAGTATGAAGAGAATGGAAACCGATAATCAGAGAGGAGATGCTAAATGGGTCAATGTAAGATCCGAGTAGGAAAAATTAAATGGATATGATCCCGACCCGAAACGACCTTGAAATTTTGGAGGACGTCGAGAACTTGGGAGAAGATAGAACAATTGGGGGTGACAACATGATTGAATGAGGTGGAGTGATGAAGAACAGTTGCTTGCAGGATCAAGGTGGCAACAGTGGAACTTGGCAACAACAAGGATGACGACCAAGGAAGATAGACGATGGCGTTGGGGCAACAACGCAGGATGTAGTAGAAGATGGTTGGATTATGTCGCTCAGCTCATGTAGCACTTGGCCGCAATGGAGGAGATGATAATGCTCTCCTGCACGGCTCCGGAGATATTGCATGTAAGCGGTGGCGAAGGTTGGATAGACGATGACAACAGTGATGACATCGACTGATCCTGAGGGGCGTGGCGGCGGCAATGGTTGCTCCTGCTTCTGTGGTCGGCCACAACACTATTATTGGTCGCTGCCGGCTTGCTGGATGGATACGACATCGACATGATGCGAGGGACTGACGATGATGGTAGTGGCTACTGTTTGCTGTTGCCGACGGTTGTTTGTTGCTGACGACGACTGAGGCTATTGCTGCTGGTTGGTGCTAGATACAGATAGCGGTGGCTGCTGCTACTGCTAGTTGTCGACGACGATGGCTTTTGGGGATAAGCGACGTGATGCGGAAAGAAGATCAGATCTTTATGAATGAATAATAGATATGACCACGGAGGTCAGGATATGTCTAGCGGGTGGCCGACCTAAACCATGGCAATGGCAGCCCCTGCCAGCAGGCGGAGGCGGAGCCTCTGTTGCTCTCTCTTGGGGAGAGGAGCGACGACTACTAGGGTTGCGTGCGTGGAAGGGGGAGGGAAGCGAACGTGGGCGGCTAGGGTTCCCTAGGAGAAAACTTGCTCTGATACCATGTGAGAAATAGTGATGAATGTATTGAATTAAATCAATGATTAAAAGACGTACAACCCTCCTATATATGTGAGCAAGGGAGAAACATTTAGACTTAGGACACAAGTAATCTAAACTGGCGGAGACACTAAAGGCCCACTAACTAATTAACCTATTCACAAAATAGGCTAATATATACTCTCTAACAGTTGGAATCAAGAATGTAAAGAACTGAATTGAGAGATAAAGCAACAAACATAAAATCCGTTCTTATACCATGGATAGATACTTTACAAGGATCTGGTATAGTGATACTGAGTTGGTCGAACTGTTAGAAACCAGGATGATGTACATGTGGTGTTCTTAGGGCACGTTTGGATCACTGGATGTAATGGAATTTAGCTAAATCCCGCAATCACATGATCCGGCTGCAGCAAAATCGTTGGTTTTCGTAAACACCGCAAAGCAACAGTTTAGGTTTGGCACCCGCTGGAATAGCAGAGAAGCGGAGGCCTCAGCAACAGGGAAACGCACGCAACGTCAGCTGGAGCGCGGCATCCAGCGGTTTTGAACTGGAGGCAGACATCCAATATTTATTTGTTGACCGGAAGTGCAGGAGTTTCTGCCTTTTCCGGCTACATCAAACCAAATCTAAATTTTCAGCTGCTGGATCAAAGAATGCAATCCATTACGCCTAGATCCAGTTAATCAAACATGCCCTTAGTGACACCTAAGTCACGAAGGCGATGCACCATTAGAAGCATGTGTGATATATCCTCTGTGAAACAACTTGAACTTATCTGTCTAAAGACTAAACCAAGAAGTGACTGCAATGGAGCATATTGGACAACTGAGGCAGGAACTGAGAGTGTTCATTTGATGTAGTCTCCAATGTATTCAACTATCAAGAAGTAAGCAGATTGGCCACTATGAGTATGACCTTGCATACATAGCAAATACCTCTAATGTCTCCCTGTCTTCAGCAGAAGTTACAATCGGGTATTTGAAGAAAAACAACTCTTCCTCACATAGTACCCTCTCTCTTTGAGAAGCCTCCATGCAACAAAAGAATCAACCTTGACAAATAGCATGTGAAACACGGAGGTAGTTCGAAACCCACTCGTAATAAATGTTGACCGTGTACACATTTAATGCTTGGGGTAAGTCCACCAAGGAATTTTAGTATAATCATCTAACCTTGTTTTTGCATCAGTAAAGAGGGGCAATGTAGCATGATGGACTTCATTAATCTTGCCATCTCACTTTGTACAAGATCTATGGTCATGTTGTAAATTTTCTCACATCTAGTTGGAAGACATCAGATCATGTATCCACACCCTGTAGAGTTTTGCATCTGAGTTAGGAGTCAAGATACTGACGTCTTATTCCTGTTGCTCCAGTCTGGTAAGATTAGTGTTTGGAATAAATAAGATGTTTGTACTGCTCTTGAGCTGGGGAGTATACCTTAATGTTTTTAGGAGTCAGAATACTGACATCTTATTCATGTTGTTCCAATTTGGTAAGATTAGAGTGTGGAATCAATAAGATGCAATGCGGAAAGCAGGAGGCGTGCGGACAACACCTTGTAACTGCTTAAACGCCAACCTCCAGGCAGGCGCTTAAGCAGACGCTTTTTTAAAAATGGGTATTTAATCTTTTGTATACTTTTATACAAAATTAGACACATCTGTATATAAATAATATATTTTTAGGAACTTCTACACATTGAGAAACCCTATACAACAATTTAAAACACCCAAATAGTTAAAGTAATACAACTACTAGAATTATTGTTATTTAGTATATTATGTTATATGGGCTTAATTGTCTTAGTCGGTTAGGGTTAAGTTCACTTCCCTTGTACTTGCCTCCTTTCCTATAATATAGGAGAGGAGTTTGCCTTCTATCAATAAGAAATATCCCATTAGCCTCCCATCTTATTTTCCACATGGTATCAGAGCATCGATCCTAACCCTAGGGAGAAAAAGAGAGAGACCCCGGCTGCGGGTGGCCGCCGCCCATACATGTTAAGGCGAGCGCCTAGGCACACCTAAGCGGCTGCCTAGGCGTCAAGGCGTTCCAAGGGGGGTCGCTTTGCCTTGCGCCTTGACCAATATGCTGCTTTATGTTTTTTTATGGACCCCTGACCCTATATATAGGTATTTACTTGATCTAAACTTGTTCTTATATTCAAATTAAGTATATTTATCTATGTTTGTTGTACAATCATTATTATAGTGAATTTATACTCAAGATATTTATATTAATTTTCTTAGTATTAACTTGAATGTGACTTAAATGTCGAGGGATATTTTCACCCTGAATAGTTGTTCAATTGCAATATAAATATCATGCTATGTATACTAACTCCCTTCTTGCTTATCGTAGGAACTTCAAAAAGCCATATTAGCTGCAACATATATGTATATCAGCTGATAATTATCCTAAGGAAAATTATCTACTGATACTATGTAAAGCACTGCTATCCTTAATCACTATTATCCTAAATTCCTTATTCAAGTTTAAACTGATATAGGTGGATTACATAACTTACATGAGGTTTTTTTTTAGTATTAGACTTAGTAGAACCTGTAATCCACATATTACCACAGAATACATCTTTGCATAATTGCATCCAAGTATAACTTTTAAAATTATGTATATATTTGTGTATGCAGCAATGAAACTGTACACATACATGTTTAGTTGTGTTTAATATGTATATATCTATGCATAAACAACAAAAGTCTATGTATACAATAGGGAAATGCACTATAGACGTCAAGTATAAATAAAGAAAATATATATATCAGTGGATTACCCAGATTTTTATGGATCTACCTATATGAAATATAGCATATATATGAAGAGGGAAATGTTATAAAAATTACAACATATGTATAGATGTAGGTAAAATATAACATATGTATGAAGGGGGGATGTTACAAACACATGTATAAATATAGGTAAATTGTACATAAATATAATTTTTTTAAAGTCGCTTAAGCGACAGCGTTCAAGCATAGTGCCTTGTCGCCTTAACAAGTATGTCTCCGCCCTTAGGACGGTAAATTTGAGGGCATGGATCGGGTCAAAAGTTAGATCCAAATAAAGATCCAATTAGAATCCGATATATTGTGTATATGGGGCTTACAAAAAATTGAGAAAAAAGTGAGGGAGGCAATTACAAAAGTTTGGAGGTTGGGTTAGGGTCGACAACTTTCTGAAGATGGCTTACAAACACATTGCTTTTCCGTTTTGAACGTGGAGTGATCAGCGGTTTGTGTGCCTTCCATTGGCAGCAGAAGATCATCCTGGCAACAAGCTAGCGTAGAATATTGGCACTCGCTTAGCGGAAGGACCAACAACCCCAACATACGCCACAAGTGATGATGAATTCCTTCGACAGCGCGACACCGACTTTTCCCTCATTGTCTTGTTCCTGGTACACACACTGAAACATACCAAGGTCGGCTCCTTTATGCGGCTGGACCGCGTACACGGGCAGTTTTGAAGTTAGGAACTCACTAGTTTAGTGATGATGAAAATGTGTTAGGCTTATTTAGTTGGAGATGCTTAACAGGGAAGATGATCAAAATCTCAATACAATAGATTTTGAAAAAGATTTGACGAAGGGACAACTATACGTGATTCAGGGAAGGCAGATAATAGTGGTGATGGTCGGGATGGAGAACCGACAGATAGGTTCAAGAAAGGTTGGATTTTTATGAAAGAAGAAAAGAGAAGACGACCATAGAGGTCATGATGATGTATGGCAGGCGGCCAAGCCAAAGAGAGATGATGGCCGTCCTTAGGCAGAGACTCTCTTTTTCTTCCTAGGGTTAGGATTGAAGCTCTGATACCATGTGGAAAATAAGATAGGAGGCTAATGGGATATTTCTTATTGATAAAAGGCACACTCCTCTCCTATATATAGGGAATGAGGCAAGTACAAGGGAAGGAAACGTAACCCTATTGGGCCAAGACAATCAAACGGGCCCATATAACATAATAAACTAAATAATAATTCTAACAACTGGTAAGTGTTAATACATGATACAACGAGAAATTTTGTGTTGCATGTTTAGATAACTAAACAGTAAACAGTAGACCTACGATTGATGCCTTACTGACTTATTGTTAAATTTGCATATCGTTAATTAGTTATACATTACAGCAGTACATTTGATCATATAGAATCATACAGCAGTACATATCATCAAGTATTATACTAATGTATATAGAGTTAATTTGTTATAGATAATAGTTACAGCATTAGATTTGTAATTAACACACTAGCGGTAAATTAATAAGTAATAAACTAACAGAAACATAACTAACTACAAAATAAGTCGCATACAAAAATTTAATACATACTTGTATACGCTATAGTAGAGTATATAACCAATGATTAATGACATATATAACCATAAAATGATATATATGGATATATAGTAATCTACCTTGATTTTAATGCCATATATAACCATAAAATGATATTATATATATGGATATATAGTAGTATACCTTGATTACAGATATAAGCAGGCATGCAAATAGTTACAAATGGTGATTTGTGCGAGAGGTCCCAAGTTAAATTCTCGGAATGCCCCATTTAATGATCTAATTTTACCACGTGGAGGTGCATACATACAAAGGACCACCATCAAACTATAGTCGGTTTCTTTATTCTGTTGTAGCGATTAACATTACTAATAACACTATACCTAGCAGTAGGCAGTAGCACAAATAGGAATGTAATAAGTTCTTTGTGGTGAATGAGATAGAGTGATAGACTCAACTCATCCTTAAAAAAAAAGGTGACTTGGAACAAATGGGCTAAAGAAATTGAGATAATGGGCCTTTTTGGTGTACATACTAGACGTCTTTCATTTAAGCGGGTCTACGCGGCCCTTTTTTGGCCCTTCCAGGCGACCAATTAAGCGGGTTAAGTGGGCCTTATGCGGCCACTTTTCACTCATCTGCCTAATTTGCGCTTAGGGCCTAATTAAAGCGGCTGATTGGCTGGGTCGCTCAGCCTGTTTTTCAATATACTGGTAAGATGCTTGTACTTCCCTTGACCTTGGAAGTATACCTTGATGCTTTTTACTTGTTATTCGAATTCCTGTTGGTGATGAACTGGATCGATGAGAATGGACTGTTGAACCATATGCTTCTGTTCGTCACCCACTACTATTTATGCTAAATATACTTGTGTTGGGGTAAAAAGTTTAATGCAGTTTGACGGTCTTATTAGAGACTCTAGACTTTTTCTGCATAGGGTTGGCAGTGTGCAGACTGGTAGATAGTCCCGATCGTGTGATGCACGGATACAGATACGAGCGTGAGTACGGATACAGGATAAGATGCTTGTTGAAAATATAGGTTATGGGTACGACATGGATACAAAAAAAGTTGTGTTTATTTATGAACTTAACTAAAAACCGATATATGTCTTCATAAAAATAAACATCTAGACAATCCGATTTTCTTCACGATAAAAAAAGAAATTTGATCAAAGGTTTTATTAAAAGTCAAACTGAGTTTATAGGTATATGGCAGCAATTTTTTAGCAATCAAATTGATCAAGAATACAGATATAATTTGAAGTTATAATTTAGGAGTCTTAATCTATTGTACACTTAGAACTCAAAGTGTACATGATATCAAGAACAATTCACTAGAAGTATTTCGGGATCTATATACAAGTGCATGCAAACAGCAAGAGAGTAAGATGAATTGATAAAATTAGAAAAACAGATGGTAATAAAGACAAGATTGAGGAGACAGAATGCTGAGGATGCAACAATTTGTAAAGGAGATGAAATGGATCTAGTTAAGATAGATATCCAGGATAAACCACATTGGATGTAGTCAGCAGAACAAGAGGTACAGCAACTAAAAATACCAAATGGAAACTTTTCAGGAATGTGGAGGACATCAATGTCCATTAAACGTGCACCTCAGCAAGGGAAAGCATCCACAAGTACCATGTAATGGTGAATGAACTGGTTTGCAATAAAGAACCATTAAAAATCCATGATTAGCCAGGGAAACTCTGTTGGAAGAGAATTCCCAGAAAACAAAAAGATGTAGAAACAATAAAGAGATAAAAAGATGGCATTTAGCAAGGTTAATGGTGGCTAACCTCGTACTGACTTTAGGGGAGCATCTACAATGACCTTGTTGCTAGCTACTAGCTGCTACTTAGAAGAGAGGGCTGAGAGGAGCTGCTGTCTTGGGTGCTACTTTGATATGGCTCAGAAGTATCCGGCACGTGTCCCCGGAGTATCCACGAAGTATTTGTATCTGATACGTCTCTAGTAGGGCTACGGCAACTAATTTAGAGTATCCGTGCTTCATAGCCCGGAATCTTAGGGTGGAGACAGGAACCGCGTTGTCTACTTCCTTTACCTGCTGGAAAGTGGTTAGCTTGTGCTTGACAGTGAACAATGTTCACTGTGGACGGATGACTGGTAACCATGTCCTCAAGTAGGTGCAAAGAGGAAAAAATGGTAGCTGGTTGGCTGTCTGTCAAATATATCGGAGGGCCTGGTTAGCACCCTGGTCTCAATTTAGCATCTGAGGCCTTCCTGTTGTGTCCAGGCTGTGGGAGACGTCAACTTGTCCTGCTTGATTTGAATGCCAATGGCCCTTCACATTCATGTACTGAGAATCCCTCTCCACGACATAATAGGTCTAGGTATATGCCCTGATACAGTGTCAACAAAGCAATAAGAGTAAACAACGACTATAATTTAGGTCTGTAAAGCTAGGTTGTATTTAAAAGAATTGAGAGAATTCCGATAAATCCCGCTGTATAATAGGGTATCATATTTCATTCTTTCCGTTCCGGAAAGAATTCTTAGTACCTTTCTCTTTCTCTTTTTTGTCTTTTTCCCTACCCTGGTTCCGTTCTTTATTGAGAGTGTCAACAAAGCAATAAGAGTAAACAACGACTATAATTTAGGTCTGTAAAGCTAGGTTGTATTTAAAAGAATTGAGAGAATTCCGATAAATCCCGCTGTATAATAGGGTATCATATTGGTACATATAAACCGATACTCAACTCATCGCATTTGGGGCAGTCTTTCTCATAAAGTAAATGGAGATTATAAAAAAACAATGTATTTTTTAGGACATTCTGTAATTTTCTTGATCTGTAGAGTTCCTTTTTATCTTACTAACGCATTTAATGGTACAATACAAGAGTAAGAAAATTTAAGAAACCTGGAATTGGATGATGCAGTTACCTGGCAAGTCTTTCTGACAGAATATATTTTAACAATTTGTTCTTGTGCCAGATGATCATAGATATGTGATTTTCTTGAAAAATGAAGACAATTCTAGTTGTTACCTACTGAGTTTGTATCAAGTATCAATAATGTAATGTGGTTACTTGATTTAGCTGATTGACCTTGCAGATTGATAGCCATATCAAGCGGCTTGATGAGGACCTCAGGCAATTTGCAGAAGATTTAAAGCAAGGTTTACAGTTAGAGTTTCAAAATTGCATGTTTGTTGTTATACTCAGCTATGACTGTTTATCAGTTCTCAAAAAAGATTCTTTACCAAGGAAGAGAATAATGCATAATTGGATCAAAGAGGTTCTATCACTCAAGTATAGTGGTTCTGTTTAGAGTTATTTGCATGAGCAATACTAGTTATTACTTTGATGATGTTGCCTTAACGTTAAAACTAAAGTTTTCCGTGTGGTAATTTAATGTTATAGAGAGATGCAACTGACAGATTATTTCCATGTTTAGAGGGGAAAATATCACAAGATGAGCCAGCAATTCTCCCCCCACTGCCAATCATTCCCAGAGATGAAAGGCGCAGATCAGGTTTCTTAACACCCCAGTCAAAAAGGCCTGATCTTCGAGACAGGGACTGGGATAGAGACCGAGATAGAGATCATGAGCTTATGCCACCCCCTGGAAGCCATAAAAGAAGTGTACCTGCTCCTGTTGATATTGATCAACCCATTGAACCTGATGAAAGAACTTATTGCATTTGTAATCAGGTTCATTTTTCTATTCGCCTTGCATTCTAGCTTCTGATAAATGTCTGCAAATGTGTGGAATAAACATCATTTTCATGATTATTGTTTATTCTTAATAGAAAGGGAATTGTTTATTCAGTGAGTAAAACAGATTACAGGGTAGTCTCTAATATAGCTACTGAGAGTAGAGACATAAGTACAAGTGAGCAATATGGGACTAATATTACAAGAATAACAAAGCAGCACAAGTAAATAATACAGTATATCTATACTCCCCCTCAAGCTGGAGCGTAGATGTCAAACAAGCCCAGCTTGTCAATCAGAATCTGAAACCGAGCTTTAGGCAAAATTTTGGCGAAGATGTCCGCAAGTTGCTTGTCAGTGCTGATATATGGAGTGCAGATGTGCCCAGATAGAACTTTCTCCCGAACAAAGTGGCAATCAACCTCAATATGCTTTGTGCGTTCATGAAATGTGGGGTTGCTCGCAATAAAAATGGAGGCTTTGTTGTCACAGAACATAGGAATAGGGCTGGAATAAGTAATATCAAACTAATGTAGAAGGCCACGGACCCACAGAAGCTCACATGCAGTGTGAGCCATGGCTCTGTATTCTGCTTCGGCACTGGATCTGGCAACAACAATCTACTTTTTGCTTCTCCAGGTGACTAGATCTCCTCCCACAAAGGTACAATATCCAGAAGTAGACTTCCGATCAGATCGACTTCCTGCATAGTCAGAATCTGAGAATCTAGATAAATTGCAATGGCCATACTTTTTGTACAGAAGACATTTCCCTGACGAGCTTTTGAGATATCATAAGATGTGACAGATAGCATCCCAGTGGCACTGCCGAGGTTTATCAAGATACTGACTTATGAATCCTACAACAGTTGTCAGGTCAGCCCTAGTGACCGTCAGGTAGATAAGTTTGCCTACCAGTCTCTGAAACTGGTGGCGATCATCATGAAGAGGAGAGTTGTCATCGTCCCAATCCATATTAGGATCCAGAGGAGTGTTGGCTGGCTTGCAGCCCAACATGCCTGTTTCCTGCAACAGATCAAGAACATATTTTCTCTGTGAAAGACAGAGTCCTGCAGATGATCTGGCAACCTCAATGCCTAAAAAGTATCGTAGTTTGCCAAGGTCCTTGGTGATGAAGTGTTGTGCTAGATAATTTTTGGTTTCCTGTATACCCGCATTATCACTGCCAGATAAGACAATATCATCAACATACACAATAAGGATATCAAGTCCTGCTACTGACTTACGAATAAATACAAAATGATCAGATTGTGATCGCCGAAAGCCAAAGGTAATTAAGATCTGACTGAGTTTATCAAACCACGCACGCGGGCTCTGTTTAAGACCATAGGTGGCCTTTCTGAGTTTACAGATTTTGAAGGCAGACTCCCCCTGAGCAACAAATCTCGGAGGTTGCTCCATGTATACTTCCTCCTGCAGATCTCCATATAGAAAATCGTTTTTGACATCGAGTTGAAATAGAGGCCAGTCTTTATTTACATCAATAGATATCAGAATGCGAACAGAATTTAAGCGTGCAACTGGGGAAAAAGTCTCAAAGTAGTCAACACCATATGTCTGCGTGTAACCTTTTGCAACTAATCTGGCTTTCAGGCGTTCAATAGTGCCATCCGGTTGATATTTAATAGTAAATATCCAACGACAGCCCACAACAGGGCAAGAAGAGGGACGATCGACTAGATCCCATGTCTGACGATCGCAGAGTGCATGCATTTTTTGCTCCATAGCATGTTTCCATGCAGGGATACGAAGGGCCTCTTCTGTTGATTTAAGGATAGTCACAACAGACAAAACAGAAGTGAAACATGCAAAACTGTCACATAGATTGTCAGAGGAGCAGAAATTACTGATAGGGTGTTGAGTACAGGAACAAACACCTTTCCGTAAACTAATAGGAAGGTCCAGGTCAGAAAATACCTCATGGGGTGGTGGATCAGCTGTAGACGAAGGAGTTGGTTCGACCAGGGCCTCAGAAGTAGTAGTTTTCCTTGACCTGCACTGATAGACTTGCAATGGGCGTTCCGTAGGCATATCAGGAGAAGGTAAATCTTCAACAATATCCAGTAAAGGTGTGTTGGCCATAATATCAGTAGACAGTTTTGCTCCATCAATAGAGTAGTAAGGCATATGCTCAAAGAAAGTCACATCCGCACAAACAAACCACTGTTTTTGAACCAGATCAAAGCAGCGGTAGCCTTTTTGTGTACGGGAATACCCCAGGAAAACACACTTGGTTGAGCGGGCATCAAGTTTTGTGACTCCAGGGCGAAGATTTTTCATAAAGCAAGTACTCCCAAAAATGCGAGGAAGAGAGAATAAAGGTTTATCAGGAAACAAAATGGCGTAAGGAACCTGATTTTGCACAACAGAGGAAAGCATGCGATTTATAAGATAGCAAGCCGTAGAGATAGCTTCAGGCCAATAATGATGGGGTACTTTGTAGTGTATGAGAAGAGTGTGAGCAACCTCTAGTAAGTGGCGGTTTTTCTTTCAGCTACACCATTTTGCTGAGGAGTGTAAGGACAAGTAGTTTGATGCATTGTCCCACGAGTGGCACAAAAGGAGGTAACAGATTTTTGCATGAACTCAAGTGCATTATCAGTGCGAAAAATTTTAATAGGCCTGTTAAACTGGGTGTGAATTTCAGCAAAGAAAGTACGAATAGTTTCCAGCACAGTGTCCCGACCCTTAAGCAAAAACAATCATGTGGTGCGAGAGTAATCATCAATGAAAGTCATAAAATATTTCACACTCGAGTGACTCGATACAGAACAAGGACCCTAAATATCAACATGAACAATATCAAAAATTTCTTTAGAAGCAATAACCTTCTTAGCAAGAAAAATAGAACGAGTTTGTTTTCCCAACACGCAAGTTTCACAAGTAAAATTGTTCTCAGATAAAGCAGGAAATAAATGTTTTAATTTGACAGCTGATGGGTGGCCCAGTCCAAAATGTCACTGTAGTCCAGTTACGGAAGTAGATAACAGATGCAACAAGAGGTCCATCCAGATAATACAATCCATCTGGTACTTCATGGCCCGAACCAATCCTCGTCTTTGTGCGGAGATCCTTCAAAACACAACCAGAAGGATTAAATTTAATAGAGCATTGGAGTTGTTTTGACATCTTACTTAAATATAAAAGATTATCAGGAAACTGTGGGATATATAAAACAGAGTGTAGTTGTAGTTTTGGTGAAAGAGGGACTGTGTCAGTGCCATGAACTGTAGTTTTGGAGCCATTTGCAACAGTAACAGAAGAGATAGTAGCAGATTTATTAAGAGCAGAAAATAGGCAGATGTCACCAGCCATATGAGTAGATGCACCCGAATCAATACACCATTTATTGTTACCAGTAGTCGGAGATGCAATCATAGCAGAGGATCCCGTAGCAGAGGAGGAAGGTAGTTGGGTGATACGTTCCTGGAACAACTTCTCAAATTCAGAACGAAGCCAGTCTGCATTTGCCGGAGCAACAGGTGTGTCAGAGTCAGTGTCAGTAGTAGAATCTGTAGAAGCCTGGTTAGCCCAAGCGGGCTTGCCATGCTTAATCCAGCAACGATCTTCAGTATGGTTGTCCCGGCCACACTAGTTGCAGTAGCGAGGGCCGGGAGTTGCACTACGTCCAGGAGTAGATGAGCCACGACCACCCGAGGGAGGAGGTTGACCTCCACGTCCACGGCCGCGACCACGACCACAGCCAGAATCAGCAGAGCGAGCAGTGAGAGCCGGATGCTCAATAGTAGGAGCAGGAGTCATGGATGGTAGTCGTTGGACTCGTTTGAGGACATCTCTGAGGGTAGGCAACGGATCACTAGATAGAATCTGGTCGACCACGCCAGAGAAGGATGCAGGAAGGGCAACCAAACACTGAACTAGCTGAAGTTCGTTGCGTTGTTTCTAGGCTACTTTGATGTCGACCGTTAAGGGGTGGTAGAGTTCGAACTCATTCCACAGAGTTGAGCACTAATTGTAGAAGTCCTCCATACAAGCGTCATGGGAGAACTCCTTCTTGGCCAAGTTCTTGAAAATTTCAAAAACTCGCTTTGGATTCTCCTGATGAGAGTAGACATGTAAGAGTTGATCCCACATGGCCTTAGCATCATGAAGGCAAAGCAGAGATTGGCTAATCCTTGGTTCAGCGCTGTTGAGGAGCCACGACATAACTCCAGAGTCGTCCTTGGACCATTGTGCATAGGTTTGTTTGGTTTTGTCATCAGCATCAGCAGTAGGAACAACAGGAGGCTCAGCTGTAAGATGGTGATATCGGCCTTGGGCTTTGACATACAGAATGAAGGACGCCGACCATAGATGATAGTTGGAGCCACCGTCAAGCTTCACCCTGGTAACACACAAGAGCGGGGAGGCTCAGATAAAGCCATAGCAGAGGCAGTAGTCGACGCAGTAGCAGAATAGATTAGAGACCCACAACGGGGCAGATAGCAGCAGCAGGGATCTGACAAGTCAGATCAGAGAACCCGTATAGGACAGAGTATGCATATAGAGAAACCTACGCCATCATGAGGAATACTAATGTTCCTTCATGAGGCGCAGGCAGAGACGACAGTGAGGTGAGAGACTCTCAACGTAGAGGGCCTATTGCTGTCCGGACTTGGAGTGGTTGTTTAACTGGACGTAGATAGGAGAGAGGGAGCGGGAGGGTGGCTGCGGGAGGTGGTGGTTGCGGTGGATAGGGCGGGTGGCTGTGGTGGTGGGAAGGGAGGAAGGAGGAGGGGATGTGGTGGTGGCGGCGGGAAAGGGGGGGTGGGGGCGGCGGCAGGAAGGGAGCAGGGACAGGCCGGCGGCGGGGGGGGGGGGCTGATGACGTTCACGTCATTTCGGACGGGCGGGTGGGGAAAAATAGGAACCTGCTCTTGATACCATCTTAATAGAAAGAGAATTGTTTATTCAGTGAGTAAAACAGATCACAGGGTAGTCTCTAATATAGCTACTGAGAGTAGAGACATAAGTACAAGTGAGCAATATGAGACTAATATTACAAGAATAACAAAGCAGCACAAGTAAATAACACAGTATATCTATATTTATTTTAGCCATCTTTGTACTTCGTTGACTTAGTTCAACATATATCAAGATTGACTAGATTGTGATAGTTCTTCATTTCAGTTTGAGCTTCATTCTTGTTTGTTTTGGTCTGAGTTATCTCTCTCTTACTATTGCACTGGGAATCCTTCAGGTTTCGTTTGGAGACATGATTGCTTGTGATAATATGACTGTGAGTTCTCTATCCCTGCCTTCACAATATTTTTGTATATGACGTTCTTAATAAATAATTTCATATATTACTTCTCCGCTCCCCCTCCAAGGAACACATTATTTAATTAGAAACATTAGAGAAATACAGCAGTAAATATGTGTTGTGCACGTAGAGAGGTTTGTGTTCTATGATTCTTTTTGTTGTAGAAGTTATATATCAAAATGTGAACCTAAGATCTTCAAGTCCACTACATAGACATTCTAATTTTTAGTTCATTTGTTTCCTTTTTGTCATCCAATAAGCAATCACAAAATACGTATAATTAATGCATTTCCCCCCAAAAAAGGTACTGCGTTATTTGTCAAAGGGTTAAAGTCGTTCAAATGAGCTTAGCATTAGTATCTGAGAGTATTTATGTGATAATGAGGAAGATCCTTGCACTGACCCCCCCAAAAAAAGTGAATCCATTCGTTGGATGGTTCTGAAATAAAATTTGCAATTCACATAGCAAAAATACAATCCAAATTCCAAAATCTACCATGGGTGTTTGCCCTAGTGCGTGCTGCTTCAGGTTCTTCAAGGTTTAATCTCTTCCATCTTGTCAGGTTTGAAACATCAATTTTGAGTGTAGGATATAAACTGAATTGGCTGGATAGGCGATGAACATCTTTGTTAGAATCTTCCGAATTTCTGTACAGAATGTTCTTTTTGTGTTCAATCTTAGGATCTTTTTGTACGCTGCTTACTGTGAGTAGCAGGAGAAATATCTGTCTGCAATATTTAATAATTCAGGTTTAGTTTTCCAAATCTAGGTAGACTAAGGTGCTAGACTCATGCTATTTGCAAGTTTGTCTCGCAAGTTAATCAAATCCAACTAGGTTTATGTCTGCAACAACTTAAATGTTTCCTCCTTTGATGTTTGTAGAACCACATTAACCAAGCCATTATACTAATATTCACGTTAGCTTTCCATAAGACCTTTCTTGGATTAGATGCTAGAACATAATGATTTGCCGCCCTTAGATTTTTTTTCATCTTGTTTTGCAGTGTGAAGGAGGTGAATGGTTTCACTATACATGTGTTGGCCTCACACCAGAAACAAGATTTAAAGGAAAATGGTACTGCCCTACTTGCCGAATGCTACCATCATGATTCTTTTCCATCCTTAAGTTGTTTGAGGATAAGGTGATCAACGGCGTATGTCATAGGCAGTGATCGGAGGTTTGAATCTATCACCCTAGTGTAGTGGTTCAAAACTATCTATGGCGTGAAATGATATGTAAAAGAATTTAAAGGGAAGTTACAACTTGTATTGTTTTCCTGCTCTTGGTAGTGTAGTGTCTGCAGAAAAATCTCAAGAATCACAATTTTTTTTTTCCTTTGTGAGGTCTTGTAACTATAATTAGAACCACATTGGACCTTCCAATGCTTGCCTTCTCTTTCTTTGTGAGACTGCATCTCAATGTATTTTCCGAAGCCAAGCAATTATAATATTCGAACTGTAGAAAAGGTGTTCCGAGTAACAGTCACAAGGAACCTGCGGTTACGAATTTGATAAAGAGGGTTGTTTCAAGCCTGACTCACAAACTCCTATCACGTTCTTATTCTTGGCATTGCATAGTGAACTTCTGATTCAGACAACATCATCTCTCACTTTATAAAGAGAGCTGCCTATTCATTGGGCAACCTTTTTTGTTACATCTTTTTGGAGCGGCAAGCTGAGTTTGGGGTCTGTTTGATTCGCTGAAATTGAAGTCATTGTTTATTCATTGTTGTTTTAACTTTATACTGCTGTGAAACTAACTGTGCAGTAGTACTTGATTCACGTAGGTTGGAGCGGAACACTCTAACCTAGTTAGATGCAGCTCTATTAGCTTCTATAACCTTATTTACAAATTTTTACTAGCTGACCCTGAATAGTTAATCCAGCAACGTTTTGTGGGTTGCTGTTTTACATTTGAATCTATTATGTTTTGAAGTCCCTATCATTCAAATGTGCCTTTTTTTGGTAATTTTTTCTTTTAAGAAAATGCTTTAGATGGACATTGCATATAAATGTGCTGTTTTGGATGAACCTTGAACCTACAACCACACTGGACACAGACCTACTACCATCACTTGTATATGGAGTTGAACCTATCAAAATGTTGAACATCTAACTACCATATATCGTAGATCTTTCACGTGGAAGGGTAACAAGATATGTTTGAAACAGCGAGCTTGTGTTACACCCTTACTGACATGCTTCTCTTAGGCTGTGTTTTGACTATAAATCCTTCAATACAGACGCCACATTTATATTAGGTGATCTATCAGTCTTTGACGTGCAAGTGACCATGCCAATTTGGTGTTTTATTGTGGCTTGATGTCAAGTGGGAATGGGGGTACGTGACATGTTGGGTCAAAAGATAGGGCTGTCTACAGGGAAGATAATTGTCTGCCCTTATCCTTATCCACCATGGGATAGCAGGTAAGGGTAGGTGAATTACCCACCTCAGACAATTCCCTCATCCTCTTTGCTACCGGGTAAACAGGATGGATATGGCGCTTACACTCCTAACCTGTGTGTCATGTGTCAAACAAGAGATGAACAGTGCTAATCTTCATGGCACTTACACTCTTAACCTGTGTATCATCTGTCAAACAAGAGACAACCTCATATACACCCACTGGCCAGTTCCCTTAGCCACGCAAGTAAAACGCATTGTATTCCCTTAGCAAACTCACCGATTCCGGATTTGTGGGGTTTTAAGGTCAATAAATGGAAGTGCATCTTCTGGAAGACAACTCTTATACAAGCAATTCAAGCAAGCATGGATTGAAGAAATGGACGTTATGAATTTGGTGAATCAATGATCTAGTTGCATGTAGTTGGCTGGTGATAGGCATATGGAATCGAATGCACCGCTTCTATAACTCTCTTTCTTCAATTCGAACTTGAAAAGTGTGCAGGCTCTAACAATGGGCGGCATCGACTGCGCCGTGAATTTCATCACCTGGTGATAGGCATATGGAATCGAATGCACCGCTTCTGTAACTCTCTTTCTTCAATTCGAACTTGAAAAGTGTGCAGGCTCTAACAATGGGCGGCATCGACTGCGCCGTGAATTTCATCACCTTTTGCTTTGTTGACTGTTCCGTGTTTTTGTAGAAATGAGCTTCCAATGGTTCATGAATAGTGCTGATGGATGTTGTCATCGTGCCTTCTGGTGTTTGTGTAACGTATAAAGCCCTTCGGGATTGGATTCGTTAGTCACGATTGGATTAGTCAAAGTATCTGGATTAGTTTGGTCTTGATCCAATCTGATTCTATTTGGCAACCCGATCTGACTCTGATCACCTAGTTGGGAAATAGTCTGATTCCGTATGACAAACTAGTTAGGATCTATCTATAATCTGGTTTTCTTTGGCAACCTATTTAGGGTCTGGTCTGGTTCTGATATGATTGTATATTGTATTCAGGAACTACTTGGATTATATAATTTATAATCTGAATGTGTTTGATATTATATTTCAGTGTACAAGAAAATTTGGTATATATAAAAAAATATAATTATGATTATTTAAACTCTGAGTATGACTTGATATGACTATTTTTGTGATGCGTACATTTTAAAATCAATGTTATTTTACACACATACATACATGAATCTTTATTGTTATATCTATGTTTAATTGTATCTATGTTTTTAAATCAATAATGACTTCATTTCATTATATTGACATAATACGTGAAACATGTGTTGGTGTACAAACAGATGTATAATGTAAACCAAATACATGTAAAATCATAAGTGAAACCCAACATGTGATATGAAATACTACTTTGAAATTATTAATACCAATACATAACACTACATAAAGAAAATCACAAGACATTTGTCAACTACAAAATTAAATTGCATAAACATCATTTTAAGTAGTCATTAATATGGCATTCACTCATAGTCTTCACAACCAACGCCTCCAACAACAACATTCAGTGCAGTAACTCTACCATCAACAACATCATTTAGTGCAGTAATTCCCTCATCAACAATTATTGCATGTAGTTGAGAGGTTCTTGTTTGGTGAGGTTATTGTTGTAGACTAGTGGGTAAGTACGAGGACTGGTCCAGAAGGTACCTGAAACTGCATCTACAAGTTTCTACACTTTTCACCTCACCTTAAATATGTTTGTGTCAATCCTCCCTATTAATGTGTGAAATTTACAAAGGACGTCATACCAAGATTAACATAGAGAAGGACAACACATTCACCCACCTAACACTGTGTCGAGTGTTGCATCTGGCTCGTCATCCCAATGAAAATGATTTATCACACCGCGAAACAGTTGCAACATAGTTTGAAAAATACTTTGAGGACATTCAATTTACTAGATGGACAACAAACAATGAAAAAAATTAATTTACTAGATGCACACCAAACCAATTCAAACAACTTATAATTTGGTAGATATACAACAAACAATGAAACAACTTGTAAATGACTAGATTGACAACAATTCAATATTTAAAAACTTATAATTGTCATTCACATTAAAAAAGACTTGTTTCGTACATGTAGAGGGTACATTCCTGACTTTGGAAAATAAAACTTGCAAGCACAAAATGTACACATGTCAACCAGATAATGACCAAATGTTGAAGGATTGGAGGGAGAACATCTTATAAGTTGTTATGGCGAGCTTGGAACTCTTCATGAGTTGGTGCATCACTCAAAAGCAGTCAAAGGATCCATCTGGAAGAGAGAAACCTACCTTCTCCTCCTCACTAATCTTGAGGAAGGCTTCAAGGGATAGGAGTCGTATGGTTCACCATGACCCAAAAATAAAGCACCTCTATTGGTTGCCAAATGCAATTAAGATCTTAACATGATACAATTTGATCTTGTGTTGACAAATCAGACTGCATCTAGTTTGCAAACAGAAATAGACTACATCATATTACCATCTTCACGAGATTCAACAACTGGTACAAGTTTCTCCTTGTCGGCCCATGGTGCACTATTTTTGTCCCTCCAAGACTTCATCATGATCAGTGTGAAGGAAAGTCAAGATTATCTTTACCAAAGGTTCCTTTGACAACAACCTAGTGTTGCAAAAGCTCTTAGCAGTTTCCCAGCTCAGCACACCCACAACCACTCTAAGATGGCAACCAACTGTTGTGCTGAACACTGATAACCACTCTAAGATGGTAGTGGTACTAAGGAAAAAGCCAAAGAAAATGGAGGAATGGGAATGAATACATTTCAATAACCAACCATATTGGGCAAATTAAACTAGAGCATTGGAGAAGGAATCACACATCATAAGATTTGTTTGCTAGTAAAAAATTAAATATAAAAATACAATAGTAGTGTCAAAGAAAAGTTGATGATTATATTCAATCTTAAGCATATTCAGTAATTCACCAAGTTGTATATGAGTACTGTATGTCTATGGACAATCATTCCTATGAGTAATGTAGGGCATACAACTACATAAATCGACAAAAACCCATTTGTACAGAGTATTATTCAAGAATGATGGACACAACAATAGATAATATTCAAGAAATGCATCATGTTGGGATATTTAATACAAATGACATTAGACAAATATGATTATATGGATATTATTCAACATCAAATCCATGTTATAGGACTCAGATATTACACTAACAACATTGGAAATCCATATTTTCACAAATCAGAGAGAAAAGGGGTCAATTTTAGACCCAACATGATACTTTCACGATGAGATCTAATACCTATAGAAGACGCCAGAGAAGGAGTGAAGGGTGCCCATATAATCTGCTGCAATGCCATAAGAGTGATTCAAGTTGAATGGAGAAGAAGAATGAGATGTTGTTAGTAGACACAGATGAAGACAGACAACAAAAACTCAATTTTGAGATGAAACCAAGCTCATGACTTGGTAGTATAGGTCTTCCTCTTTCTTAACAACAAAGTGGATCTTGAAGGAGGTAGGAACAAACTCTACAACCAGAGAGAGAATGCAAATAATGGTGGAAAATGTAGGGTTATCAACTCAGTCAACATAACCCTCAATTTAAAGGATGTCTGCAATCCCTGATACATGCTAGATTTTCAAGGCTTGGTATTCCTTGATGAGAAGATTGAACCAGTGGTTAAAAGATGATGTGAGAAACAAAGAAGATAAGAAAATTGTAATAGGGCTAACATACCTTTTCACCGCTTACGAACCCCTATCACACCTGTGATGGTAGGGTATGTGACTCCATGTTAACAGACCGACTCATGGATTGCTAAACCCTAGCAAAGGGGGGTCAGTGCTACAATTGTGAAGGAAGGTGACGTGTTTTTCAACCATCACCCATTGTTGTGAGGATATACACAACACTAATTTTTATAGTGGTCTCTGCCCATGGAAAAATCACATTGGCGCTCGTTATGGAGAGGAGACAACATGATTGAGCCATCAGTCGGGGGATATGAAACAAGTGTGATAGTGTAAGGAGTGGGACCTAAGAGGGGATCTACTCCTCACTTAATTTGATTAAAAAACTCATCTAAACCAAACCGCCTAAAAAGTATGCTACAATGGGTGTATTTTTCATTTCTCAAATAATGGTATACAATGCCAAAGTATATAAGCATATATAAATGTAATGTTTATATTTAATTTTACAAAGTACATCATAATCTCCCATATGGAGTTTACATGAAATAAACAACTTCTTACGTAGGTGGAGGGATGTCCAAACTATCTAAATTCTATCTCCCAAGAGTCATCTACACTAATCCAAGTTCATGTAATCATGTCAAGCCCGCCATGTCATTTACCTAAGGGCTTTGAAGCATACCCCACAAGAGAAGACAAAATGAACATTGTCTGTATAAAGCCGATATGTGCATATAAATATGAATTGAGCAAATATCAGTGGAAAAAGATATCAATAAACTATTAAAGGATTCCCGAATCAAGAGAGACACTGAATATCCAACTAGATATCAAAGAGAACATTTACAGAAGATAAACAATAAGAATATTTCTTGTATTATCAATATCACAATAGAATATCACAACCACAAATAGTTGCACGGTGAGTAATAAGTACACTAAAATATAATAAAAAGTAGGGTAGGAACCCATACATTCCATTCTAAGGGAAGGAGGACTAAAACCTCAGTGCCAAATAAATATAGAATTTGTAGGAGAATGAAAACCTTTGTGCATGGTAGGGGAATAAAACCAGTGGCTAATATCATATGTGACACGAGAATAAAACCAAGTGCCTAAAACATCAAATCTGGTAGGGGAATTTAATGTAGTGTCTAAAATATGTGTCACTACTTATAGTTATGACCGACTATCACATATGCAATTAGGGTAGGCAAGATAAAGTACAATCATGTTCAATAAAGAAATGAGAACACCCAACTGATATCAAGTCAGATCAAAGGACCCATAAATAAGCATCCATATCCACAATTAAGAAACATCATAAGACTAAAAAAGTCAACCATTTGGAAGTTAAGGTTTCATTTAGTTTAAGTACTCAAATTAGGGTTTCCACGTGGAATAAGATGAAAAACATACAAATAAGGATCCAACAAACATATCCAACAAATTAATGCGATGATAAGATCTATTTCATTAAACTTGATTCAAATAAGCCAATCAAATATGAAAGAGGAATTTCAATATACTATGCCTCGCTAGAGGTTTAAAAGAGAGAAACAAGAGTGATTGCTCAACACAACTCATAAGAGAATACAACATACCTCACATACAGTCTACTAAGATCTAAGATAAACATTAGATTTACTCCAGGGTTCCAAGCCACCTATTAAATGCAATTAGGGTTAATTCAACATTAATAACATGAATCCTAAAATTTATCTTTTTATCATTATCAAATTGGGTTATCAAAAACCATATTACATTGTAGGTTGTATTTTACCGAGTTCATAACATATTTTAGTTTATTTTTCTTATTTTTAGATTATTAAATACCAATTTTAGAAATTTAATCAATTAGAAAACTCTGTTAAAACTACATATTTTTATCTGATTTAGATGATGAAATGAATACCACTGGATAGAGAATAATTTACTTATTTCAATACATATTGTACTGTTTTCTTACTTATAAATAATTTACTATGAACTTTAGAAACAACAACCAATAAAAAATAGAGAAAATCCGTGAAATGCGAGAATTGTCCCCGTTGGATGGAGAGGCTAGCTGAGAGTTCCCTATCAAGACTTGCCAATTGACCTTGACCTTCAGTGTTAAGAAAAAAAACAAACAAGGGGAAAAAAGACGATTATGGCCTTGGTGGAGTGACAAGAATCAGAAAGCGAATTTGGGCATACATGTAAAGTCACCAAAACATTATTCTTCTATATCATTCCCAAAATATGAAACTCACAAATCTCAATGAGAGAGAATAAGGATAAACCTTGAGAATTAATCCTGCAACACATGGAGGACCAACACCGATGATGCTTTGTTTTGGGTTCTCCGAACACAGTCAATGTCATCAAACTCAAAAAGGGGCCCTACGATGACAAGGAGCTCTACAAAATTCATTCACCATGGAAAGAATAAGGAGAGGAAACTAGAAACTCAACACCCAATATATCCAATGAAACCTACCACTCATAGAAGCTTTATCATCATAGAATAAATTTGAACGTCATTAAAACCAAAAGAAAATTGTGCCAAAGACCCCTCAATTGCTCCGTTGTTGCTAGAACCGTCAAGAGACAAGAAAAAGAGGAAAGACTGAACACGCTATTTTGAGGCAAAAACAAAGTGCCAACAAGATTTGAGTGGTCGAGATGAATAGATCCATGTCTTCTTCGAGATTCTTCTGGGCAGAAGTCTCTAACTCGTCCCCCTAGTTCTCTGGCACTAGTGTGTGAGGGAGGGGAAGTATACATGTAGATTAGTGTGGGCAAATTAGCATCAATGAACACATGTTAAGGTTAGAGAAGGGTTTGATGGGGTATAAAATCTTTGGGTTGTGTGAAGAGGGAAACGAAGAGGGAGGCATGGGAGAAACTATGGAGAAAGGATACTGGATACAGACACAGACTAGAAGCGACAAAACCCTAGGTTATATAGAGTCACTAGTTTCGTGATGATCCAAGGAATGTGAGGGAGAAGAAATTAAGGGGAAAGAAGGATGGGAGAGGGGGATAGAGAGATCTAATAGAGCAAAAAATCAAAACTACTATATGCAAAAAAAAGGAAAGGGGGAAGGAAGATGACAATAGACACATAGTTATATCGAGGGTCAAAGGAAAGACATAATTGTGGAAACAAAAAATATGCAAAAAAAATAGAGTGATAGGGAATACAAAGCAAATCATAGGGAATCTGAATATTAATGGTATTAAACCTATAGTTAAGTTACATTATAATCATTTTCTTTCCTAATTCTTTTGAGGGTTCAAATAAGGGTCAAATAATACCAAATTTGGCACCTAGATCGATTTTGACATGTAGAACCAAATGTGGACTTAGTTTTCTCTTTTAGGAACGTTTAATAGATCATTTAGTTTGTTAGTCATTTAGCCATTATCTTATTAATTTCTTTAATAATTTATATATGGTAACAAGTATTATCAGATTGAAGTGAAATTTGTCAATTATAGTAATTGTTACATGAGAAAAGTCAATTTGAGTTTTGTTTCCAATTTGGGTTCATCTTTTGTATTATAAAATATTTTAGATATTAACTTGTATTTCTTTCATAAATGAAAATGAAGAAAGTAAGATTATTTATTAAATGTGAAACTTGGCCCATAAGCCAACCATAATACGAGGATTCTGAATTTGAATTCATTTTTCATACTTGAGATCATCTAACTACTTGATTAATACATTTGAGTGTAATGATATGCTTTCCATATATTCTATTCCAATTAATGCCTTTCTATGAATCAATTGAGATTTGGTTTGTTCTTAGATTTATATAATCATTAAATACTTTCTTTGTCATTTGTATACCATTATCATCTATATTTTATCCATTTTGTATTAGGGTTAAGGGTGAGAGATGATCTATTACCTGAGTCTTAATATATTTCTAACAAATTTCCAACTATTTTAATTCTTCCTATATAGGTATAGAAGGGTATAACTTATACCATGTTTGGGGGTTCATTGCTGAACTAAACCCAAAGGCATCCAAACCTTAATATTAGTGTTTTCAAGGTCAAAAGGTTAGGATTCAATATGTTACACACGACCTGCCAACGCAAATTAGACAACAACTAAACCAGATCTGTTTTCCCAATCCCGCATGGAGTAAGCTTGAGATGGTCCAAATTTTTGGGTAATGGAATTCCAAATGGGGTCTGTTTTGCCTCTTGCAACTAAACAACAACACAAATCAGACCGGGTTAGGCTGACATGGTGCCAAAGGGAACAACCTTAACCGGATCCAGCCTTGAACCAAATAGGGTTTGAGTGACTGGATACACTGTGTGAGACATCACCTCATTGACTTTGATTGAAAGGTTGGTTACTGGAACTAACCACCAGCTGAGAGGAAATGAGGGAGGTGATTTAGAGGGATTAAGGTGTTAGGTGTGGTTAGTAAATGGAAGATATGTATTGGGAGAAAGTGTCGAAGGGTTGGACTTCACAAATATTATAGTGGGGTGATTATTCTCTCTCTCTCTCTCTCTCTATATATATATATATATATATATAGTACCTTGTCCCCTTCTAGTAGAATGGATAAGTAGGTATAAGGTCAATAGGTAAATGGTAAGAAAAATCCTTACTCTTACCTAAGAGAGTATGGATAAAGATTAAAAGGGTATACCTTACCCATTGAATCCCTATCAAAAGATGATGTCAAGTTAGAGTGGGGTAGGTGCCATGTGTTGATATATATATATGTCTAGGGAGCCAACCATATGATGATTGAAATGGGACATTAGATACCTAATTTGATATTGATAAAGATAATTTTGTCTATTATGTTTGTCTCAATCATGAGATGATGACACATATATAATTGATATCTAAAGAATGATTTTACTCGATGACATATGTTTTTAGTTTGAGGACCTTAAAAATGATATCATATGTAGGATAAGAGTAACTTGTTATGTCCCTAGTCAGATATTATTGTGGAATAAAAATAGACGACAATAATACATCAGACTAGAGTGTGTGTTGACTGATGATAGAGTCCCATTTGTCATCATATGTGATATCAAGTCAAGTACACATGTACATATTAGAGAATAGTGTATCAGATAGACCTACCTTGAGAGAGATACATGGAAACCATGAAATGGTATTCAGAATCAGATCTCATAGTGATAGTAGTGATTGTTATTTTTAAACCTAAAACCATTACACTAATCTCATGTTCTTTGATGTACTTTGACATCATCAAAATGTGACCTTGAATAAGGGTTTCCGTAAGGGTGATGCTCAAATACATTATGATAGATTGGGATTGAGTGTGAGGGATGTAGATGGGATCTATCCCTCTTATAAGATATTGATATCATGGTCACTTGATAAGCGAGATTGAAAAATGTATGACCGTACTCATGTGATTCAATATGTGATAGATGAACTCACATGAATTTTAGATAGTCTACTCTAATTAAAGGAACATGTATTGAATGTTGAGAGGATTATGATTCCATGCCTAGAGTTTAATATGGATATTAGAGACAAAGAAACTATACGATCACAATAAAATTGAACACAATTTGTAAGTTGAAGTTGTTCTCCAACTTTCCAAATTACTTGGGTAGAAATGATGTGTTGCTAGATACCGCTCATTGTTTGTGATGTCATAAATCAATTATGTACATTGAAAATTTGGGATCTATAAGGTCACACACATAGGATGCACTTGGAATAGGAGTTTATTCATGAATGCTGTTTAAATTGATGACTAAAATGTTTAGGTATTCAATTCAAACAAAAATGGTTGAAAATTGACTGACTTGACTATGAAACAACCAATTCAAGTGTTGAACCAATCTATTTAAGTGTCAGGTCAATTGGAAACAACATTGGCTGAATAATACCTAACTATGGCATGAACTGACCGATTCAAGGTCTCAAGTGGCCAGTTCAATGATAAATATGAATGGATCAAGGATTGATGTTGATGTCATGCTGTGCATTAATCATATATTGAATGCCAATGTGATTTGAAAAGGAAGGCAACTGAAATATCCATCTCTAGGGTTGAACTGACCAGTCACCTATGAACCAAACTATTCAATAGTGAAAAACCAACTAGTTCATCATTCGCAACTTCTAGAAAATTCATGAAAATCCGTCTCTTCAACTCCCTCTCAAGCTAGAAATTTTGACCCTAATTTTCCTATAAATAGAGGGGTAGTAGAGGCCTTCTAGAGACACAACAATAAGCTCTGACAATTGTTGTCTTCTCAAAGTTATGGTAATATGAGAATCTGAGCAAGTCCTACACATCAAAGGGAGGGATAGCAAGGGAAAGACAATTGGGAGAGCAAGTCAGTACTAGCACGCTGACTAGAAGGGACAACTCCTTCTTATATATTCATCTAGTATTATAAGAGTTCCTAGTGGTCCATGTGGACTACTACAAAGAGACCAGGTTGTTGCCACCCATTAGAAGGATGTTGTTAATTGCAGTTCAGTGTCTCACCAGGAGGTCGTTGCTGACAACTGCTTGAGTGCTTCTTGGAGAAAAAGCATGTTTCTGTAAGTGTTGGATCCTAGATGGGTGATTAGATGCTCTAGAGCGGGGAGTGAATAGAGTTGAATGCACTTAAAAAAATTCATTATACCTTCAAGATATATCACAAGATAAGGTTGCTAAATAGGAAATTTGTGTGCAACTAAAACATGCATAGGAATGATGAGAGAGATTGCGAAGCCACAAATAGACAAGCTATTTAGACTGGTTCCACACTTCAAAGTAGAAGTATGTTAGTCCACTTACCTAGAAAGGTCAACCTCTAGGATTTCCTAACCATTGCATTCTTATATTTAGTCATAAGACTTACAATACATGACCAAACAAAGGACTTATCTATCCAATACAAAGAGTCTTCAACCTTACCAAGGACTTACTCACTTTACAAGGAGTCTTCCACCTTCTTCCAAGGACTTACCTACTCTTGCACAAGTCTTTAGCCTTGCAGGGATTACCCACTCTTCTTGGATCTTCAACCTTTGACGTCACCTTCACTCAGAGAAGCTTCCACCAAGGACTTACCCACTTGAGCAAGGAGTCTTCTGCCTTCACCAAGGGCTTACCCACTCTTGATCCAAGTCTTCAGCCTTGATCTTCACCAAGGGATGCCTTCCCTTATTCTTCTTCACCTCTCTTAGCCAAGAGAGAGAACCTTCATCTTCATGGTTGAAATGAGAGAAAGGGAGGTGGTGGAAGTGATGCCTCACAAGATATACACGTAAAACTAGCTCTCTTACAGATTTCCTACTCACTCTAATGGATGTAGCAAGTGATTAAGCTTAGAGAGAGAGAGGAGGCTGTAGGAAGAACTCAACTATGGAATAAGAACCTCACATAGAGTTTGCATTGAATGCTCAACCTTGGAATGAAGCCCAAGGGGTCCTATTTATAGCTGGGGATGCCTCTTAGCCTTTGGGAATAATTGAGAATGAAAACTAGCCATTTTGTGTCTTGCAACAGATATATTTTCACTTGTTGCAACTCCACAATGGCTAGAAGCACTTTTTTGCACTTTTCCGTATAGTGCAATCGATCGAGTTTCTATAAGGGTAACTCGACCGATAGAGTAAAAGACAAAGCCGATATTCAGACCATCGACCGAGTTTGTCCTGGGAAAAGTGCAATCGATCGAGTTTCTATAAGGGTAACTCGACCGATAGAGTAAAAGACAAAGCCGATATTCAGACCATCGACCGAGTTTGTCCTGGGGAAACTCGACTGACCAATGAAAATTTGAATTGGTCATGTACACCATCGGTCAAGTTCTGTGTAGTGTAAACTCAACTGATCAAAAGTCATTTTCAAGGTCCAATCAGGATCGGTCGAGTTTGCAACTGACAGAACTTGACCGATGAACAACCTAATGTGAATTTTGGAAAATGGCTTTTGAGTGCTTAAACATTCGATCTAAGTGATCCTTATTTTTTCTAAGCTTAATTACAAGTCATACAATCATTACAAGTGATTTACAACATGATTCTAATGGATTTACATCATATTATAAAAACATGCACTTGTATTGACTTTGACTTGTCTTTTCTCTAATTTGATATGTGCAAGTTAGGACATTTGGAGTGTGTCTAAACCTAATATGAAATCACTCAAGTAGAGACATTAGACACCAATATGTGGAATGGTTAGTCATCATCAAAACATGGGTTTAGTCAATTTAGACGCGAGTCAACATTGACCTAATTGACCTTGAGTCAACAATCTACCCCTTTTTGAAGATGACAAACCATTCCATAAATATATTGAAAGCTTTTAAGTAAAATCATACCTTTGGAGAAACCTAGGGGTTTCAATAGGACTGAGCTCATATGCTCCCCCTCAATTGATGCGCATGGAGTTCTCATACTCCCCCTCAATTGATATTATTTCTCCTGCATGATTAGCTTTCATAACATTTATAGAATACTATGTCTTCTACTCATATATGTTCTACACATATATGTCTTCTCCCATTTTACCTTCTCCCCCTTACATGGACATACTTCTCCTCTTCATGTAAGACATGCCTTCTCCCTATTTTGTCAAAAGAAGACATAACTTTCTCCCCCTTTATCATTTCAAAAAGTGGGGTTATGAAGAAAATAATAAACATCACTTGTTAAAGAGAAAGGAGATAACACAAATATATATAAGGAGAGTAGAAGAGCACAGATAGGGGCTTGTCCAAGCATAGAAAGAAAAGCAAGTTAAAACATATACTTGAACAACCCAAAATGCAAGATGAAGTGATGTAGAAAAACAATAAAATGCAATTTTGACCCTCAAGATGACAAAATTTTCCCAAAAAGTATCAGGGCTCATGGCTAAGCCATGCACCTTGCTCAGAAGGTCATTTTTGCATGGAAAACACTACTCTTGCAGCAAAAACTGAACCTAGAGCAAATCTGCATAAAATCCAAACATACTCCAATTTCTACATATAATGTAGATCTATGTACCCTACATCACAATGTTATGTAAGCAACTCAAGATAGTATATATGTAATTCAAGGAACTATCTTGAGCATGTATGAGACAAGATACAAGCATAACATATAGATGAGAAAAGTTTCCAATTATAAACAAGGTTAGAACTACATGTATATGAACTACTAGTAGATGTTATCACAAGTTAGGACTACTAGTAGGATATAGATCATAGTAGGAGATACCAAAAGATATATAAGATAAAGCAAGCTATGAGTAGATGAAGAGATCTATCCAAACAAAGGGATATGTAATTTTAGAAGCAAGTACAGATATAACTCACTAGATATGCATCCTTACCAAAAGATGATTAACACTAAGAACCTCAAAGTTGTATCAAAACAAGATATACACCTATATAGATGTAGCAAGTTAGAGTACAACGGAAGCAACTTTAGACATAACCAAGAGATCCAAAGAGATCATCATCAAAACCTGCAAAACAACTCAAAGCAAGTAATTGCAAGATATAGATATACCAATTTCGAGCAATTAGAGAGATAGAGTTGTACGCAAGATAGGAAATTTAGAACATGGAAATATGCATATATATAAAGGTACCAAATGAGAGTGCCAAATAATAATGGTATTGGTTGATAAAATCTAGTTGAGAGGGAAATTCTCTTTCAATTAGCCAAATGTATATTCTGTGCACAGTGTTATCAGTCGTGTTATGTGCATTGACAACTTGACCGATGACAGCTACTGGCAACACCCATTGGTGCCTATCGGTCGAGTTTCAAATAGGACAATCTCAACCGACAGAGCTACTGACAAAAGGCACATATATATTTCATAAAAACATATTTAAAGGCATGCTAAAAATAAAAACCATATCCAAACATGTCTAAGCAAGTTAGTAATGCACTATAGAAGCATTAGAAATATTTTTTGAGTAAGAGTGTGAAAAGAAACTCAAAATACAAAATTTGACTCAAAAGGCACATGTATAGTGCACACGAACTTGACAAAAACAAGTTAGAAATGGTTATAAGCAAGAAAACATTTACCTTTGTTCTTACCATTCCTTTTTCCATTTGTTGTCACCCTCTACACATCTCACCTTTCTTCTTTCATGTGGATTGACAAGTCAATTTGCAATTCAATAGCTCAAGTCAACCCATTTGCAAGTACCTACAACAACAAAGATGAAATGGTCCCCAATCATGTTTTTGGGTCCAGTGGGGTTATTTTAGCAACCCAAGTCCTATTGCTCTTGGATGCTTTTCTAAAATGACAACAAGTAGAATAATGACCAAAATCATTGCAATAGTTGTATGTGCCCATAGTCTTGGAAATAGAGGATTCTCCATGGAATAATGGAGGTCCTTTACCTTTGTTGTTCCTTTGACTACTATCATATCCTAAACCATGTATACTAATTTGTTTAGTAGTATGGTATAGGATGTCATTAAGATTCTTTTTACCACCTTCCCATCTTTACAAAAAAGATCTTAAACTGTCATTATCATGCTTAAGAGAAGTAATAGTAGAAGACAAATGATTTATATTTTCTATAACATGCAAAAGATCATTTTCTAAGCAAAGATCTTTAGTTAAATAAGAATCTCTATCAATATGAAGAGCATCAACATCATTCTCTCTACTAGTAGAACTAGAACAAGATTCATGCACATTGATTTTAGCAAGCAAGGAGGCAATTTCTGTTTCTAATTCTTGTAAAACAAAATCTTTGTCCTTGTTTTCAGATTTAAGAACATCAATATCATGCATGAAAGAATCAACAATTAAAGTATACTCTTCATTAGAACTAGGCATGAGAGGTTGAGCTTCTAGAAATCTAATCTTATCAAGCAAACTGACATTTTCAAGTTTAAGAGAGTCTACTTGGCTAAGACAAGCATTTTTATCATCAAGCAAGAAAGAATTAGCATGTTCAAGATCATTTAATTCTACATGCAAATTGACAACATTTCTAGAAAGGTTTTTCCTTTTCCTTTTAGAAGTTTTAAGAGAGGCACAAGTATCATGAATAATAATAATAATCAAAGATTCTTTATCTAAAGAGTTTAGATTTACCTCACTTGAGTCCTTACTTTTTGATGCCATAAGAGAAAAGTGGCATTCTACTTCATCAATAGAGCTTGAGCTTGATCCTTCACTTGAATCTTCACTTGAGCTTGAGTTGGAGGAGTCACTTGAGCTTGAGTGCCATTTCTCCTTCTTCTTGTGAAGATGGATCTTTTTGCCTTGTGGGCAATCTTCCTTGTAGTGACCCTTCTTTACACAAGTGAAGCACCGAATGGAGGAGGACTTGCCTTTATAGAATCTACCCTTGGAGTACATGGCATTTTCTTCAACTTGAGAGGATGGAGAAGCTTGACCAACAATAGCCTTTATTTGAGATTTTATTTCAGCCTTCTTCATTCTCTTGAGTTCTATCTCCTCTTGTCTTTCTACTTCCTCCCTCTTGTCAAGTGTGGCTTCATGTGCTTGTATATTTCTAATGAGCTCTTCGATAGGGACATCCTTAAAGACCTTGTTTTTACATTAGAAGTCACCTTGGGTTCCCAACTCTTGGAGAGAGTTCTAAGGATCTTTAAGTTGATCTCTCCACTAGACATATGATGTCCTAGAATAGTAAGACTGTTCACAATGGTGTTGAGCCTTGAGTACATGTTGGATATCCTCTCCTCCTTTTCCATCTTAAATTTCTCCAGCAGCCCTTTGAGCATGTAGACTTTGCTTTCCTTCACTTGATCTGTCCCCTCGTAAGCGATGTATAGCTTTCTCCATACCTCATAGGCTGTTTCACATAAAAAAATCCGGTTGAACTCGGTGGGGGTCATGGAGGCATAGAGGATGTGCATGGCTCTAGCATTCAAGGTTGATTTCTTCAAGGTAGCCTCATACCATTCTTCAATCTTTTCCTTTGGTAGCATGTATGGACTGTTCACCATTTGCCACATCTCAAGAATTGATCCTTGGATGTAGATTTGAAGCCTTCTTCTCCAATAGAGGAAATTTATCCCATCAAAGATTGGAAGGCTGATCAAGTATCTCCCTCCTTGGTAATCACCCATCTTCTCCTACTTGTAGAATTATGTTTGGAGAAAACCGGGCTCTGATACCAATTTTTGGATCCTAGATGGGTGATTAGATGCTCTAGAGGGGGGGGGGGGTGAATAGAGATGAATGCACATAAATAAAATTCATTAGACCTTCCATATATATCACAAGATAAGGTTGCTAAATAGGAAATTTGTGTGCAACTAAAACATACATAGCAAGGATACGAGAGATTGAGCAGCCACAAGTAGACAAGCTATTTAGAGTGGTTCCACACTTCAAACTAGAAGTATATCACTCCACTAACCTAGAGAGGTCAACCTCTAGGATTTCCTAACCATTGCATTCTTATATTCATTCATAAGAATTATAATACATGACCAAACAAAGGACTTACCTATCCAATACAAAGAGTCTTCAACCTTACCAAGGACTTACCCACTTTACAAGGAGTCTTCCGCCTTTTTCCAAGGACTTACCTACTCTTGCACAAGTCTTCAGCCTTGCAGGGATTACCCACTCTTCTTGGATCTTCTGCCTTTGACTTCACCTTCACTCAAAGAAGCTTCCACCAAGGACTTACCCAATTGAGCAAGGAGTCTTCTACCTTCACTAAGGGCTTACCCACTCTTGCTCCAAGTCTTCATCCTTGATCTTCACCAAGGGACGCCTTGCCTTATTCTTCTTCACTTCTCTTAGCTAAGAGAGAGAACCTTCATCTTCATGGTTGAAATGAGAGAAAGGGAGGTGGTGAAAGTGAGAGCCTCACAAGATATACCTGTAGAACTAGATCTCTTATAGATTTCCTACTCACTCTAGTGGATGTAGCAAGTGATTAAGCTTAGAGAGAGAGGAGGCTGTAGGAAGCACTCAACTATGGAATAGGAACCTCACATAGAGTTTGCATTGAATGTTCAACCTTGGAATGAAGCCCAAGGGGTCCTATTTATAGCTGGGGATGCCTCTTAGCCTTTGGGAATACTTGAGAATGAAAACTAGCCATTTTGTGGCTTGAAACAGATATATTTTCACTTGTTGCAACTCCACAATGGCTAGAAGCACTTTTTTGCACTTTTCCGTACAGTGCAATCGATTGAGTTTCTATAAGGATAACTCGACCGATAAGGTAAAAGACAAAGCTGATATTCAGACCATCGGTCGAGTTTGTCTTGGGGAAACTCGACCGACCAATGAAAATCGAATTGGTCATGTACTCCATCAGTCGAGTTCTGTGTAGTATAAACTCGACCGATCAAAAGTCATTTTCAAGATCTAATAAGGATCGGTCGAGTTTGCTACTGACAGAACTCGACCGATGAACAGCCTAATGTGAATTTTGGAAAATGGCTTTTGAGTGCTTAAACATTCGATCTAAGTGATCCTAATTTTTTCTAAGCTTAATTACAAGTCATACAATCGTTACAAGTGATTTACAATATGATTCTAATGGATTTACATCATATTACAAAAACATGCACTTGTATTGACTTTGACTTGTCTTTTCTCCAATTTGATATGCGCAAGTTAGGGCATTTGGAGTGTGTCTATACCTAATCTGAAATCACTCAAGTAGAGGCATTAGACACCAACATGTAGAATGATTAGTCATCATCAAAACATAGGTTTAGTAAATTTAGACGTGAGTCAACATTGACCTAATTGACCTTGAGTTAATAATCTCCCTTTTTGAAGATGACAAACCATTCCATAAATATATTGAAAGATTTTAAGTAAAATCATACCTTTGGAGAAACCTAGGGGTTTCAATAGGACTGAGCTCATATGCTCCCTGTAACATACTGAATTCTGGGCATCTTGCCTTTTGGTCCTCTTTTCCATCTTTTCCTTTCATTTATATCCTCTTTGGCCTTTCTATTTAATTTGTAGAGAATGTGATGGCCTAATGAACATTTGTTCACCTTTTCTCTCAATATTTGGGTTTTATGCACAAATACCTCAGTGA
This sequence comes from Alisma plantago-aquatica, assembly GCA_963693085.1. Taxonomy (NCBI): domain Eukaryota; kingdom Viridiplantae; phylum Streptophyta; class Magnoliopsida; order Alismatales; family Alismataceae; genus Alisma; species Alisma plantago-aquatica. The sequence continues at coordinate 895,872,569 of OY856412.1, read as the reverse complement.
AAGCTTAAGAATCGGTTTAATATATAAAATGTGCACTTAAATAATAAAGATAATAAAATATTTCGTCCTAGAACTTTCTAGTGCTTTTTAGTATATGAAAAAGAAAATAAATCCCAAAATATATATAAAGGAGATGATAAATGTAATAATTGGAGATAATATGGAATATATTGGATAAAAGAGGATAATGAGGAATATTTTGTTTAAAAAAATCATAAATAGGAAGCTGCGAAATATTTTGATAACAAAATTCGTTTTATTGATCTAAAAGAAACTTAATGGCCATGTATCATCTAATTTGGATAATAAATAAATATAGAAAAGCCTTTATTACAAGATAATGGGAAATAAACCAATGAGGTAAAATAAAATATCTAATGTCCTCAAATTGGAAAACTAACTCCAAATTCGTAATCTATATATCAAAATGAGTCTATGTGTGAATTTTTATTTAATTTGGTCAATGTTTAATATTTTATTTTATTTAGGAGAGAGAAAGTGTGTAAAACTTTCAACTCATTATTTAAAATAATAAACAACTTCAACAAATGGAAATAATACCAAATTTGTATCCAACATACTTTATATGACTTATGGGTGAAGTTTTAGTGTTTTTGGATAATCCTAGAGTCATTAATGTATGAGGAAAGAGAAAATATGATTTGAATTATATAACCTATTAAAAGTCCCTAAAAGCAAAAATAATTCCATATTTGGATTCTACACGTCAAAATCAGTAAGAATATAAAATTTGGCTAATTTTGGATGTCGTTTGGGCCTCCAAATGAGGAGAGAGAAAAGTATTAAATCACTTTAGTCGAATTTGAATGGGAATCAAATTTGATTTGGCGCTGAATCTCAGCCGTTGGATCTCGATCTGAGGATCCACGATCTGTCTTCTTCCTCAGTCCATTTTGGCAATAGGTTCCTTGCTTTCCAAGTTTTTAAATCCTATTATCTCGAGATTTACTCAATGAAATTTAATAATTTTTTATCCTACGAATTCCTTGTGTAAATCCGCACCGATTTATCCCAAAGTTTTTGGGTTTTGACGGAGATTCGAGAAACACCCAACTTGGACGCCGCCCCTCTCTACCTCCACCTAGCTAAATCCTAGCATGGGATCCCTTGCCTATATATATCTATGCCCCTAGGACCGCCATCACCTTAGCAACTCACCCGTGCCTTCGATTTTGGGCTTCGTGGACGTTTGGACCTGCAATTGGCCGCCGTAGACCCCTAGCTTGTGGCGCCTTCCTCTTCCTCTACGGTGCACCTTCTACTCGATTCGAGGTATGGTTGAATTTGGTGTTTCCTTGGCTTTCCGTCGCATATCGTTACGTTAAGTTTCATGTACTATATCGAAATCGCCCATATCGCAACCGAGCAGCAGCTTGCTGCTAGCGCCAAGGCGCGCGGGCTGCGGGAGGAAGAAACCCCCAGGAAAATTACATTTTTGCCCTCCTACAGTTCTTTTTCCTTCTCTGATCCGCACCAGGGACATTCTTGTCCTTTGCCCCTAGCACGCCTTTGACCAGCGCTGACTGCAGCCCACGCAACAACAGCTGTGGGTCCCGGTCACAGAGACGTGGGCCCACCCTCTGCCCTCTCTTTCTCTCACGAAACTCTAGATGCTGAGGTGGAATTTTGTGATTGGTCAGAATTATAAAAAGCATAACTTTTACTCTGGTTGTCTAAAAATAAAAATAAAATATGTTTTGGACTCAGAAAAAGATTTCCTATCTAATAAAAATAATTTTAATACATGGTTTTGAGTTTTTCGAGTATGAGTTTTTGAGGATGGTTTAATTAACTAAAAATCACCAAAAATACCCTGAAAAATTCATATCTTCAAAATATACATCATATATGTTATTTTGATCAGAAGAACATAACTAAGATAGTAGTGAGGTTTTCAGAGTCTAAATTGATTGTTTGTGGAAAAAGTCAATGGTTTTGAGATTTTAAGCCTTTAATGAAAATTCATATATCTAATACATAAATATGATGATCATATTAGGGAAAGTGGATCTGATCTCATGTAAAAGTTATGAAAAGTGGTTCTAGCATTCTAAAGAATAAGGTATGTGCTATGTATGTGCATTTAACCTTTCAATTGGTAAATTTATTATACCATTACCCATGTTCCCTAATGAGGCTTAATTTAACCTAATCCATTGTTCTTTAAACTTAATTTGTTTATGCCTCAAAATTAGTGGTAGTATTATCTTATTCGGGATTTTATACCCCACTGCCATGTTGTATAAATCCTTTGATTGATCTTACCATAACTCTTTTTCTAGCATGTTGAGTTTATTAGATTAATTAACTAGTGTAGTGATACTTGTATGTACAACCACCCATAGTTGGGGAATGTGTTATTTCTCCCCTGGGGAACGTGTTATTCTCCCTCACACATAAAATATGTGCAGGTGATTGAGAATGTGATATTCTCCCCTCACCCTTTTGGTTGAAGGTCCGGTAGGTGCCTCAACCCTACATAGTTAAGATAGTCAATATTAATCATACATGCAAATCCTTGGTTATATATATTGCTTATGGCAAGCATCTATTGAAATATTCTTTTATATATATGGCCTCATTCTCTTGATATCTTCATCATATGATGAACCCTATCATGTTTATATTTTCTTTGCTTATCTTTTTGCATTAGAATAGTTTTGTAACACATACTTTTATTTTTCCTTCCCTCTTACTGGGTGCTTTCCCAACCACCCAGATGTGGAGCAAGGTGATGAATAGGACTTGAAGATCTTAGCTTGGTTTGGACTTAGCTGATGGATATGTTGCTTGAAGATAAAAGTGGAGTAGTCTAGAATTCCCTCTATCTAGATCCTAGTTGTGACATGATGATGTAACCCTAAAAGGGAGATTTTTGAATAATTTTCTACAATCTTTTATGAAATTGAATATACTCATAATTTTTTTATTCTGCTGCTTTTCCAAATGTGTTTTGTTTACCATTGTTATTAGTAGAGAGGTTGATTGATTTCACTTATTTACAACGTGGTATCAGAGCCCATGGTAGTCAGAATCTGGCTATTTCAGTTTGTCTCCCTAATTAGAACCCTAAACTTACATAGTTTCCTTTAAGTGACATGCTTTCCCTAGATGATAGGTTGATATAGGACCCTATAGTTTCACCTTAGAGTCATTATGAATAAAACTCTAATATGTTCATAACTAAAACATGCATAACTTAATGTTGTTTAGGTTTGCCTGTAGGCAACTATTAGGGTATGAAATTAAAGCAAAGGTGTCTAGAAAGGATCAGGGTTTTGGGGGCTGGCAATATTTTCCTCCGCGCCACTATCTTGGTTTACGAGGACTCCCGTACCCATATGATACCGGCCTGGCCTGAGCTGATATGAATTTCCCAAAATAGTTTGCTTTTAGTCAATAGTAACCTTAGAGTTCTGTGTTGTATATCTTTGGGAACCCTAAGTTTTTCGATTGTATGATAACCTTATGATTTGTTTGAGGATGGATACCAAGATAGTTTCCTTATGTCCCTTAGGACCACATGCTTGGAAAAGTTTATCCCTAGAACCTAGACCTTAGAGTTTGGGTGTTTAGGAAGATATCAGAGTGCGCAGTGGAAGCATGATGTATCTTGTGAATGGTTTAGTTAGACTTATCCTTTAACCCTAGTTAGTTTGGCTTGTTAGGTCGAACCCTTTAAGGGGTCGAGTATGGTTAGGTTGGATGTTCGAGTGGTTAGATTTCAAGGATGAAATCCTATTTAGGGGGATGGAACCCTATAACATCTTGAAGTCTATCTAATCTATCTTTAGAAACCCTAACTCCATGCTTAGGAGGTTGTTGTGCCTAGTGTTCTCCAAACAAGTAATATTGGTAACCCTAACATGCTTGTTTACATATTAATGAACATATAATTATCATCTAAGGTATAATGCATGTGCTTGAACCCTAATGTACATCCAATGCACATAATATGAATATCAATGCTAATTGTCAATAAGTAAGATGTTAATAATGTCATGAACCAATAAACCCTAATGATATGATGAGTAAAGTTATAATTCGTAATTAATGCATGCTAAGGATGAATTAGTGAAATAAAATGGTCATGTCAACCTAAACCCTAAGTTGCACTAATCTAACCCTAATATATACATCTTTAATGCCTTTCATGATACATTAATGATGTTAAGAGCCATAATCAGTTAACATACTTTGATACACATAAATGATATATATATATAATCATCTAATCACATATTAATCAAGTCATCCATATAAAATGCAAGTTACCTTGTTATCTGATATACATGTGATTAGTCACTTAATGTGAATCAATTCATTGATAAGTAATATGTCTTACCTTGATCATTAAAATACATGCAGTGTCTTCAATGTGAATATGAAGTAATTGGATTCACATAAGTGTGCAAAATCAATAATATAAAGGGATAAATATGAGATATGATTAATGATGACATTAATGTGAGCAATAAAGATAATGTGACGATGAGATCATGTTTAATATAAATATATGTAATTGATGTGACATAATTTGGATTAATTGTAGATGTAATAACAAATTGAATAAAATGTCCTATCACATGCAAGATAATTTGTTATAATTAATAAAGTGGTAATATAATGAAGTGTAAATCGAAGTTATTAATGATCAAATGTATTGAGATAATTGAGTAACCTCTAATTGTGCATAATAATGAAATATAACCCTTTTAGCAATAAAGTGAATATAACATGACATAATTAATATAATATTGATAATGAGATATCTTAATAGATATAATGCTAATGAGTCAAAAACGTTAATAATGTTAAATATCCTAAAATAATCTTAATAGTGGAACCCTAGGTGATCCTTGAGAACCTAACCTATGTCGAGATGCTTGTGATGTATATGTTGATGAGTTGTTTGGTGGAAGTTATGGTTGGAGGAACAACCTGAAGTTTTGTGATGTGAGGTTGCACACTCACCCTTCCCTAATTGCTAGTGATTTTGGGGACGAAATCCTCTTTAAGGGGTGGAGTGCTGTAACATACTAAATTCTGGACATCTTGCCTTTTGGTCCTCTTTTCCATCTTTTCCTTTCATTTATATCCTCTTTGTCCTTTCTATTTAATTTGTAGAGAATATGATGGCCTAATGAACATTTGTTCACCTTTTCTCTCAATATTTGGGTTTTATGCACAAATACCTCAGTGAAAGCTTAATAATGGGTTTAATTTATAAAATGTCCACTTAAAAATAAAGAGAATAAAATATTTCATCCTAGAACTTTCTAGTTCTTTTTAGTATATCAAAAAGAAAATAAATCCCAAAATATATATAAAGGAGATGATAAATGTAATAATTGGAGATAATATGGAATATATTGGATAAAAGAGGATAATGAGGAATATGTTGTTAAAAAAATCATAAATAGGAAGCTGCGAAATAATTTGATAAAAAAATTCGTTTTATTGATCTAAAAGAAACTTAATGGCCAAGTGTCATCTAATTTGGATAATAAATAAATATATAAAAGCCTTTATTACAAGATAATGGGAAATAAGCCAATGAGGTGAAATAAAATATCTAATGTCCTCAAATTGGAAAACTAACTCCAAATTGGTAATATATATATCAAAATGAGTCTATGTGTGAATTTTTATTTAATTTGGTCAATGTTTAATATTTTATTTTATTTAGGAGAGAGAAAGTGTGTAAAACTTTCAACTCATTATTTAAAATAAAAAACAGCTTCAACAAATGGAAATAATACTAAATTCATATCCAACATACTTTATATGACTATGGGTGAAGTTTTATTATTTTTGGATAATCCTAGAGTCATTAATGTATGAGGAAAGAGAAAATATGATTTGAATTATATAACCTATTAAAAGTCCACAAAAGGAAAAAATAATTCCATATTTGGATTCTACACATCAAAATCAGTCATAATATAAAATTTGGCTAATTTTGGATGTCGTTTGGGCCTCTAAATGAGGAGAGAGAAAAGTATTAAATCACTTTAGTCGAATTTGAATGGGAATCAAATTTGATTTGGCATTGAATCTCGATCTGAGGATCCGCGATCTGTCTTCTTCTTTGGTCTGTTTTGGCAATAGGTTCCTTGATTTCCAAGTTTTCAAATCCATTTATCTCGAGTTTTACTCAATGAAATTTAATAATTTTTTATCCTATGAATTCCTTGCACAAATCCACACCGATTTATCCCAAAGTTTTTGAGTTTTGGCGGAGATTCGAGAAACACCCAACTTGGGCGCCGCCCCTCTCTACCTCCACCTAGCTAAACCCTAGCATGGGCTCCCTTGCCTATATATATCTATGCCCCTAGGACCGCCATCACCTTAGCAACTCACCCGTGCCTTTGATTTTGGGTTTCGTGGACGTTTGGACCTGCAACTGGCCGCCGTAAACCCCTAGCTTGCGGCGCCTTTCTCTTCCTACATGTTGCACCTTCTACCCGATTCGAGGTATGGTTGAATTCGGTGTTTCCTTGGCTTTCCGTCGCATATCGTTACGTTAAGTTTCATGCACTATATCAAAATCGCCCATATCGCAACCGAGCAGCAGCTTGCTGCTAGCGCCATGGCGTGCAGGCTGAGAGAGGAAGAAACCCCTAGGCAAATTATGTTTTTGCCCTCCTACGGTTCCTTTTCCTTCTCTAATCCACGCCAGGGACATTCTTGTCCTTTTCCCCTTGCCCGCCTTTGACTAGCGATGACTGTGGCCCACGCAACAACATTTGTGGGTCCCGATCACAGAGACGCGGGCCCACCCTCTGGCCTCTCTTTCTCTCACGCAACTCTAGATGCTGAGGTGAAATTTTGTGATTGGTCGGAATTATAAAAATTATAACTTTTGCTCTGTTTGTCTAAAAATAAAAAGAAAATATATTCTGGACTTGGAAAAAGATTTCCTATCTAATAAAAATAATTTCAATACCCGGTTTTGAGTTTTTAGAGTATGAGATTTTGAGGATGGTTTAATTAACTAAAAATCACCAAAAATACCCTAAAAATTTCATATCTTCAAAATATACAAACATGTATGCTATTTTGATCAGAAGAATGTAACTAAGAAAGTAGTGAGGTGTTCAGAGACTAAATCGTTCATTTGTCAAAAAAATTCGATGGTTTTGAGGTTTTAAGCCTTTAATGAAAATACATATATCTAATACATAAATATGATGATCATATTAGGGAAAGTGGATCCGATCTTGTGTAAAAGTTATGCAAAGTGGTTCTAGGATTCTAAAGAATAAGGTATGTGCATTTCACATTTCAGTTGGGAAATTTATTATACCATTACCCATGTTCCCTAATGAGGCTTAATTTGACATAATCCATTGTTATTTAAACTTAATTGGTTTATGCCTCAAAATTAGTGGTAGTATTATCTCGTTCGATATTTTATACCCCACTACCATGTTGTATAAATCCTTTGATTAATCTTGCCATAACTCTTTTTCTAGCACGTTGATTTTATTAGACTAATTAACAAGTGTAGTGGTACTTGTATGTACAACCACCATAGTTGGGGAATGTGTTATTTCTCCCCTGGGGAACATGTTATTCTCCCCCGCAAATAAAATATGTGCAGGTGACTGGGAATGCGATACTCTCCCCTCACCCTTTTGGTTGAAGGTCCGATAGGTGCCTCAACCCCACATAGTTAAGATAGTCAATATTAATCATACATGCAAATCCTTGGTTATATATATTTCTTATGGCAAGCATCTATTGAAATATTATTTTATATATATGGCCTCATTCTCTTGATATCTTCATCATATGATGAACCCTATCATGTTTATATTTTCTTTGCTTATCTTGTTGCATTAGAATAGTTTTGTAACATATACTTTTATTTTTCCTTCCCTCTTGCTGGGTGCTTTCCCAACCACCCAGATGTGGAGCAAGGTGATGAATAGGACTTGAAGATCTTAGCTTGGTTTGGACTTAGCTGATGGATATGTTTCTTGGAGATAAAAGTGGAGTAGTCTAGACTTCCCTCTATCTAGATCCTAGTTGTGTATGATGATGTAACCCTAAAAGGGAGATTTTTGATAAATTTTCTAAAATCTTTTATGAAATTGAATATACTCAGAAATGTTTTATTCCACTACTTTTCCAAATGTGTTTTGTTTTACCATTGTTATTAGTAGAGAGGTTGATTGATTTCACTTCTTTACACTCCCCCTCAATTGATGCGCATGGAGTTCTCATACTCCCCCTCAATTGATGTTATTTCTCCTGCATGGTTAGCTTTCATAATATTTATAGAATACTATGTCTTCTACTCATATATGTTCTACACATATATGTCTTCTCCCATTTTACCTTCTCCCCCTTATGTGGACATACTTCTCCTATTCATGTAAGACATGCCTTCTCCCTGTTTTGTCAAAAGAAGACATACCTTTCTCCCCCTTTGTCATTTCAAAAAGTGGGGTTATGAAGAAAATAAGAAACATCACTTGTTAAAGAGAAAAGAGATAACACAAATATATATATAAGGAGAGTAGAAGAGCACAGATAGGGGCTTGTGCAAGCATAGAAAGAAAAGAAAGTTAAAGCATATACTTGAACAACCCAAAATGCAAGATGAAGTACTGTAGAAAAATAATAAAATGCAATTTGACCCTCAAGATGATAGAATTTTCCCAAAAAGTATCAGGGCTCATGGCAAATCCATGAGCCTTGCTCAAAAGGTCATTTTTGCATGAAAAACACTACTCTTGCAGCAAAAACTGAAACAGGAGAAAATATGCATAAAATCCAAACATACTCCAATTTCTACATATAATGTAGATCTATGTACCCTGCATCACAATGTTATGTAAGAAACTCAAGATAGTAGATATGAAATTCAAGGAACAATCTTGAGCATGTATGAGACAAGATACAAGCATAGCATATAGATGAGCAAAGATGCCAATTATAAACAAGGTTAGAACTATATGTATATGAACTACTAGTAGATGTTATTACAAGTTAGGACTACTAGTAGGATCTAGATCATAGCAAGAGATACCAAAAGATACACAAGATAAAGCAAGATATGGGTAGATGTAGAGATATATCCAAACAAAGAGATATGCAATTTTAGAAGCAAGTACAGATATAACTGACTAGATATGCATCCTTACCAAAAGATAATTGCCACTAAGAACCTCAAGACTGTATCAAAACAAGATATACACCTATATATATGTAGCAAGTTAGAGTACAACGGAAGCAATACCAAGAGATCCAAAGAGATCATCATCAAAACCTGCAAAACAACTCAAAGTAAGTAATTGCAAGATATAGATATACCAATTTATAGCAATTAGAGAGATAGATTTGTAAGAAAGATATACAATTTAGAACATGACAATATGCAAATATAAAGGTACCAAATGAGAGTGCCAAAGAATAAGGCTATTGGTTGAGAAAATCTAGTTGAGAGGGAAATTCTCATTCAATTAGCCAAATGTATATTCTGTGCACAGTGTTATCGGTCGAGTTCTGTGCATTGACAACTCGACCGATGACAACTGCTGGCAACACCCATTGGTGCCTATCGGTCGAGTTTCAAATAGGACAAACTCGGCCGACATAGCTGCTGTCAAAAGGCACATATATATTTCATAAAAAATATTTAGAGGCATGCTAAAAATACAAACCATATCCAAACATGTCTAACCAAGTTAGTAATGCACTATAGAAGCATTAGAAACAGTTTTTGAGCAAGAGTGTAAAAAGAAACACAAAATACCACTTTTGACTCAAAAACCACATGCATAGTGCACACGAACTTGACAAAAACAAGTTAGAAATGGTTATACGCAAGAAAACATTTACCTTTGTTCCTACCATTCCTTTTTCCATTTGTTGTCACCCTCTACACATCTCACCTTTCTTCTTTCATGTGGATTGAAAAGTCAATTTGCAATTCAATAGCTCAAGTCAACCCATTTGCAAGTACCTACAAGAAGAAAGATGAAATGGTCCCCAGTCATGTTTTTGGGTCCGGAGGGGTTAGTTTAGCAACCCAAGTCCTATTGCTCTTGGGTGCTTTCCTAAAAGGACAACAAGTAGAATAATTACCAAAATCATTGCAATAGTTGCATGTACCCATAGTCTTGGAGCTAGAGGATTCTCCATGGAATATTGGAGGTCCTTTACCTTTGTTGTTCCTTTGACTACTATCATATCCTAAACCATGCCTACCAATTTGTTTAGTAGTATGGTGTAGGATGTCATTAAGATTCTTTTTACCAACTAAGAATCTTTGCGAAGAAGATCTTAAACTGTCATTATCATGCTTAAGAGAAGTAATAGTAGAAGACAAATGCTTAATATTTTCTTTAGCATGCAAAAGATCATTTTCTAAGCAAAGAGCTTTAGTTAAATAAGAATCTCTATCAATATAAAGAGCAGAAACATCATTATCTCTACTAGTAGAACTAGAACAAGATTCATGGACATTGATTTTAACAAGCAAGGAGGCAATTTTTGTTTCTAATTTTTGCAAAACAAAATCTTTGTCCTTGTTTTCAGATTTAAGAACATCAATATCATGCATGAGAGAATCAACAATTAAAGTATGCTGTTCATTAGAACTAGGCATGAGAGGTTGACCTTCTAGAAATCTAATCTTATCAAGCAAACTAGCATTTTCAAATTTAAGAGAGTCTACTTGGCTAAGACAAGCATTTTTAATAGCAAGCAAGCAAGAATTAGCATGTTCAAGATCATTTAATTTTATATGAAAATTATCAACAATTCTAGCAATGTTTTTCCTTTTACTTTTAGAAGATTTAAGAGAGGCACAAGTATCATGAATAATAGCAATCAAAGATTCTTTATCTAAAGCACTTAGATTTACCTCACTTGAGTCCTTACTTGTTGATGCCATAAGAGCAAAGTGGCATTCTCCTTCATCACTAGAGCTTGAGCTTGATCCTTCACTTGAATCTGCACTTGAGCTTGAGTTGGAGGAGCCACTTGAGCTTGAGTGACATTTCTCCTTCTTCTTGTGAAGATGGGTCTTTTTGCCTTGTGGGCAATCTTCCTTGTAGTGACCCTTCTTTCCACATGTGAAGCACTGGATGGAGGAGGACTTGCCTTTATAGAATCTACCCTTAGAGTACATGGCATCTTCTTCAACTTGAGATGATGGAGAAGCTTGACCAATAATAGCCTTGACTTGAGCTTTGATTTCAGCCTTCTTCATTCTCTTGAGTTCTTTCTCCTCTTATCTTTCTACTTCCTCCCTCTTGTCAAGTGTGGCTTCATGTGCTTGTAGATTTCCAATGAGCTCTTTGATATTGTCATCCTTAAGGGACCATGCTTCTTCAATGGAAGTTACCTTGGGTTCCCACCTCTTGGGGAGAGTTCTAAGGATCTTTGAGTTGATCTCTCCACTAGACATAGGATGTCCTAGAACAACAAGACCATTCACAATGGTGTTGAGCCTTGAGTACATGTTGGCTATCCTCTCCTCCTTTCCCATCTTAAAGTTCTCATGCAGCCCTTTGAGCATGTAGACTTTGCTTTACTTCACTTGATCTGTCCCCTCATAAGTGATAAATAGCTTTCTCCATACCTCATAGATTGTTTCACATGAAGAAATCCGGTTGAACTCGGTGGGGGTCATGGAGGGAAAGAGGATGTGCATGTCTCTCACATTCAAGGTTGCTTTCTTCAAGGTATCTTCATCCCATTCTTCAATCTTTGTCTTTGGTAGCATGTATGGGCTATTCACCATTTTCTACATCTCAAAACTTGATTCTTGGATGTAGAATTGAAGCCTTCTTATCCAATAGAGGAAATTGCTCCCATCAAAGATTGGAAGGCTGATCAAGTATCTCCCTCCTTGGTAGTCACCCATCTTCTCCTACTTGTAGAAGTATGCTTGGAGAAAACCTAGCTTTGATACTAATTGTTGGATCCTAGATGGGTGATTAGATGCTCTAGAGGGGGGTGAATAGAGCTGAATGCACTTAAACAAAATTCATTAGACCTTCAAGATATATCACAAGATAAGGTTGCTAAATAGGAAATTTGTGTGCAACTAAAACATGCATAGCAAGGATGAGAGAGATTGAGCAGCCACAAGTAGACAAACTATTTAGAGTGGTTCTACACTTCAAACTAGAAGTATGTCAGTCCACTTACCTAGAAAGGTCAACCTTTAGGATTTCCTAACCATTGCATTCTTGTATTCATTTATAAGACTTAAAATACATGACCAAACAAATGACTTACCTATCCAATATAAAGACACTTCAAACTTACCAAGGACTTACCCACTTTGTAAGGAGTCTTCCGCCTTCTTCCAAGGGCTTACCTACTCTTGCACAAGTCTTCAACCTTGCAGGGATTACCCACTCTTCTTGGATCTTCTGCCTTTGACTTCACCTTCACTCGGAAAAGCTTCCACCAAGGACTTACCCACTTGAGCAAGGAGTCTTCTGCCTTCACCAAGAACCAACTCTTACTCCAAGTCTTCAGCCTTGATCTTCACCAAGGGATGCCTTCCCTTGTTCTTCTTTACCTCTCTTATCCAAGAGAGAGAACCTTCATCTTCATGGTTGAAATGAGAGAAAGGGAGGTGGTGGAAGTGAGAGCCTCACAAGATATACATGTAGGACTAGATCTCTTACAAATTTCCTACTCACTCTAATGGGTGTAGCAAGTGATTAAGCTTAGAGAGAGAGGAGGCTGTAGGAAGCACTCAAATATGGAATAGGAACCTCACAGAGAGTTTGTATTGAATGCTCAACCTTGTAATGAAGCCCAAGGGGTCCTATTTATAGATGGGGATGCCTCTTAGATTTTGGGAACATTTGAGAATGAAAACTAGCCATTTTGTGTCTTGCAACTGATATATTTTCACTTGTTGCAACTCCACAATTGTTGGATTGATGGGCTCTAGAGGGGGGGTGAATAGAGCTACACATACTTCACAAGATCGATTAGACCACCAATTTAAATGAAGTGTAAAAACTAATGCAAGCAGCAATTTGATATCCTATTCTAGCATACAAAGCAAGGATAAGAGATAATGAATATCATGCACTTGGACAGGTGGTTTAGAGTGGTTCCACGTCCTAAACTTAGGAGCTATGTCAGTCCACTACCTAGAGTTGGTTAGACTCTAGGATTTGCAACTTGGTCCTCTTATTTATCACGATAAGATTACAAGAAACATAAACCACACAACCAAGGGCTTAATTACACAAGCTAAGATCTTCAACCTATCCAAGGACTTATCCACAAAGCGAGATTCTTCAGCCTTCTATAAAGGACTTACCCAATCTCACCTTTGTCTTCAGCCTTGCAGGAATTACCTATCTTACTTGAGCTTGCCGTGCACCCCTCCTTCACTTGGAGAGCTTGTCCATGTTTTCCCTTCACCAAGGGAGCTGGAGCAACGATCAATCTTCACTCTAGAAGATCAGCAACACATCTTCCCCTTCACTCGGAGAAGAACAGCAGCAACTCCTCTTTCACTCGGAGAAGAAGCTTCAATCAATCTTCTATTTGATTTGGAGGAGGGAAGAAAGAAGGGAGAGCTTTACATAGCACAAAGGATAGCTCTCATACAAAGGAACCTATCTCACTCACGAATTTGTCTTGAAGGTAGAGAGAGAAAGGGGCTCAAGGGCTTGGAATACTCTCAACTAAGCTAGAACCAAGTTTGCAATGGAAGAGCAGCTTGGAATGAAGTCCAAGGGGTTCTATTTATAGTTGAGGGTGGCCCTTTATGTTGTGCGACACTTGGGTGCAAAAGTGATCGTTTTTCCTTCAAGAAAACAGTCATATTTTTGCCCAAAACAATTCACCAACGGTCATATTACTTTTTTTGCAAATTCCGTACAGTGCATTCGGTCGAGTATCAATGGGTGTAACTCGACCGATCAGGTAGCAGGCAATCCGATATTGAACTGATCGGTCGAGTTTGTTCTGAGGAAACTCGACCGACCATTTCAACTGGAAATGGCCTACTACCCAATCAGTCAAGTTCTGTGAGTGCACAACCCGACCGATTGCAATCTTCAGAAAATTGACTCAGGATGATCGGTCGAGTTTCAGGGTGGGAAACTTGACCGACCAAGTGCCTGAAATGGATTTTCTAATTTGCAATAAAAGTGGTTAGCTCTTGGTGAATTTCGTCCCAAACAATTTTCTCTTCTATGTTACAAGCATATACATCGTTACAAGTGATTACATTTATGTTCTAAGGTGATTTACATGGAAATCCTAAATTGCACACTTGTAGTCAATTTGGCTTGCACTTGGCCCATTCTAGGGCTTGTATATGTGATCCTTTTCATGTACCTAATGTCTGCAAACAATCTTTAACACACATGTTAGATACATATGAATAGATTGGTTAAGTCATTATCAAAATATAGGTAATGTATAACCTCTAGGTCAACATTCTCCCCCTTTTTGACAATGACAAACCATTCCTCAAACATATTGAAAAGGATAAGAAAATTAATCCTTTGCCTTGTGAATTAGGGGGATTCATGATAAGAACAATTGGAATTGCTCCCCCTCAATCTATGCTTCCTCTCACCTGCATCTTAGGTTTTCTATACATAGCAAAACCAATATCCATGTAATATGTAATCCCTTTCATGTCATATGATCAATCAACAAATTTACAAGAAAAGGATCACTTAGGCAAGAAAGCAATAGTATTATCACAATAAAAACAATATGATTGAGTTTCAGACCATGAGATATTTCTCCCCCTTTTGACATTATCAAAAAGGAAGGGGGTGTAGAAGAGCAAAATCTAGGTCTTCTCCAAGACTCAACCACACATATATGTAAAAGATGATAAGCAGCATTTGTAGAGGCATATAACATACAACCACAGAGGAGAAACACACCATCCAAGTCAGAAACAAAATATAGCTCATCAAACACCAAGCATAAGATAAAACGGATGAAATAGCCAAAGTGTAGCAATGATATTCCAACTCAGACATATGTTCTCATAAGCGACTACAACCATAAAAGCGAGAAAACAGAGAATAAGAAAATAGTACAGCTCAGACTAATGTGCCAGGATGTTGCTTATACAAAAGAGTCTAGAAAGATATATATAATAGACATGCTAGACTATAATCTAAGACAACCTCCTAGACATCTAAGCTATCTATGTCAACTGTGTCCTCATCATCTCCGGGGTTGTAGTCCTCATCACCATCCGAAGGCGGGGCAGTTGTGCCAGCAGCAGAACTAGCACCATCATCGCCATCCTTGGTAGAAGAACCATCACCATCAGCATCATCAGCATCCTCGTCGGCATCCTCAGCCTGGTCGGGCATGTCCTCGTCAGTAGGACCAAAGGAGCGACCAGGCCAGTGGGCATTCTTCTCAGCCCACGACATGCCAAGAGCTAGGAGCTCCTGGGCCTGCGGAAAGGAAGGAGCAGAGTCTCCCAAGGACGCGAGCAGAGAGGCCAGGGGGCCAGAAGGTAGCGGTAGATATGCAGGAGTAGAGCTACTGGAGGGATACTGAGGTGGAGCAGCAGCGGAAGGCTCAACAACAAATGGTGGTGGAGCAGGGAAGTATTGCTCATACGCATAGGAGGCATAAGCACTACCCGGATATGGCTGGTGTATTGGGTAGGGTGAGGAGCAGGATAGATTCATGTGAGACATGATGGCACATAAATCCTGATGAAGGTGCTCCTGAACCTGGCGATTGTACGCCTGTTCATGCATCATGTAACCCAGAAGGGTTTCATTTGATGCTCTGAAAAACGCACGGCTAGGGCGAGGGAGGCGCTGCGGGGGTGGAGCCTGGGTGGAGGTGGAAGGGGCACCCGAAGTAGGGGCGGAGGCAGAGGCTGAGGCAGAGCCAGAAGCACCAGGGGCATGGATAGACTTCAAAAGAGTGGTTTCACTAATGCACACTCCCTTTCGAGCAACCGGGTAATGGTAGTCGGAAAAGAGTGATTTCTCAGTGGCGAACTGGAAGAGACCACAGATCAAGGCTGGATAGGGAGGATGGGTGCCCTTGGTGTTCTTGCCTTTATCAAAGCAGGTCATATGATGTAGAATGTAACGAGCCCACTTGACACCTATGTTGTTTAACAAACAATACATCAAAACCGCTGTGTTTTCCGCAATATCCGTTTGATTTCACTTCGGATGGATGTTGCAGTTAAGCACAAGGGCTAGGATGCGCTTCCGGAGGTCAAGGGAGGAGGAGGGAAGGGTTGACCGCTTCTTATAGGCCACTTCAGGCTTTTTAAAAAATCGATGAATATCCAATAAAGTCAATTCATGATGTTTGTAAAAGGCTTCCGGGTCCAAAAGATCAAAATACTCGTCATAGCCCCAACGCCAAGTAGTGGTTTCTTCGTCTCCGGCAAGATAGAGATTGAAAGTCTCCTCGGAGAGTTGAAACCGACGACCGGCGATCATCGATGTTAGGACTATTTCGGTATTTGGTGGGGGAATAATCGAATCATAGTTCCAGTGTAGATTAGCATAGAACTCGTGAACTACTTTGGTACTAGATAGCTGATTGTTGAAGCAGTCACTCTCGATTGCAAGGGCGGAAAGGTTGTGATGTGCAAGAAGCTGTGCGATGGAGTTGATATGGTTTTGAAAATGAGTTGGACCAACTAGGGGGCGGAAAGGAAAAGGAGACCTAGGAAGGAGATCCTTATACCTATTGACAGCCTCTAGAGATACAAACGTAGTGTTATCAAAGGGAATCAACCGTTGGGTCGAGGAAGAAGCTGGGGCATTGCTAGGGGTGGGTCGTTTTCTCCTGTGGGAAGCCATGGAAGCAAAAAGCAAGAGAAGAAAATGCACACACAAGCAAAACGAACCTTGAAACCCAACAAGAACACACAACCGTTGCCCGGGAAGGTCAGGAGCAAGCTGCTAAGGCACCCTAGGGCTGGGAACGGGGAAGGGTTAGGACTAGGGTGGAGAGCACGGGCCAAGAGAAGAGGAATCGGTCGACTATTTTCAAGTTGCAAGGGAAAATAGTCAGCCGGTCCTAAGTTTTAAGTTGGCGCAACCCGTCGATCGGTCGAGTTATGAGACAGGACAACTCGGCCGATCGGTCCACTGAAGAACATCTCTCGGCTCCTAATCGATCGAGTTTTCTGGGGTGAAACTCGACCGATGGTCAACCTGACCTAGCAGTCTAAATCTTAGATTCTAGCCACATACATGCCTATTAAATTTATTTTTCCATTCTATTATGCATAAATAACATACCTAGGCACATTTTGTTCATCATTGGGCACTATTTAGCGATAAAACGTGAAATTCGATAAAAACCCAAAAAACAAGCAAAAACTAGGCATATTGATTGGCAAATTAAGCATAAGCAAGCATGTATAGGCAACATAAGGTGAAGAATGACATGAGCAAGCATATAGGTTAGAGATCACTAGCTAGATCACATAGCAATATCATTTAAATCAATAATGAGCAGTTTAGATTGAATAAAGTTAAATTGATCTCTAGCTAGGGGTTTTGTAAAAATGTCCGCCAACTGATTTTCCGTGTCCACATGTGTGATATAGATATCTTTCTTGGCAATGTGGTCACGAAGAAAATGATGGCGAACCTCTATATGTTTAGCTCTACTATGCAATATAGGATTATAGGAGAGGTTAATTGCACTAGTATTGTCACAATAGATAGGAGAAGCATCAAAAAATATGTTAAAGTCTTGGAGCATTTGCTTCATCCATAGGACCTGTGCACAACAACTCCCGGCTGTAATGTATTCAGCTTCGGTAGTTGATAATGCCACTGTGCTTTGTTTCTTAGAGAACCAAGACACTAAGCATGGTCCTAGAAGGAAGCAAGTGCCACTTGTGCACTTTCTATCAATCAAACACCCTGCATAATCCACATCACTATATGCCGTAAGAGTAAAATCCCTTGATTTAGGATACCATAGACCAAAATTTTGAGTTTTGGCTAAGTACCTCAAAATTCTCTTAACAGCAGTGAGATGCGACTTCTTGGGGCAAGATTGAAAGTGAGTGCACAATCCAACACTAAACATAATGTCAGGTCTAGAGGAAGTTAAGTAAAGTAAAATTCCTATCATACCTCTATAGAGCTTCTCATCTACCTTTTCACCTTCTTCATCTTTATCAAGTTTGGCGGTGTTTGACATGGGTGTATCCATCGGCTTCATGTTCTCCATCCCAAAGTGCTTGAGTAGTTCAGTTGTGTATTTGCCTTGGTTGATGAAGTTTCCTTCCTTTGTTTGCTTGATTTGAAAGCCGAGGAAGAAGGTCAACTCACCCATCGTGCTCATTTCAAATTCACTCTGCATAAGAGAACTAAACTCCTTGCAAAGATCAAGATCAGTCCCGCCAAAAATGATATCATCAACATATATTTGTATGATAAGAAAATGGTTAGAAGTGTGTTTTAAAAACAAAGTAGAATCAACTTTGCCCATGACATACCCATTATATAACAAAAAGTTCTTTAATTTCTCATACCAAGCTCGAGGTGCTTGTTTGAGTCAATAGAGAGCTTTTTGTAGCAAATAAACATGATTGGGTAATTTGTCATTTTCAAAGCCCAGAGGTTGAGCAACAAATACTTCCTCCTCGATTGTACCGTTCAAAAACACACTTTTAACATCCATTTGATAAAGCAAGAAATTTTTATAACTAGCAAAATCAAGTAGCATACGGATAGATTCTAATCTAGCAACAGGAGCATAAGTTTCATCAAAATCAATACCTTCATGTTTGTTGTAACCTTGTGCTACTAACCTTGCTTTGTTCCTTACCACTTTTCCTTGCTCATCAAGCTTGTTGCGTTAGACCCATTTGGTGCCAATGATCTTTCTATCATTTGGTCTTAGCACTAGAGTCCACACACGGTTCTTCTCAAATTGCTCAAGCTCTTCTTGCATGACAAGGATCCACTCATAATCACCAAGGGCCTCTTTGATGTTCTTTGGCTCTAGTTGGGAGATGAAGGCACTATCTGCTTGTTCTTTGTTGTGAGCAGCTCGTGTCCTCACTCTCTCAAACGGATTGCCAATGATCAACTCCTTGGGGTGATTCTTTGCAAAGCGGGGAGTGGGATCCTTCTTTTCTTCATCTTTTTCTTCTTCTGCAACCTGCTTGCCTTTGTCTTTGATGTTGAGATCTTTTAAGATAGGAATTATTTCATCTGCAACATCATCATCACCAATATGCTTGCTACTAACATGGTTAGTTTCAATAAATCTAACATTTATAGATTCTTCAATTTTAGATAGTTCAATGTTAAATACTCTATATGCCCTGCTAGTAGTGCTATAGCCTAGGAAGAAAGCCTTGTATGATTTCGGATCAAACTTGTCGAGAGAATCCTTAGTGTTTAAAACAAAACAAGGACATCCGAAAACATGAAAGAAATCAATAGACGGCTTCCTACCACGCCATAGTTCATAGGGGGTTTTCTTGAAAGTCGGATGTGTGAAAACTCGGTTTTGCACAAAACATGACGTGCCAACGGCTTCAGCCCAAAACTTCTTAGGAGTGTCATACTCAAGAAGCATGGTCCTAGCCATCTCTTGTAGCGATCTATTCTTCCTCTCAATAACTCCATTTTGTTGAGGTGTGCGAGGAGAAGAGAAATTGTGCGAATAACCCGATTTTTCACAAAAACATTCAAAAAGAGCATTTTCAAACTCTCCCCCATGATCACTACAGATGGAAACAACATGGCAAGAAGCTTCATTTTCAACTCGTTTACAAAAGCTCGAGAAAACATCAAGTGTATCGCTTTTAGAAATGAGAAAGAAAGTTCAAGTATATTTAGAAAAATCATCAACAATAACAAGACAATACTTGGAGCCATGAAGCGTTTGTGTTCTCATTGGTCCAAAAAGATCAATATGAAGAAGCTCAAGAACTCTCTTGGTACTCATGACTCCTTTGGATTTGAAGGAGGATTTGGTTTGTTTCCCTTGTGTACAAGGTTGGCATTCCTCATCCTTTTCAAAATCCAATTTAGGAAGTCCTCGAACCAAGTCCTTTTTGTTCAATTTCTTCATTTGATGCAAATTCACATGACCCAAATGACGATGCCAAAGAGAAAGATCATTTTTATCCACAACTAAGCATCTATTTAGTATGGGCTTAAGAGCATCGAGAACAATCACATAGATATTACCATTTCTAGTTCCCTTATATATAACATTGTAGGACAGGGAATCTAGAAGCAAGCATTCTAAAGAAGTAAATAGCACAAGATAACCATTATCACATAATTGGCTAACACTAATTAAATTGTGATGTAGGCCATCAACAAGCAATACATTTTTAATGCATAATTCATTGCCTACATCACCCTCACCTATAACCTTACCCTTCTTGTTGTCCCCGAAGGTTACCGATCCTCCTTTCTTTTTCACAAATTTGTTGAAATGGCTGATTTCTCCAGTCATATGCTTAGAGAAGCCACTATCAACAATCCATTTCTTTTTAACCTGCAAGAAAAGAGGATGTCGGGACCCAACTCAAACTTTGGGGTCCAGGGTTAGCTTGGGGACCCATTTCATCTTTGGGTTGGTCCCCTTGGGCTTGTAAGGACAATAGGTAGAATAATGGTCATCACATTTGCAATGAATACACACCATGGGGTTTTTAGAGCCGGAAGACTCTCCATTGAAAATTGGAGGTTCCACACTCTTTTTCTTACCCTTCTTCTTCTTACCTTTTGGAGTAGTCCCATTATATCCTAAACCACTAGTACCAACTTGTTTGGTAGAGTGCTCTAGAACATCATTTAGGGATTTCTTACCCGAAAGAAACCTTTGCAAAGTAGATCTTAATCTAGCATTATCATCACTAAGATTTACAACAGTAGTAGATAAACTAGCAAGATCTTCTCTAGTATGCAAAAGGTCGGCCTCAAGACAGAGGGCTTTAGTAAGAAGAGAGTCTTTTTCTAGAGTTAAGCTAGCAACTTCATTTCTAGGCAAAATAGGTCTAGAAGATAAATCATTTGTTTGAGCAAGCAATTTAGCATTTTTAGATTTAAGAACAACAATATCTCTTTGATAAGAGTAGAATTCATCTCTCCTAGCATCATCAATAAGCTTAAGCTCTACATTTTCAGTTTTTAGAATATCAAGCTCATCTAGGCATTTTTGGTTCTCTATCTTAAGATTTTCAATAGTTTTAAGATAAGTACCATTCTCAACCTCTACTCCATTATATTGAAGTTTAAGGTCAAGAAATTGCCCTTGCAAGGAATCTATGCTATCAAGATGTAATTTCTCATTTTTATCAAGAATGTCAATTTTTGCATAGAGATCATCAACAATTTTGCCTAATCTTTTCCTTTTAGATTTACATTTAGCAAAAGAAGATTGGCATTCATTAAGCATATCAATAAGAGTTTCCTTAGATAGCTCATGTAAACTAATATCACTTACTTTGCTTACCTCATTTACCTCAATTACATCTTCACTTGTAGAGGCCATGAGGGCAAGATGACATTCTCCATCTTTGGAGCTTGAGGAGCTTGAAGAAGAGGACTCCCATGCCGCATGAGATGCATCTTTGGACCTTCTCTCCTTCTTGTCTTTTCTTTTGTACTTTGCTTCTCTCTTGTACTTGTCATCCTTCTTGTGGCTGCTCTTATGATGGCTCTTCTTGACCTTTGGGCAGTCACTCTTGTAGTGGCCTTTTTGACCACACTCGTAGCACCTTGGAGTCGAGGAGGAGGGCTTGCTCTTGAAGTGCTTCCCTTTTGATTAGTTGGCTTCATGATCATTTACACCTTCATCTTCACTTGAGGAAGGGTAGGGAGACTTCATGGAAAGTTGTTGTTGTCGGACCATTTCTTCAATTTGAGCTTTGAAGGCGGTGTCCTTTATCTTCTTTGATTCCTTCTCTTCTCTTTTCTCCTCTTCCTCTTGCTTGTCAAGCCTAGGTTCATGGGCTTGAAGGTTACCAACCAGCTCCTAGGTTGATAACTCACTTAGCTTGTAGACTTCTTCAATAGAGGTGACCTTTGGATCCCATCTCTTTGGAAGAGATCTCAAGATCTTAGCATTGATTGTACCTCTATCCATGACACTTCTAAGGGCTGCAAGGCTGTTCAAGATGACATTTAACCTTGTGTACATATCCGCTACCCTCTCATTCTTCCCCATCTTGAAGTTCTCAAGAAGACCACCAAGCATGTAGACCTTGGCCTCCTTGACTTGCTCAGTCCCTTCATAGGTGACACACAACTTGTGCCATATCTCATGCGCCGTGTCCCACAAAGAGATGCGGTTGAACTCCGATGGTGTAAGGGTGGCGTAGATGATGCTCATGGCTTTAGCATTGAGTTGAGCACGCTTCATCTCCACTTCCGTCCATGTGGTGATGTCGCCTTTTGGATCCTCATACTTGAGATGGACAATCTTCCACATTTCGAAACTCACCCCTTGAAGATAGAATTGCATTCTCCTCTTCTAATATAAGAAGTTTGTGCCGTCGAAGATCGGGGGTCTCATGGAGAAGCTTCCTTCAAGGTTGAGTGACCCAAGAGCTGAATCGCCCATCTTCTCCTACTTGTAGAAGTAGCTTGGAGAAGACCTACTCTGATACCACTTGTTGGATCGATGGGCTCTAGAGGGGGGGGTGAATAGAGCTACACACACTTCACAAGATCGATTATACCACCAATTTAAATGAAGTGTAAAAACTAATGCAATCAGCAATTTGATATCCTATTCTAGCATACAAAGCAAGGATAAGAGATAATGAATATCATGCACTTGGACATGTGGTTTAGAGTGGTTCCACGTCCTAAACTTAGGAGCTATGTCAGTCCACTACCTAGAGTTGGTTAGACTCTAGGATTTGCAACTTGGTCCTCTTATTTATCACGATAAGATTACAAGAAACATAAACCACACAACCAAGGGCTTAATTACACAACCTAAGATCTTCAACCTATCCAAGGACTTACCCACAAAGCGAGATTCTTCAGCCTTCTACAAAGGACTTACCCAATCTCACCTTTGTCTTCAGCCTTACAGGAATTACCTATCTTACTTGAGCTTGCCTTGCACCTCTCCTTCACTTGGAGAGCTTGCCCACGTTTTCCCTTCACCAAGGGAGCTGGAGCAACGATCAATCTTCACTCTAGAAGATCAGCAACACATCTTTCCCTTCACTCGGAGAAGAACAACAACAACTCCTCTTTCACTCAGAGAAGAAGCTTCAATCAATCTTCTATTTGATTTGGAGGAGGGAAGAAAGAAGGGAGAGCTTTACATAGCACAAAGGATAACTCTCATACAAAGGAACCTATCTCACTCACAAATTTGTCTTGAAGGTAGAGAGAGAAAGGGGCTCAAGGGCTTGGAATACTCTCAACTAAGCTAGAACCAAGTTTGCAATGGAAGAGCAGCTTGGAATGAAGTCCAAGGGGTTCTATTTATAGTTGAGGGTGGCCCTTTATGTTGTGGGACACTTGGGTGCAAAAGTGATCGTTTTTCCTTCAAGAAAACAGTCATATTTTTGCCCAAAACAATTCACCAACGGTCATATTACTTTTTATGCAAATTCCGTACAGTGCATTCGGTCGAGTATCAATGGGTGTAACTCGATCGATCAGGTAGCAGGCAATCTGATATTGAACTGATCGGTCAAGTTTGTTCTGAGGAAACTTGACCGACCATTTCAACTAGAAATGGCCTACTACCCAATCGGTCAAGTTCTGTGAGTGCACAACTCGACCGATTGCAATCTTCAGAAAATCGACTCAGGATGATCGATCGAGTTTCAGGGTGGGAAACTCGACCGACCAAGTGCCTGAAATGGATTTTCTAATTTGCAATAAAAGTGGTTAGCACTTGGTGAATTTTGTCCCAAACAATTTTCTCTTCTAAGTTACAAGCATATACATCGTTACAAGTGATTACATTTATGTTCTAAGGTGATTTACATGGAAATCCTAAATTGCACACTTGTAGTCAATTTGGCTTGCACTTGGCCCATTCTAGGGCTTGTATATGTGATCCTTTTCATGTACCTAATGTCTGCAAACAATCTTTAACACACATGTTAGATACATATGAATAGAATGGTTAAGTCATTATCAAAATATAGGTAATGTATAACCTTGGAATGAAGCCCAAGGGGTCCTATTTATAGATGGGGATGCCTCTTAGATTTTGGGAACATTTGAGAATGAAAACTAGCCATTTTGTGGCTTGCAACTGATATATTTTCACTTGTTGCAACTCCACAATGACTAGAAGCACTTTTTTGCACTTTTTCATACAATGCAATTGGTTGAGTTTCTATAAGGGTAACTCGACCGATAGAGTAAAAGACAAAGACGATATTCAGACCATCGGTCGAGTTTGTCTCGGGGAAACTCGACCGACCAATGAAAATTGAATTGGTCATGTACTCCATTGGTCGAGTTCTGTGTAGTGTAAACTCGACCAATCAAAAGTCATTTTCAAGATCCAATCAGGATCAGTCGAGTTTGCAACTGACAGAACTCGACCGATGAACAACCTGATGTGAATTTTGGAAAATGGCTTTTAAGTGCTTAAACATTTGATCTAAGTGCTCCTAATTTTTTCTATGCTTAATTACAAGTCATATAATCATTACAAGTGATTTACAACATGATTCTAATGGATTTACATCATATTATAAAAATGTGCACTTGTATTGTCTTTGACTTGTCTTTTCTCTAATTTGATATGTGCAAGTTATGGCATTTGGAGTGTGTCTATACCTAATCTGAAATCACTCAAGTACAGACATTAGACACCAATATGTGGAATGGTTAGTCATCATCAAAACACGGGTTTAGTCAATTAAGATGTTAGTCAACATTGACCTAATTGACCTTGAGTCAACAATCTCCCCCTTTTTGAAGATGACAAACCATTCCATAAATGTATTGAAAGCTTTTAAGTAAAATCATACCTTTGGAGAAACCTAGGGGTTTCAATAGGACTGAGCTCATATGCTCCCCCTCAATTGATGCACATGGAGTTCTCATACTCCCCCTCAATTGATGTTATTTCTCCTGCATGGTTAGCTTTCATAACATTTATAGAATACTATGTCTTCTACTCATATATGTTCTATACATATATGTCTTCTCCCATTTTACCTTCTCCCCCTTACATAGACATACTTCTCCTCTTCATGTTATACATGGCTTCTCCCCGTTTTGTCAAAAGAAGACATACCTTTCTCCCCCTTTGTCATTTCAAAAAGTGGGGTTATGAAGAAAATAAGAAACATCACTTGTTAAAGAGAAAGGAGATAACACAAATATATATAAGGAGAGTAGAAGAGCACAGATAGGGGCTTGCCCAAGCATAAAAAGAAAACCAAGTTAAAGCATATACTTGAACAACCCAAAATGCAAGATGAAGTGTTGCAGAAAAACAATAAAACACAATTTTGACCCTCAAGATGACATAATTTTCCCAAAAAGTATCAGGGCTCATGGCAAAGCGATGAGCCTTGCTCAGTAGGTCGTTTTTGCATGAAAAACACTACTCTTGCAACAAAAACTGAAACTAGAGCAAATCTACATAAAATCCAAACATACTCCAATTTCTACATATAATGTAGATCTATGTACTCTACATCACAATGTTATGTAAGCAACTCAAGATAGTAGATATGCAATTCAAGGAACAATCTTGAGCATGTATGAAACAAGATACAAGCATAGCATATAGATGAGCAAAGATGCCAATTATAAACAAGGTTAGAACTACATGTATATGAAATACTAGTAGATGTTATCACAAGTTAGGACTACTAGTAGGATCTAGATAATAGCAAGAGATACCAAAAGATACAAAAGATAAAGCAAGCTATGAATAGATGTAGAGATATATCCAAACAAATAGATATGCAATTTTAGAAGCAAGTACAGATATAACTGACTAGATATGCATCCTTACCAAAAGATGATTACCACTAAGAACCTCAAGGTTGTATCAAAACAAGATATACACCTATATAGATGTAGCAAGTTAGAGTACAACGGAAGCAATTTTAGACACAACCAAGAGATCCAAAGAGATCCATCATCAAAACCTGCAAAACAACTCAAAGCAAGTAATTGCAAGATATAGATATACCAATTTAGAGAAATTAGAGAGATAGAGTTGTAAGCAAGATAGGCAATTTAGAATATGGAAATATGCATATATAAAGGTACCAAATGAGAGTGCCAAAGAATAAGGCTATTGGTTGAGAAAATCTTGTTGAGAGGGAAATTCTCATTCAATTAGCCAAATGTATATTCTGTGCACAGTGTTATCGGTCGAGTTCTGTGCATTGATAACTCGACCGATGACCGTTGCTGGAAACACCCATTGGTTCCTATCGGTCGAGTTTCAAATAGGACAAACTCGACTGACAGAGCTGCTGTCAAAAGGTACATATATATTTCACAAAAACATGTATAAAGGCATAAAAATACAAACCATATCCAAACATGTCTAAGAAAGTTAGTAATGCACTATAGAAGCATTAGAAATATTTTTTGAGCAAGAGTATGAAAAGAAACACAAAATACTACTTTTGACTCAAAAAGCACATGCATAGTACACACAAACTTGACAAAAACAAGTTAGAAATGGTTATAAGCAAGAAAACATTTACCTTTGTTCTTACCATTCCTTTTTCCATTTGTTGTCACTCTCTACACATCTCACCTTTCTTCTTTCACATGGATTGACAAGTCAATTTGCAATTCAATAGCTCAAGTCAACCCATTTGCAAGTACCTACAAGAAGAAATATGAAATGGTCCCCAATCATATTTGTGGGTCTGGAAGGTTTATTTTAGCAACCCAAGTCCTATTGATCTTGGGTGCTTTCCTAAAAGGGCAACAAGTAGAATAATGACCAAAATCATTGCAACAGTTGCATGTGCCCATAGTCTTGGAACTAGAGGATTCTCCATGGAATATCAGAGGTCCTTTACCTTTGTTGTTCCTTTGACTACTATCATATCCTAAACCATGTTTACCAATTTTTTTAGTAGTATGGTGTAGGATGTCATTAAGATTCTTTTTACCAACTAAGAATCTTTGCAAAGAAGATCTGGAACTGTCATTATCATGCTTAAGAGAAGTAATTGTAGAAGACAAATGATTTATATTTTCTTTATCATGCAAATGATCATTTTATAAGCAAAGAGCTTTAGTTAAATAAGAATCTCTATCGACATGAAGAGCAGAAACATCGTTCTCTCTACTAATAGAACTAGAACAAGATTCATGAATATTGATTTTAGCAAGCAAGGATGAAATTTCTGTTTCTAATTCTTGCAAAATAAAATCTTTGTCCTTGTTTTTAGATTTAAGAGCATCAATATCATGCATGAGAGAATCGACAATAAAAGTATGCTCTTCATTAGAACTAGGCATGAGAGGTTGAGCTTCTAGAAATCTAATCTTATCAATCAAACTAGCATTTTCAAGTTTAAGAGAGTCTACTTGGCTAAGACAAGTATTTTTATCATCAAGAAAGCAAGAATTAGCATGTTCAAGATCATTTAATTCTACATGCAAATTATCAACAATTCTAGCAAGGTTTTTCCTTTTCCTTTTAGAAGACTTAAGAGAGGCACAAGTATCATGAATAATAGCAATCAAAGATTATTTATCTAAAGAGTTTATATTTACCTCACTTGAGTCCTTACTTGTTGATGCCATAAGAGAAAAGTGGCATTCTCTTTCATCACTAGAGCTTGAGCTTGATCCTTCACTTGAGCTTGAGTTGGAGGAGCCACTTGAGCTTGAGTGCCATTTATCCTTCTTCTTGTGAAGATGGGTCTTTTTTCCTTGTGGGCAATCTTCCTTGTAGTGACCCTTCTTTCCACATGTGAAGCACCGGATGGAAGAGGACTTGCCTTTGTAGAATCTACCCTTGGAGTACATGTCATCTTCTTTAACTTGAGAGGATGGAGAAGCTTGACCAATAATATCCTTGATTTGAACTTTGATTTCAGCCTTCTTCATTCTCTTGAGTTCTTTCTCCTCTTGTCTTTCTACTTCCTCCCTCTTGTCAAGTGTGGCTTCATGTGTTTGTATATTTCCAATGAGATCTTTGATAGGGACATCCATAAGGGACCTTGGTTCTTCAATGGAAGTCACCTTGGGTTCCCACCTCTTGGGGAGATTTCTAAGGATCTTTGAGTTGATATCTCCACTAGACATAGGATGTCCTAGAACAGCAAGACCATTCACAATGGTATTGAGCCTTGAGTACATATTGGCTATCCTCTCCTCCTTTCCCATCTTAAAGTTATCAAGCATCCCTTTGAGCATGTCGACTTTTCTTTCCTTCACTTGATCTGTCCCCTCATAAGTGATGCATAGCTTTCTCCATACCTCATAGGCTATTTCACATGAAGAAATCCGGTTGAACTCAGTGGGGGTCATGGAGGCATAGAGGATGTGCATGGCTCTAACATTCAAGGTTGTTTTCTTCAAGGTAGCTTCATCCCATTCTTCAATATTTATCTTTGGTAGCATGTATGGGCTGTTCACCATTTGCCACATCTCAAAACTTGATCCTTGGATGTAGAATTGAAGCCTTTTTCTCCAATAGAGGAAATAGCTCCCATCAAAGATTGGAAGGCTGATCAAGTATCTCCCTCCTTGGTAGTCACCCATCTTATCCTACTTGTAGAAGTATGCTTAGAGAAAACCTAGCTCTGATACCAATTGTTGGATCCTAGATGGATGATTAGATGTTCTAGAGGGGGGGTGAATAGAGATGAATGCACTTAAACAAAATTCATTAGACCTTCAAGATATATTACAAGATAAGGTTGCTAAATAGGAAATTTGTGTGCAACTAAAACATACATAACAAGGATGAGAGAGATTGAGCAGCCACAAGAAGACAAGCTATTTAGAGTCGTTCCACACTTCAAACTAGAAGTATGTCAGTCCACTTACCTAGAGAGATCAACCTCCAAGATTTCCTAACCATTGCATTCTTATATTCATTCATAAGACTTACAATACATGACCAAACAAAGGACTTACCTATCCAATACAAAGAGTCTTCAACCTTACCAAGGACTTACCCACTTTACAAGGAGTCTTCCACCTTCTTCCAAGGACTTACCTACTCTTGCACAAGTCTTCAGCCTTGCAGGGATTACCCACTCTTGTTGGATCTTCCGCCTTTGACTTCACCTTCACTCAGAGAAGCTTCCACCAAGGACTTACCCACTTGAGCAAGGAGTCTTATGCCTTCACCAAGGGCTTACCCACTCTTACTCCAAGTCTTCAGCCTTGATCTTCACCAAGGGATGCCTTCCCTTGTTCTTCTTCACCTCTCTTAGCCAAGAGAGAGAACCTTCATCTTCATGGTTGAAATGAGTGAAAGGGAGGTGGTGGAACTGAGAGCCTCACATTATATATATGTAGGACTAGCTCTCTTATAGATTTCCTACTCACTCTAATAGATGTCACAAGTAATTAAGCTTAGAGAGAGAGAGTAGGCTGTAGGAAGCACTCAACTGTGGAATAGGAACCTCACACAGAGTTTGCATTGAATGCTCAACCTTAGAATGAAGCCCAAAGGGTCCTATTTATAGCTGGGGATGCCTATTATCCTTTGGGAACACTTGAGAACAAAAACTAGCCATTTTGTGGCTTGCAATGGATATATTTTCACTTGTTGCAACTCCACAATGGATAGAAGCACTTTTCTACACTTTTCCATACAATGCAATCAATCGAGTTTCTATAAGGGTAACTCAACCGATAGAGTAAAAGACAAAGTCGATATTCAGACCATCAGTCGAGTTTGTCCTAGGGAAACTCGGTCGACCAATGAAAATTGAATTGGTAATTTACTCCATCGGTCGAGTTATGTGTAGTATAAACTCGACTGATCAAAAGTCATTTTCAAGATCCAATCAGGATCAGTCGAGTTTGCAACTGACATAACTCGACCGATGAACAACCTGATGTGAATTTTGGAAAATGGCTTTTGAGTGCTTAAACATTTGATCTAAATGCTCTTGATTTTTTCTAAGCTTAATTACAAGTCATGCAATCATTACAAGTGATTTACAACATGATTCTAATGGATTTACATCATATTACAAAAATGTGCACTTGTATTGACTTTGACTTGTCTTTTCTCCGATTTGATATGCGCAAGTTAGGGCATTTGGAGTGTGTCTATACCTAATATGAAATCACTCAAGTAGAGACATTAGACACCAATATGTGGAATGGTTATTCATCATCAAAATACGGGTTTAGTCAATTTAGACGTGAGTCAACATTGACCTAATTGACCTTGAGTCAACAGTAAGGATAAGTCACTGACTTTCTCCAGAACCAGGTATATGTCTTACAAACCCTCTTTCCCATTACATGGTTGTTGACACAATCTATTATCTAAGGGCAATATGGTTGTAAAAAGACTCTGCTGACATATCTGACGACATATTTCCCAACAGTAGTATTAGAGCCACGTCAATTTACTATGCTTTGGGATTTAATCTATGTGATCAGATTTTTGGTTTTATTATTTATTCATTGCATACGTTGTGAGTACTTAAAATGATTTGTGCATATCCAATTTTACATCACATACAAACCAACACACACACACACACACACACACACACACACACATATATATATATATATATATATATATATATATATATATATATATATGTGTGTGTGTGTGTGTGTGTGTGTGTGTGTGTGTGCAATTTACATGTGTGGCCCTAAATTTGTTAGGGACTGGTTCCCCTATACACACCTACCTTATCCATGACCAATTAGTAGTTTAGGGATATTCATTATCATCTAACTTGTTTAGTTTGATAATCTAAATGGAAGAGTAATGTCAACATGTTATCACCCAAACAAAATTGACAAGTGCATTCCCCAAAATAGCCCACACTTATCTTAGTTGCATTAAAACATTAATTTTTTTCTTGCTTGGTTAGTATTATCTTAATTAGCTTGTTACCTGATTAGTTATCTTCTTGTCTTGTTCTCACCTTGTTTTCTCTATTCTAGGTCTTTAATTTCTCTTTTGCCTAGTTTGCTAGCTTGGTATAGAGTAGATCACTTCTTGATTGCCTTAGTGTAATTTTCCCTTGTTAGCTTTGTCTTGCTTAGCTTGTCATTCATTTATCATTAGAACTAATTGTCTAGGGTAATTTAGGTTTTGATTGTTGTTCTCCTTTAATTGTTTGTTCAAAACTTAGTGTAATCAATAAATCAACCATCAATCTTTAAACCCTAGACTCCATAGTAGGAACCTAGCCAAAACTAACTAGCTCTATTGTCCCATTTTCTCTCTTAGGTTCAGCCCCTAACTTGCCACTTTTCTATACTATAAAATGACCATGTGCACTTGTAGATGAAGTGTGTTAGTTTATGTGAGCGAGCCTATTAGGGATTTATAAAGTTAAAAGACCCCTTGTTGTGTTCAAAACCTTTAGGATTTCATCTAATCAAACTCATTTGGTTAGATGTGTGGCCCTAAAATAAAAGTGCACCAAGTTTTCCAGTCGTTGCTGGGGAGAAAGATGCTCGTCCTAACTAGTTAGTTTTACTTTGATCTTTTCTCACTGCCACTGTCATTGCCATTATTTATTCTTTGTATTCTATGTGCATATTAGTTTTATAACTTGTCCTCTTTTGTTTGGTTGTCCTTTATGCATGTCACAATGACCCGGGGAAGATAAGATATGCACATCACAAGCCACTTCAAGAGTACTTCATGCCTAAAAACTACAAATTGCCAATTTCTAATAGTATTGATCAACTCCCAGTGGAGCAATTCTCTATCCCGCCAGGTATTCTTGGGCTCCTACCCACCTTTTATGGCTCAGAGAGTGAGAACCCCTACAAGTACTTGGACTCTTTTCTTAAAGTATGTTCTACCTTCAGGATGCCAACAACCAGTGATGACTCAATCAAGTTGACTCTGTTCTCTTTCTTCCTCAATGATAAAGTCAAAGATAGGAATGATTTGAGAAGGGACATCATGGTTTGGAAAGAGCTGAAGAATACCTTCTTAAAGAAATTTTGTGGGGTTCCATTGTGAGTTTCAATCAAGTGGATAATGAGAGGTTCCATGATGCTTGGGAGAGATTTCAAAATATGTTGAGAGAGTGCCCACACCATGAGATCCCTTTGTGGTAGTTGTATTCAATTATTTTACTCTAGTCTATCTCAAGTGAGTCAAGATATAGTAGATTCTTCTTGTGGAGGAGCTTTTATGGCTAAGCCACCTGAGGAGACATGGCCCATGTTTGAGAAGTTAAGGGAAGTTCAAGGATTCGAGCTTCTAGCATGATGAATGATGGTGATCGTCCCTTTGATATGACATCTCCAACTCATAGTGATTCAAGCCCAAAATTGGTGAAGATTCTTGGAGAAATGGTGACCTTTATGAAGAACCAAGTGAGAGGTGTTTCTTGTCACTCGATAAATTTTGTTGAGTCCGTTGGTGAAGAAGTGAAGACACCTCATCGTTATATCTACTTAGAATGAAAAATTCCAAGATATATCTCAAGGTTTGAGGAGGAGTCCTCTCTAGGTTGAAAAGCTTTGATGACATGCAAATGAATGTGACAAATCTTGAAAAAAAGTGAAGCAACTCTCTTCAATTTTTTCTCTTTAAGAAGATGCAAAGCTGCCCTCTCAAGCCATAATGAAGTTCAATGAAGAAAGTGGACCAATGCATTCATATCAAGTTTTCTATAATCCACCTCCAATGCAAATGCAACCCATATATCACTTTCAAGGCCATTCTAATCCTTATACACCCCTCCCTCTCCATCACCACAACCATCCCACCATATCACCTACCAACCTAAATTTTCTCCTCCACCTAATCCCAATACCAAGTGTCACCTCCACCTCCTCCACATCCAAAATAAGATCCCCCTCTCCACCATGAGAAAGGAAGTTCTATGTCAATTCTAAGGAGTGGAAGATCTCTTGAGCAGTCAACAAATCAAAGAAATGTTGATGAGACAAGACAAAGGCAGACAAGTGGTGATGCTGTGATTGAGATTGCTAAAGAGGATACTATGACACCTCATGTTGAGCATGTGATACTGTGTGCCCCATCATTTATAGGTTCTACAACTGATAGTGTCCATCCTCATGTGATGCCACAAGGAAATCGTGTTGTTTCAACTGCTGCAAAAGCAAGTGAGCCACCATTCCCTGAAGAATTGGATGAGCCACCGGAAGTAAAAAGGAGGCAAAAGCACTATGTTGACATTCAAGAGGTTTCACCAAGTGAAGGTGAACATTCCATTGTTGGATGCTATCAAGAAGATTCCATCTTATGCCAAGTTTCTTAACAACTTGTGTACTGTGAAGAGGAAATCAGTGGAGACAATACCTAAGAAAATCAAGTTGACTGAAGAAGTGAGCACTATCATCCAAAACTCACTCATCATGAAGCGGAAAGACCAAGGAGCCCCACTCATATATAGATACATAGAAGGACATCACATATGTTGATGCCTACTTGATTTGGGATCTATTGTGAATCTGATGCCATATAGTATCTATGTTGAGTTGGGGTTAGGAAAGTTCAAACTGGATCATTGCACACTCCAATTGGCATATCACTCTGTCAAAGTGCCTATAGGAAGAGTTTATGATGTTTTGGTGATGACAGAAAAAGAAAGGGTAGCAGTGTTCCCACCTGATTTCATTGTTATTGACATGGACTCAGAGGATAGGAAGATTCCCATCATCTTGGGAAGTCCATTCTTATATACAACTGATGCCAAGATACATGTACGTAGTGGGAACAATGACAGTATCTTTCATGGACTTGAAGATAAAGATCAACATGTACAAGACCCCAACCTAGAGAGACCAAGATGAGGATATCAGACAAGGTCACTTGAAGAGTTCGACTGATCATTTGAAAGAAGGATATCCTAATGACAGACTTTATGAGAGATTCTGTGGCCAACAGGACAAGGAACACATGTTGAATGCAAATGAGAGGTGTAACTATTGCAAGATTGAACACATGATGTTGCTAAATGGTTGAGTGATTGAGGACTCTACAAGAAGACTGACTGAAGGCATGAAACTTAGCACTTGTGGGAGCTGTCAGGAAATATGGTACAGAACAAGTAGCTGAATTTAAAAATTTTATTTACCATATTCCCATAATCAGTAGATCGTGTCAATAACAATAATGCAGGAAGGATGGTTTATGGGATATACCTGGTTCTGGAGCAAGTATAGTGACAATCCTCATTGTTGTAGACACGCAACTCTGAATCCTAGTTGCATTGGAATGCATTTGACTATTATGCCTTTTGGTCTACATCGTAGACTACTACCACAAATGTTGTCTTCTTTAGTAGCTCCCCTTGTCCTGGACTATAGGTTGACGTTGTCCTACAAGAGGTAAATAACAGCTTCCCGCCTCTACGGTAGTCCACACGAACCTCGTAGAACTCATGTCGTCTTGCTAGAATGATTAGGAAGGAGTCATCCCTCTTTGTAAGTGTACTAGTCACCGACTTGATCTCCTACGATAACTCTCATTTGTTCTCTCCCGTGGCTATACCTCCCTTGTCGAGTAGGACTTATCTGGGCTCTCCTGGTTATTACAACCAAAGAGGATAACAATTGTCTAAGGAACTGATTCTCAATTGTCTGTTTTGTGCTCTAGGAAGCCCCCAATACCCCTCTATATATAGTAGAGGCCAGGGTCAAGGTTCCCAGTTGCTATCTGATACGGTATTAATGTGTAGGAATGGAAAGGATCGAAAGATCTCAAAATTTTGCAAAAATTCTAGAAATTTCACAACATGCGACGGACGAAACATTCGTTTGGCAAAGCCAGATGTTTGTATCGCACGCGAGATGGTCATCTCACACTGTGAGACGGTTATTTCACAATTTCCCAATTGTACACAAATTTAGCAAATTAATTCCCATGAATGTTAGACAATGATTTCCTTGTGCGACAAGTACTACTTACGCAAAATGAATAGGGAAACATCTAGAACCTTCTCTGACTAAACTGCACCATCTCATGCATGCGAGATGGCCATCTCGGTTCACCCAGACGGTCGTCTGGTGGCCCGAGTCACGCCAGTTTGGTCAGGTCAGTTCGTTCCTTGACCAAATTCAACTCACAACTAGCCTAACACCTAGATGTTTGTCTCAACTCTTGAGACGGTCATTTGGCACTCCCAGATGGCTGTCCTAACACTTGAGATGGGCATTTGGTAGTATTGTCAGTCTATTTGTTTCTTGAATCAAATGCTTAAACACTTTAACACTTAATTCATCTATCATTCGAGATCTGAACTCCTCTTCTAGGTCAAGACCTATGTGTTTGACCATATAGGTCCCATATTACGTTGGCAATGAGTGTCCATAACAACTTATGACATCACAAGAAAAGAGTGGTTCCTAGTTGCACATCATTGCTACCCAAGTAAATGGAAAAGTCAGGGAACAACTTCAACCTACAATTTGTGCATGGTGTTGCAGTGTTTGTATAGTTCCTTTATCAATGATGTCCAGGTTGAACTAGTTGCATGTAGCAGTCACCCTCTTTATTATTCAATCTTGTTTCTTGAACCATAGTATATTGTATGAGATATGTGTACGCTCAATATCATATATTGACTCACATGCTCATGGTCATGTTTTTCTCAATCTCATTAATTAAGAGGCCTAGGATATCAAACTCCCATAAGAGGGAAAAATCCCATATATATCACTCACAGTCAATCCCCATGTGTCAAAGCCACCCAATCATCATCATTATAACAACCCATGTTTCAGGACTATGTTTGATGATGTTAAAGTGTACCCAACGATATGTGTTGAGTGCAGTGATTTTAGGTCTAAGAACCACAACCACCACCATCACTATGAGAGCTGACTATGACTTCCATAAAGATGGCTTCCATGTGTCAGTCTCATGGTGGATCTGTCCGTTACACTATTCTTTAAAATGTATTTGTGTGCTTTGTTTGATATAGCCACATCTTGACTCACACAATTGTGTCATCAACCAACCCACACTCCGATCTTATGTATTATTGTTGTCTATCAATCTTCCACACTAGTAACCGATTAGGTACATAATGAGAATATGTATATGTACTCTTAACATGTGTATGATCTCATTTCGACAAGGATAATACTTGAAAACATATGTCATTGAGTAATATTATTCTCCAGACATTTATTATTTTACATCATTATCTCATAACTGAATTAAACAAAATAAATTGGAAGCTTGCCTTTTATTAATAATCAAATTGTTTTTACATGATATGCCATTACAATCATCACATGATTGGCTTTCTGGACATACATAACCAACATGAGCAACCCACCTAGATTTTGGGAATTTTTCAGCCAACCTTTCATTTTTATACTTTTTGGTTATTTTTTACAATTTTCCAAGAAAACACACACAAACACATATTTTATATAGTTTGTTTAGTTTTAAGATGTGCATGTGAAAAAGTTGTGAAATTAAGAAATTTGGATGAAATTTAGAAAAGGATTCCTAAAAAATCACTTTCATTCAAAGATTTGATGTTTTTATTTGAAATCAAGTTGGAATCACTTGCTACAGTGTCCACCACGATTGTGGTACCATGGAACAGTTGTGGTGAGACACTCAAATTCACATAGAAATGATAGGGAAATTAGAGAAAGTTGATCAGAACTAGAATGGGTGTGTTATGCAGCACGACTGTGTGGCATACCAGCCACCACAGTCATGTGGTGTAGCACGGCTGTAGTGAAAACAAGCCAACACAGTCATGTGGCAGCACAGTCATGCTGGCCCCCGACCCAACAACTTAAGTGTCTGATTTCAACACTTTATTTTCACTTATTCATTCAGTTCTTCTGTGACAACATGCCCTTTTTCCATGACCAACTTCCTGAAGCGCCGCGCAAGCTATCTTCCACCTCTGATTA
This sequence comes from Alisma plantago-aquatica, assembly GCA_963693085.1. Taxonomy (NCBI): domain Eukaryota; kingdom Viridiplantae; phylum Streptophyta; class Magnoliopsida; order Alismatales; family Alismataceae; genus Alisma; species Alisma plantago-aquatica. The sequence continues at coordinate 895,835,553 of OY856412.1, read as the reverse complement.
TTCCTCCTTTCACCCCCAATAAACCACTAGTCACTCCCACATCATTTCCCCTACCTCCACCCACCATATTTATCCCTTTTCCTCCACCAAAATAACCCTATTTCTCCATTCTGTCCCAACAATCCAAATTTTCAAAAAGCCTAATTATCATGTCTCCCCCCACCAAAATTCGTCCAAAATGAAAAAAAATGCTAACAATGTAGTTGAGAAGACCAAGGATATCCTCTCCTACCAATGCAGACCAATAATGGATCATATTAAACCCCGACGACATCTCTCGCTCCACTGCCTACCTTTGTCTCTCACAATGGAACAACCCATTTGTCAGTGGATGAGCTAGACACAGTGATAATTCTTATAGACGATGAGTTCTCAGATCATACACATTGTGCAACACCATCATCTTCGAGGGAACCACTACCACCACCTTTGTCAGTCTGGCAATCAGTTTCTTAAGTAACAACACCACTACTGATGACATCTTGGCCTTTGACCATGGTCTGGCCTTCAACCTCGTGGATCTCTTGAAGTGTTTAAGAAGATCATGAATGAAGTACATTACTAACTTGGTAAAAGTAGTAAGGCACTTCAATACGATCGATGTTGAAGCATTTGAAACTAAGAGTTTGAGGACCTTCTAGAAAGATCGTGAAAGTGTATCATGATGAACTCCATCTGAAACATAATGATGTGTCAAAAAGAAGGAATGACACCTTGTTAGTCATGGTGGGATTATCAATAAATCTAGATAATCTTATGATTTCCTTTTTGGGCACATTCTTTACACTACAACAATGTACCATCTAAAATGGTTTAAAAGACACCATATGAGATATGGAATGGGAAGTGTCCTGATATGTCTTTTATAAGGATTAGCATTGAAATCTTATATAAGAAAATAGTTTCTTGAAAAACTTTGTCCACAAATCATATAAATGCTATTTTGTTGAATACTATTTTTATATTCCAATATGACAACAAAAGTGTTTTGTTTAAAGGATGGTTGTATTCCTATAAGAAATTTAATTCCAAAGGAATCAGTTTGAGAAAAGTAGAACTCAAAAAGTTCGAGACCAGTAAGAAAAATATTGAACCTAAAGAGGTAAAAATGGAACAAGAAGAATCACAATTTTTGTTGGAATATCAAATTCTTTATGTAATATAAAATTGGTAGATCTAGTACAACATACCTTGAGTTTGAAAGATTATGATATCTTCTAAGTCAGAAAGTTAGTAAGTTGGTCATAAGATGATGAGCCAACAACATACCTAGATACTATTGAGGACCAGAGTCTAGGGAATTGCTTGAGGCCATAAGATCCAAGACGGATTCGATGCACACCAACAATGTATGACCTCAATGGATCCACCTAAAGGGGTAAAACCCATAGGGTGGAATTAAATCTTCAAGAAGAAGATCGACATGGATGGTAATATGCAAACCTATAAGGGTATATTGGTTGCAAAGGGTTTCAAGAAAGTTCAAGGTATTGGATATGATGGAATCTTTTCACTAGTTTCCATGGTTAATTCCATCAGGATCATGCTTGTTCATGCAGCATAATAAGACTATGAGATTTGGAAAAATGAATGTTAAACTGTATTCCTTGATAAGAATAATGTAGAGAATGAGTACATGACACAACCGGAAGGTTTTGTAAATCCAATTATTAAAAATAAAGTCTATAAGCTCCAAAGTCAATATGTGGATTGAACCAAGCATCTCAGAGCTAGAATCTTCTACTTGACAAGAAAATCAAAGAGTTTGACTTTTGTTAAAGATAAGATGAAACTGTGATTACAAGAATTTAGTTGGAGCATATTTATATTCCACATAATGATGGGGAATAACATCCTTATCAGAGGATTTTAAGACCCGAAAAGGAAGTAACTTCTCCATGAAGGATTTAGGTGAAGCATCCTATATGATAGGAATCAAGATCTAGATCTGGAAAGCTTCTTGACCTAAGAAAGAGTACATACAATGTCAAGATGTTGAAGGGGTTCAGCATACATGACTCAATGAGAGAAAATGTGTCCATGTTCCATGAGATTAGTCTCTCAAGATCCCAATGTCCTAGTTCTTATGAAGAATGTGAAAAACATGAGTGAGATGTCATATGCATTCACAATTGGATCTATCAGGAATGTAATGTAATGTACTCGTCATGTTGTCTCACATATATTGGACATGACGAGTGGATATATGTCAGATCCCAGTAAAAGTCACTAGATTGCCATAAAGAATGTCCTTAAATAATTGAGAAGCACTAAAAGGATGTATTCCTTAATTATGGTAATGAGGAGGAGTTGGGTGTAAAGGGTTACATTGATGCATGCTTCTAGTATGACAAAGATCGCAATCAAAATTTATGTTTGACCTTAAAATAGACTATAAGCTAGAAGAGTTCTGATCAAGAGAAAATTGCTAATTCTACATTAGTTAGGCAAAGGAACCCAGATAGCATGCTATGAAATTTCCATCTTATACGAGAAGTCATACAACAAGGAGATGTGGAACTTTCCATATACATACTAGAGGTAAATGTTGCTAACCCTATACGTAAGCGCTTGCACAATAGAAACATGATGGACATGTTATGATCACTTGGAATAAGATTTGTGGGTGATTGGATCAAAGTGCAAGTGGGAGTCTGTTGGTATATATTCCTAGATAGCCAATCATACAATGATTGAAATGGGGCATTAGATACTTGATTTGACAATGATAAAGGTAATTCCATCTATTATGTTTGTCTCAATCATGAGATGATGACATATATCATAGATGTATAAAGAATGATGTTACTTGATGACATATGTCTTCAGGTTTAGGACCTAAAAATGATATCATATGTATGATAAGAGTACATACATTCTTTTTATGTCCCTAGTCAGATATTACTGTGGAAGCAAAATAGAAGACAATAATACATAAGACTAAAGTGTGTGTTGACTAATGACAGAGTCTCATTAGTCATGATATGTGATATCAAGTCAAGCACACATGTACATTTTAGAGAACAATGTATTGTACAAACCCACCTTGAGAGTGATACATGGAGACCATGGAATGGTAATCAGAATCAACTCTCATAGTAATAGTGGTGATTGTGGTTGTTAGACCTAAAATCATTACACTCATCACATGTTGTTTGATGTACTTTGACATTATCAAACGTGACCTTGAATAAGTGTAGCCATAAAGGTGATAGTCAGATACATTATAACACATAGGATTGAGTGTGAGTGATGTAGATGGGATTTGTCCCTCCTATAGGAGATTTATATCCTGACCACTTCATAAGAGAGACCAAGAAATGTATGCCCATACTCATGTGATTCAATATGTGATATGTGAATTCACATGCATCTCATATAGTCTGATCTAGTTCAAGGAACATGAATTGAACATTGAGAGGATGACGATTCCATGCCTTAAGTTCATTCTTGATGTCAGAGACAAAAGAACTATACAATCATAGAAACAATGATCACATATTGTAAGTTGAAGTTGTTCTCCAACTTCCAAATTACTTGGACAATAATGATGTGTGGCTAGATACTGCTCATTGTTCGTGATGGCATAAATCAGTTATGGACATTCATTGCCAATGTAAATTAGGATCTATAGGGTCACACACATAGTATGCACTTGGACTAGGAGTTTATTCATAAATGATTTTTAACTTGATTACTAAATTGTTTAGGTATTCAATTTAAACAATAATGGTTAAAAATTGATTGAATGGACTATGAACCAACTGATTCAAGTGTTGAACTAATTGATTCAAGTGTCACATCAATTGGAAACAACATTGGCTGAACAATACCTGAAGTAGGGCATTAATTGACCAGTTCACTTAGTGAACTGATTGGTTCAAGGTCTCAAATGACTGGTTCAAGTTGTGAACCACCCGGTTCAATGATCAATATGATTGGATAAAGGATTAATGCTGACGTTATGGTGTGCATTAATTGTATATTGAATGTCAATGTGGTTTGAAAAAGGAAGGTAACTGAATCATCTCACTCAAGGGTTGAACCATATAATGATCGGTTCAATAGTGAACCGACCTGTTTATCATTCATAGATTCTAGAAAATTTGTGAAAATCAGTCTCTTCAACTCCCGCTCAGACTTCTCACAGTTGTGGTAATGTGAGAACTCAAGGAAATCCCACCCATCAATGGGAGGGTTACCATGTGGGAAATACGGGCACAGAGTATAGCAACAGAATTAAAAAAAAATTATCTATCTGTTTTCCATAATGGAAAAACCGTGTCAACTACTATGAAATAGAAAGGATGGTTTTAATGAGTTATACCTGGTCCTAGAGCAAGTCTAGCAACAACAAATCATCATAATGCAACTTTCTTCAAGTTGCTATTGGATGGTGGTTGTGTGGCTCCTAGTCTTCACCATAGACTATGAACCTGACAACTTCTATAGGGACTCCTGTGGTTTTGCCCTGGACTACATTTTGACTTTATCCTCCTATCAGCAGCCAAAGGACTCCTACCTCTAGAGTAGTCCACACAGATGAACTAGAATTCATGTCGTTCAACTAGAACATATAGGAAGGAGTAGTCCCTCTCATTGGCGTATTAGTCACTAACTTGCTCTCCCACAACAATGATCCTCAGTTGTTCTCTCTCATCGCTATCCTTCCCTTATCGAGTAGGACTTGCTTGGGCTCTCTAAGTTACCACAACTAGAGATGACAACAATTTTCAGAGAAACCAATCCTCAGTTGTTTTGTCATTGTGCTCTAGGAAACCCTAGTGCCCCTCTATTTATAGGTGGGGTTAGGGCCAGGGTTTCCAGTTTGTTCGAGATCTATGTGGGAGTGGAAGGGACCAGAAGATATTGAATTTTTGCAACCTGTAAGATGAGAAATTGTCATATTGAAACCCATAAGGTCATCTAAAATTGCGAGATGGTCGTTTTGTAGTTTCTCGGTTGCAACAAAATTGGAAATTCGATTCCCATTAATGCTAGACATTAATTCCTTATACCACAAGAATTGTACAATCGAAATAATTTGGGGAAGTATGTAGAACCTTCTTCCAGCCTAACTGAGTGATCTCACACATGCGATACAGTCGTATAATTCACCCAAATGATCGATTACTGACCTGAGCTGAGCCGTTCGATTCAACATAATGAACTAGTCAGTTCAGACCTCAGTTTGGGAAGATCTTAGACAATTATGTTTTTGATTATCCTGACAATCCAAACGACCATATCAACATTTGAGATGCTCGTATGACACTCCAAATGGTCATCTAACCCTGTGAGATGGTCGTTTGGCAGTGCATTCTGCCAATCTGTTGCATGAATTAAGTACTTAAACACTTTAGTAATCAATCCAATCACCATTCAAGATCAAACTTCTCATCTAAATGAATTCCTATGTGTGTGAACCTATATGTCCCATATCACATTGGCAGTGAATGCCCATAACTAAATTATGACATCACAAGAAAGGAGTGGTGCCTAGTCACACATTAATGCTACCCAAGTGGATAGAAAGTTGGAGAACGACTTCAACCTACAATCTATGTAAGGTGTTGTAGTGATTGTATATTTCCTTTGTCGCTGATATCCAAAATGAGCTTGAGGAATGGAATCGTTACCCTCTCAACGTTCAATCCATTTTCCTTGAACCAAGAGTAGACTGTCTGAGATAACGTGACCTCAATATCATATATTGATTCACATGTACATGCACATGTGTTTCTCTATCTTGCTTATCAAGTGGCCATGATATCAATCTCTAGTAGGAGGTACAAATATCATCTCTATCACTCACACTCAGTCCTTGTGTATCAAAGTCACCCAATCATTACTGTTATAACAACCCATGTTTTAGGACTGCATTTGATGATGTCAAAGCCTACCCAACGACATGTGATGAGTGTAGTGATTTTAGGTCTAAGAATCACAATCACCACCTTCACTGTGAGAGATGACTATGACCACGAATGATGGTTTCCATGTGTCAGTCTCAAGGTGGGTATGTCCGATACACTATTCTCTAACATGTATCTGTGTGCTTTGTTTGATATTACCATATCCTGACTAATGAGATTCTGTCATCAACCAACCCACACACTAGTCTTATGTGTTACTGGTGTCTATCTACATTCCACAATAACAATCGGCTAGGGACATAATAAGAATGTACACACCCTTATCATTCATATGATCTCATCCCCCAAGTCATGTACTTGAAGACATACATCATTGAGTATTGTCATTATTTAGACATTCATTATGTTTTCTCATTATCTCATAACTGAATGAAACGTAATGAATCAGAAGCTTGTATTTATGAGTATTAATCAAATCCTTTATGGTTTATGCCATGTCAATCATCACATGATTGGCTCTCTGAGCATACGTTAACAACAAACTCCCACTTGCACTTAGAGCCAATCACCCATGAATCTCATTCTTAGTGATAAACATGTCCACCATGTTTATGATGCACAAGTGCTAATCCAGCGGGTTAGCAACATTTTGTTATTAGTTGGCATATTGCATGTTTCTTATCTCTTCACTTTGAGATGAAACCACCATAATATGGTATCTGATATTCCTTGCCTAACAAGTAGCTCCATTGTTGTTACAATACCACTACTGTCAAAGGTTGGAACATCTATAATTTCATCATATGAACTTTTAGATCCATATAGTATCACTCTATGTTCATAACACAAGTATACTTGGCTTCTATTGTAGAATAGAATTAATGGCTATTAGTTCAGAACCCTTCCAAGTAACGACACTTCTCCCTTTTAAATAAAATATATTTTATTACAATCATCTTATGTCATTTTGGAAACTCACATTGATCTAAGTCTTTACACCCAACTCTTCCTTTATTGCTATCTCTATTGACTAGTAGTATATCCTTAAGTACTTCACAAGTACTAATGAATGTCTTTAATGACATTCTAATAACTCTTATTGGAATCATCTTGTCATGTCCAATACATACAAGATTATATTGAATAAGTACATTTATAGCATTCATGACAGATCCATTGCTACAACCTATGGCATCTTAATCATGTCATTTCCATTCTTCATAAGAATTAGAACATATGGTTCATGAGAGACTAATCCATATTCTCTCTCAATGAATCCTAACTTGTTGAATTCTTTCAACATCTTGCTATTCCATGTTCTCAGACTTATATTGTGAAACATTCAAGAACTATCTCTATAGATCTTGATCCTTGTCTCATAAGACGTTTCACTTAATCCTTCATTACTGAAGGGGTTTTCCATGCCAGATCTCAAAATTCACAATATTGAGATATTATTCCTCATCATATGTGGAATATTTATATATGTTCCCACTAAATCTTTTGTAATCACAGATTCCATCTTTCATCTTGATTCAAGTCAAACTCTTTGACTATCGTGTCAAATTAAAAGATCCTTCCTATGAGATGCTTATTTCGATCCCATATTTAAAATTGTAGTTTATAGAGTTTATTTGCATTTATGAAGTTATAAAACCCTTTAGGTTGTGTCATGTACACATCCTATGATGTATTCCTTTTAAGGAATCAGGTTTTTACCTTCATATGCTAAATCTCTTAGTCTATTTTAACTTAAATAACAAGCTTGACAATTGGTAAAGGAATTTCTATTATCTTCAACAACTTGAATTGATTTGAAAACCTATTCAACCAATATGTCCTTTTATGTTGTCCATCTATATCTTTACCACAAGACCTTATTGCACCCTTTAGGTATTACCCCTTTAGGTGTCGCTTTCAAGGTCCTACCTTGTTAGCTTACATGGACCCCATAATGGCCTTGAGACATTACTCATATTGTGGTACTTAATAGCTTCTAGTTGATTAGTTGGCTCATCCTGTCATGACCAACCTATGTAAATTGTTGGATTCCAAATCCTCCAATCTCAGCCATGTTCTACTAGATATTGTTTTGTGTTATATGATGAACTCAATATTCCCCAACAACTTGTGACTCTCTTAGTTCTCATTATACCTCTTTGTTGACCTTGAACATTTCAAGTTATGCTTTTACTCCCACTGATTCTTTAGGAACTCAGTTATCCTATCAACAAAACATTTTGTTATTGGATTGGGATTAATAGTAATAATTAAAATTGTAATTTGTGGATAAAACTTTTCAAAAACCACTTTCTCAATGTAGGTTTCAATCCTTTAGACATATTGGGACATTCCCAAATCATATCATATATGATGTCTTATAAACCATTCATATGGTACATTATTTAGTGTTTGGTATATATATTTATGAGAATAAGAAGACTTGATTAATTGATAATCATATCATGACTCATCATGGTATAATTCTTTCATTCTGACACAACATCATGTTCATATGGATTTGACTTGTGATGCATTATCATACTCCTTTCTTTGAAGGTACTCAAGGTATCGATGTAAAGTATTTGAATACTTGATCTCATGAAAGTTTCTTAATACTTTCATCAAAGTCATACTTCATTTATAATCTCCTTGAACATTTCAAGATATTTCCATTCTATTGAGTACATATCATCATATTACCAGTAAATGAGTATGAGGTATAAGTAATTATGTATAGCATTCATTCTATAAGATCTTCATGCATCACATGTATGAGGTTTGATGGAAGTATTATCCTTCCACTACATCTATTGAAGGATGTCATGTCACATTGTGCGTAAATAAGGCTTTGCATGTTTCCTTAGGTTTGATAACCAAGGGAATCTAGATTAACACCAATATGTATTCTATACATACATTTATTATATGTAGGTCCAAGGTGACTATTGCTAATGATAGTCTTGAGTCATCAATTATAATCCTTTGGTATTAATGTTATAAACATTCATCTCAAAGTCTTTCATACAAAGATCATTAGATGTTTGGGCGTTTCCATGCAAGATCGTATCTTTTGATATATAAACATTAATATCTCACTTTATTGATTCATCATCCTTGTCATACAAGATGCTTTGAAGTATATGTTTCTATTTTATGGCATAATGAAATAGCAGTTCTACTAACTTATTACATGCCCATTAGGCTAAGATACATTTAAATGTAGACTAAAGCTTCCACAACTCTTGCTCCTCCTTGTCCATTTTTGTCCTTCCATGAAGGATTTTACTTCTTGTCAGATCTTGCACATCAAGTATGTCAAGTATCTATTTTGTATCACATACCAAAATGAAGAAGTAATAAAATTTAACTTATAACATTTATACCTAAAGTGAAGGCATCTATGTCTTCCTTCTTCTTTAATTCCTCTAACCAGAGTGGAAAATTTCTTTTCCAATGTCTTGGTTGGTGACAGTGGTGACAATCACCTCTTTTTTTTCACTGCTCCCTTTGCTTTGAGATCTAAATACTTGAGCTTATGGCTAGCTTTATAACTCTTCTTAGCTTTGCCTTTGCCTTTATACTTCCTCCTTGTCTTACTGATCATCATCATAGAGTTGGGCTTGTCTTACTTCATTTGTGTCCGAGTTGTTCTCAACATGCCCAACAACTCTGTCAACGGCTTGTCAAAGTAATTCATATTGAAGTTCATGACAAACTGACTATATGACTCTGACAGAGACTATTGAATTACTTCAATGGCCAACTCTTGACCCAACTAGTCTAGCTAGGTTCTCCACATACCCAATGAGCTTTAGTACATGAAGACATGTTGGGTCACCTTCTGCCATGTTACATTTGAATAGTGACTTGGAGACATTGTATCTCTCTTGTCTTGCCTGATCTTGGGACATGTTCTTGAGATGTGTGACCATCTCAATCACATCCATGTTATCATGTTGCCTTTGCAACTCATAGTTCATGTAGCATATTATCAAACACTTGATATCCATGGTGTCTTTAGTATGCTTCTTATAAGAATCCCTGTCAGCCCTCGATGCATTTTGAGGTGGTTCTTCTGATTCTAGCGTTACCAAGACATATAGCTTGTGATTCTATGTTAGAACGATTCTCAATGTCCTGAACCAATTGTGGAAGTTATTACCAGTTAGTTTTCCCTTCTCTAGGAACAATTGTAAATAAAAGTGATTTTTGTTCGTTGCCGTTTGATTCTACAAAAGAATTTGCAATTTTGTCAATAATTCATTTTTTATTTGATTTGATTCGAGTTTGGGCAATAATAATTAGGTCTTTAATTTATTATCATTCCCACTATTTTATTCAAATATCCTTCACATATCAATTCAGAATATTGCAGCGTATAATATTCTAGTGGGCCTAGATCCATATTTCATCAAATCATGAGTCAGCTTTGGCTGATCACCCACAAGTTGACTATTTAGGTAGGCAACTTTTGCCAATTACACCCATATGTAACTCTTAGATAGATGATATGCACAACTCCTTGCCATAATCATATGTATGCTTCTGGACTTAGACGCTCTAAGAGTCACCAGTTAAGCCTGACCCAATAGACAATACGATAATAATGCACCCCGTTTTGGCGTCACCTACATTATTACCATCACACTTCCATGAGGTAGATGGCACACCATACTTTGGTGTAACCTATGCATAGTCAAACAAGTTTTTCATGCGTATTGCTATTGGAAAGCATCTTAGAATTAATATATTTGATTTGAGGGAATTTATATATATCATATACATACATATATTGCATCTAATCACCACATATATAGTACATATCATATACATGCTATATCCCACAATGTAAACATGCAATATAAAACAAAAGGTGATGGTTATGTCCATGTCTACTGTAATTCCTCAAAGCCACAAGGAATTACTAACACCAAGGTCAATCATCACATCAAATGCATGAACCTATTATTGGTGTAGATCTGTGTTTGCCAATCTGGGTAGTTCAACCCTTGAACTGGTCATTTTGCTTCTAAGTCAGTCGGTTGGTCATCATGGTCGTCTGGCCTCCAGTCCAATCAATGTTTGGACTCCTTCCAAACGGTCGGTTGGATCCAACAGGAAATCATTTGGATCCATTGTTCTGTCCTCCATGGTCCTCCAGATGGTCGGCTCATCTCACAAACTGGTTGTCTCATCTGGAAATGATCATCTTCTTTGTCGTTGTAAGAAAAAAAACTATCATATTGCTATTAAACATCGAGTTACATTTGAGGGGAGAAAAGGTAGAAAAGAATAAACTTTACATATGGAAGAGGGAAGCAGAGGTTCGGTATGCAAATTGAGATAAATAGGAATAAAACCAAACCATCCCACCACACATAGATATTGGGTATTGGCCATAACCATGCTACACATCCACCATCAAAACCACTTTTAGGGCAATGTGTGTAAATTGCATATATATCATATTATATATATATATATAGTTTGGGATTATGTGGTCTTTGATCAGATCCACATATGAGACAATTTAAATATTCACATTTTATGCAATAAATAAATGGTAAAACCAAAAATATCATCATATCGATTATCACAAAACATAGTAAATTGACGTGGCTCTAATACCACTATTAGGAAATACGGGTACAAAGTATAGCAACAGAAATAAAAAATTTATCTATCCTTATTCTTTTAACAACAATATTGCGTCAACTACTATAAAATAGGAAGGATGATTTTAATGAGTTATATCTAGTCCTTGAGCAAGTCCAATGAAAATAGCTTGTTGCAATGCAACTGTCTTCTAGTTTCTCTTGGATGGTGGTTTTGCAACTCATGTTCTTCACTATGGATAGAGAATATGACAACTTCTGCATTGACTCACGTTGTTTCGCCATAGACTGTAGATTGACTTTGTCCTCCTAGAAGTAGCCAAAGGACTCCTGCCTCTAGAGTAGTCCACACAGACCAACTAGAACTCATGTTGTTTGACTAGAACAAATAGGAAGGAGTAGTCCCTCATGTTGGCGTACTAGTCACCAACTTTTGCTCCCACAACAACGATCCTCAATTGTTCTCTCCCGTCACTATCCCTCCCTAGTTGGGTAGGACTTTCTTGGGCTCTCTTGGTTAGCACAACCAGAGAGAACAACAATTTTTAGAGCAACTGATTCTTAGTTGTATAATTTTTGTGCTCTGGGAAGCCCCCAGTTCCCTCTATTTATAGGTGGGGTTAGGGCCAGACTTCCCAGTTTGTTTGGGATCTATGTGGGAGTGGAAGGGACCGGAAGATCTTGAATTTTCACAACTTGAGAGACACAAAATGGTCTTTTAGCAACCCAAACAATCACCTGGCACTATACGACGGTCGTTTCATACTGTGAGATGGTTCTTTCCCAGTTCCTTGATTTCATACAAAATTGGCAATTCGATTCCCATTAATGCTAGACATTGATTCCTTGCACCACAAGAATTGTGCAATTGAAACAATTTGGGAAAATATCTAGAACCTTCCTATGACCTAAATGAGTGATCTCACACATACAAGATGTTTGTCTCATTCACCCAGATGGACGTCTGGTGACCCAAGTTGAGCCAATCGGTTCAACGGAATGAACCGGTTGGTTCACACCTCAGTTTGGACATATTTTAGCCAATTTGATTTCTAATTAGCCTAACAATCCAAACGGCCATTTCAACATTTAAGATGCTCATCTAGCATTCCAAAAGGTTCTATCACACTGTGAGATGGTTGTTTGGTAGTGTAATCAGCCAATCTATTGTTTGAATTGAGTACCTAAACACTTTAGTGATCAATCCAATGATCACTCAAGATCAAACTCCTCTTCTAGAGGAGTTCCTACATGTGTGACTCTATGGGTCCCATATCATGTTGGTAGTGAATGCCTATAACTAACTTATGACATCACAAGCAAGGAATGGTGCCTAGTCACACATCAGTGCTACCCAAGTAAATGGAAAGTTGGAGAACAAATTCAACCTACATTCTGTGTAAGGTGTTGCAATGATTGTATAATTTATTTGTCACTGATATCCAAAATGAACTCGAGGTATGGAATCATCATCCTCTCAATGTTCAATCCATGTTCCTTGAACTAAGAGCAGACTGTCTGAGATAAAGTGACATCAATATCATATATTGATTCACATGTGCATGCACATGCATTTCTCGATCTCACTTATCAAGTGGAAATGATATAAATCTCCAGTACGAGGGACAAATCCCATCTCTATCACTCACAGTCAGTCCCTATGTGTCAAAGTCCTCCAATAATCACTGTTATAACAACCCATATTTCAAGATTGTGTTTGATAATGTCAAAGCGTACCCAATGACATGTGATGAGTGTAGTGATTTCATGCCTAAGGATAATAGTCACCACCTTCATTATGAGAGATGACTATGACCACCAATGATGGTTTCCATGTGTCAGTCTCAAGGTGGGTCTTTTTGATACATTGTTCTCTAACATGTATATGTGTGCTTGGTTTGACATTACTATATCATGACTAATGAGATTCTATCATAAACCAACCCACACTATAGTCTTATGTGTTATTGGTGTCGATCTACCTTCCAAAGTAACAACTGACTAGGGACAAATAAGAATGTACACACTCCTATCATTTGTATGATCTCATCCTCCAAGTCACATACTTGAAGACATACGTGATTGAGTATTTTTATTCTTTAGACATTCATATCGTTTCCTCATTATTTCATAACTAAATGATATAGAATGAATTAGAATCTTGCCTTTATGAGTATCAATCAAATCCTTTATGGTTTATGCCATTTCAATCATCACATGATTGTCTCTATGGGCATACCTTACCAAAATAGCAAGGGAATATGATTGGGAGAACAAATCGGTACTAGCACACTAACTAGAAGGGACAAATCCTTATCCATTCATTTAGATTGACGAGAGTTCCTAGTGGTCCATGTGGACTACTACAGAGGTGAGAAGGTTGTTACCACTCGCTAGGAGGATGTTGTCAACCTTCATCCATGGTGTTGCACCAGGAGGTTGTTTCTAATGATTACTTGAGTGCTGCTTGGAGAAGAAGCACGTTGTTGCAAGGATAAGTTGTTCAAATTGCTCTAGGACCAGGTATATGCCTAGAAAACCCTATTTTCCATTGCATAGTTGTTTACATGATCTACAGTATGAGGGTAATATCATAGTAAAAAAATTGTTTTCGCTGCCATATTTCCCAACACCATGTTGGGTTATGTATAAAATTCACCTAATGTGATGGCCTCTCAATATCTATATGAATTTGGAAATAATCTGACAAGCTCCGATGTTGTTTGGGTTCACATGACAAAAAAACTCTATTCATTATAGTTGAATCAATGTCATAATTTTCTTTATGTTGGAACAAAATGTATTTCTTTACTCATTCTACTTGGAATGGATATATAACAATTTCATGAAATTTTGAAATTTGATTTATGTTTGACATAGTAAATAGAATCCTTGTGAACAAAAGTTTACCACTAGTGACATGAACCATAGCAATATTTAATTTCAACATTGGGATGGACAATGATCCAATGACAAATTTCTTCTTACTTTCTCGGAGGAAAGATTACCTCCTATAAAACATTGTATCCAATCATTGATCTTAGTCAATGGTAGATCTTGCCCATATGCATCTAAGAAGCCATGAACCTTATGATGCTAATGACAAGCATAGAGAATGTATTTTCTTAGATTTATTTTGAGATAGTGAAGAACTTTAATGGATGCATCTCAGTGACCTGAATGTGGTTTGTCCATAAATTGATTAGACCCACTTGTTGCAAAAAAATATTTGATTAAGTAATTGTAAGAAAGTTTTGCTTTCTAACCAATCACTTGTAGTTTCATGGATCTGCTAAAGGCTCATCATGTTCTTTATATAACTTGACTTTGGAAGCCATAGGTGAGTATGTAGGTTTTGACCCAACATACCATATTCTTCAAGAAGATCAAATGCATACTCACATCATGAAATAAAAATCCAATCCTTGGGCCTTGCAATTTAAATGACTATGAAGTAATATAGGTGGCGTACATATTCATTTTGAAATTTTCCCTAAATGAGTTGCTTGAATCTCACAATACATTGATGCTCATCACATGTAACAATAATATTGTCTACATTGACAAATAAGGAGAGTACAAATAGTTTCATGTTGATTAAGATGGAGTGCTCTGGGCTTGCAATCCTAGATAGATTGGATGAACTTCCCTAACCATGATCAGGGTGACTGCTTCAAGTTATAGAGAGATTTATGAAGTTGATAGGCTAGATAAGACTTCCCTTGAGCAATGAACCCATGAGTTTTCTCCTTACAAATAACATCACAATGATCCCCATGAAGGATTTCTTAATGTCGAGTTGATGTAGAAGCCAAGAGAAGTGGGGATCCAATGAAATTGTTGTCATTTTGGTCATTGGTTACAAGGTCTCTAGGTGATCCTCGCCATAGACCTGTGTGAAACATTTCACCAGAGGAACTGTCATTGTATTAGTAGTACCATCTAGACCAACTTTGACTGAGAAGATCCATGAAACCAACTACTTAATTTTTGGATGGATCACACACAAGGATCCATGTATTACTTTCAAATATAGTATCCATCTCAACTTTCTTTGATTTCCATCAACCATGTTGATCTAGTGTAGATATTATACAAGGTACAAGGACATAAGATAGATTGGAGATAAATGCATCATAGGAAGGAGATAAGCATAAGAAGCAAAGTTAAAAGTAGGAAAAAATGTATATGATCACTTTTTATTACAAAAATCAATGGTCCAATTATCTGAAAAAGATTGAACCACGAGATTCCTACAGTTAGAAAAGATTTGAGAATTGTTGAGTCGAGCCACATTCTCTTGTACCTTTATTAGAGTATCCAAGAGATATAAAGTCGAGGTCAGGTTAGGAGGAGTAGGTCCAGGATCAGGAGGAACATGCATACACATGTATGGGATTGAAAAACATTAGAAAAAGAAGATAATCCTTGATCTTTTAAACATTCAAGGAAACATCTGTTGATTTTCCCAAGTATTGAGTATTTTGAAAAAAAGTTAACATCATACAATACAATAAATCGATGCTCATATGGATTATATTAGTAGTAACCTTTTTCAAATATTTGAGAAATACAATTAGTTGCTTGAGGACTAACCTTGTCATGATCAATACCAAACTCATGAACAAAACTAACACACACAAAAACATCTAGTGGAACAACGTATATCATGACATTAGAATATAAAATATGAAAAAGAATTTTATTGTTTAAATAGATGATGGCATGTGAATGATCAAATATCTATGTATGAGGACATGCATGTGGTGAAGAAGCATTCTAGCTATCTCAATAATATGCTTCTTTTTTTCTCAATGAAATCATTTTGTTGAGGCTTATGAGGACAAAACAGTTGATGATTAATCCTTTTTAGATAAAAATAAAGTAAGAGTGTGACTGGAATATTCTTTAGTATAATATGTACAGAATTTGAGGACCTTTCTAGAATTGGGTTTTTATTGCAAAAGTAAAACATTAGAGAATTGACAAGGTTTCATATTGACCTTTCATTAAAAATAACCAATTTGTTCTTAAAAATACTTCCATGAACATCACAAAATAATGATATCCAAGTTTTGAAGATACCTTACTAGATACCCACACATCATAATGGCCAATAAAAATGATAGAATTAGTACACTTTGACCTATGGTGCATACCTATCTGACAATCTTCATGATGATATCAGATAAACAAAAAATCAAGGGTGCAAAATTTAAAGTTTCTCAATCAATGAATCACTATAGCGACTATATATATGGAGGGATATAAAACCACACAAGAGCTTGGAGTCCTATCCAAATAATCAAGACCATATTCCTCATACCTTATACCAATCATCACATGTGTTAAGAGATCCAACCTAAAATAACGATCAAGGTCAATTTTATTCGATGTCGTAAGTGCATGAGTTAATTTCCTAATAAACATAAAATTAAAGAGTAATGATGGGAAAAAAGAGATGATCGTAGGGAAATATTTAGAAGATGTGAAAGAGTTCTAGAGCCTTAAACAACAACTAAAGAGACACTAGAAATGGTAACTTGGGATGTATTAGCTTTTATGATTATTAAGTTAGAGATGGATTAGATATACTTCTAATGTAATTTGTTGCACCTGATTCAAGAAATCAAGAAAACAAACTTGTATGAGTGGATTGAGATATGCAAGTTGCTGATTAACTCAATGCTTCTAATTTCTAAGCACATGAGTTGACATAAGAAGATACTTGATGGGATGCCCAAAATTTGAGAAGTTGATTGTACTTTTCATAACTCATTTTGTATTGATGAGTCGATTCACATGATAATTCAATAGAGAAAAGATTTTCTATCAAAGTCCTAGTAGGATAGCCATGGAGCTTGTCATATGTCTCCTTGTAGTGACTTTTTTCCATAGTGAGTACACTCAGGTTGACCTTTGCCACCTAAAGAAGGACTTCCACTTCCACTAGCATCACGACCACATCATTGTGTAGAAGATAATTTTGTGGTGTTTTTGGTGAACAGTGTTGAACAATCTATCATCAAAGTTAATGGAGAATTTTGGTCATTGAAGTCTTCTGAGTCATACTAATATGTCTGTACCAAGGTGTGAAGATATGCTTCATGTAGTATCTAGATTTTGACTCCTTCATATTTTTTAAGAAGGTTGGCAAGAAAGTTGATGAAAACCATATGATTTTCCACTTTTAAACCTTCATCAGATCAGTGGAGATGGGAAGTAAAGTTTTCAGATGTCCTATAATGTGAGTGACATTCCTAAAAAATATTTTTGTAACATATTTTGTTCTTGATGAAAATTAGAAATATACATTTTCATGTCATACATTATCAATATGTTGTTAAGTACATGAGTTGGATAAGATTTCATATTGTCTTGAAACTTTATATATGATTGGTGATGTCAGCTATTTAGGGATTCATGGAATTCTAAAGAGGAGGGTGGAATCACATTGTTTTCATAGGAAAAGAGAATGGTCAATAATAGATACCTCAGTCGGATGCTTGCATTTGCTTTGGCCATTGGACCATATTTTTACTTTGTACCTTCATTGACTGAAGTTGTGTCCATTCAACTTTTTGGAGGCAATGACAAAGTTTTAGACTAGAATCTAATAAGTTTGGGGTTTCTTTTCCCCTACACTGAAGATATTTATGACTAGAAGCATTGAACATGACGTGTTAGACAATCAACAAGGCTTTTTTCTCTTCAATGAAGTTGGATCATGCTTTGTACCTTGCAAAATGTCATATTGATTCTTTGGCATTCCATGTTCACCATTTTCACTTGAGAAAGCAAACGACACATCGTGTTGGTGGTGGGAGTCATCATGTCTATTGTCACTGAGGTGGGGTTTTATTGGGCATGTCATGCCATGTCTAATGATAGACACATTGTGTCTGATCCCAACAGATGATGTCATTGGTCACAAAATGAAAAGAAGAATAGGGGTGAAGAAGGGGAAATGACTTGTCTATGACTTGATAGTGTTGAAGATGAGGCATGAACTACATGATGAATTAAAGATGACAAGAATATTGATTTTTGGTGATGTGAAGGGATTTTTCTTGAATACGATGATTCCCTCCATTATGTATGAAGCAAATCTTCATGATGACATTGTTGGTATGAATGTCCAAAGATCCAGTCATATGATGATTGTCATGTATCATCATGTACTGAATTTTATTAATAATAAAGAAAATTATGCCTATGACGTTTATCCAGTTATGAGATGATTATATAACATGATATATGTGTAAGGAATGATACGACTAGATGACATATGTTGCAAGGTTGAGGACCTGGACAATAAGATCATATGTATGAGAAGAGTATATACGTTCTTGTTATGTCTCTGTTCAGATATTATTGTGGAAGCAAAATAGACAACAATAATAAGTAAGGCTAGAATGTGTGTTGCCTAATGACAATCTCTCATTAGTCATGATATTATATATCCAGTCAAACACATAGGTACTTGTTAGAGAACATTATACTAGACAGACCCACCTTGAGAGTGATACATGGAACCATTGAATGTAGTCAAAATCATCTCTTAAAGTGATAGTGGTGATTATGGTTCTTAGAACTAAAGTCTCTACACTCATCACATATCACTTGATGAACTTTGACAACCATTCAACGTGAACTTGAATAAGGATTGCTACAAAGGTGGTTCTTGGGTATGTTGTGACATATGGGGATTGATTGTGAGTGATGTAGATGGTCTTTGTCCCTCCTATTGAAGTTGATATCCTATCCACTTGATAAGTGAGACTGAGAAATGTATGGACATTCTCGTCTGAGTCAATATGTGATATCGAGTACATGTGCATCTTGATAGTCTACTCTAGTTCAAGAAACATAGATTAAGAATTTAGAGGATGATGAGTCCATGCCTCATATTCAATATGGATATCTGAGACAAAGGAACTATAGGATCATAGTAACAATGATCACAATTGTAGGTTTAAGTTGTTCTCCAACTTTCCATTTACTTGGGTAGCAGCGATGTGTTGCTAGATACCACTTATTTCTTGTGATGTCATAATATAGTTATGGACATTCACTGCCAACATAATTTGGGACCTTTAGTTCACACACATAGGATGTACTTAGACAAGGAGTTTACTCATGGACAAAGATTCAATTTGATAACTAAACTATTTAGGTAATCAAAATGTATAATATTGGATGTTAGTCGCCTAACTAGAGTGTCCAGATGATCAACTAGTGTGCCAGTCCACCAGACGGAATGTTTTGACTCTGGCTAATGGAACCAATCAATTGACCAATTGAAATGTGCAATCAATCAACTGATCAAAGTTTCCAACGGGTGATCAGATTAGCCATTTGACCTATTGGAGTGTCAAATTGACCAGTTGGATTGAACTGGAAAATTTGAATGAGTTAATATTGGCCAAAACAACATGAAATAGTTGTGGCAATAAAATTAGTGTTATTGCACTTCTCTCCACAAGCCAATCAATCAAATGAATTAGCCACTCAATCGACTAGTCGTGTGTGGCCACTTCCTAGCCATGAAATCTGACCCTTCGTCTCCCTAGGATTTGTGAAACCATGGCCTAGTCCCTCTTATATAAATGGGGATGGCCAAGGCTCTCAACACACACACTTGACTTCACATAGTTGTAGCAACATGAGATCCCAAACCGTCTTACCCATGAAAGAGAGAGATAGAAAAGGAGAAGAAGTCCATGCTAGCACATTGACAAATGAAGGTGAAACTCCTTCCCTCTAGATCAAGAAGTCTGATGTGAAGTTCCTAATGATCTATATAGTGTTGACCTAAGTGTTAAACATTGTCCATATTTTGATATCTAACTTAACCATTCCATTCATATGTATCTAATATGTTTGTTTGAGATTGATTTCGGGTATTAGGTACATGAAAAGGATCAAATCTATCAAACCCTAGCTTGTTCTAGTTCAATTCAAAAGCAATGCAAATGCACTTTTGTGGAAAACACTTCAAATCACGTTAGATGATTTTTGTAACCATTTGTATTGATGACATGATTTGTTACTAAGATGAGAAAAAACCATGAAACCTTAATTCGACGTTTGATCACTCAAAGAGTATTTCCCAAAATTCATTTCAAGTTGTTAATCGGTAGAGATACAAACTCGACCTAGCCCTTGATAGATTTTGAGAATACCTTGGCTCGGTCGAGTTTCCCATACATAGAACTCGACTAATCCATGCACTGAGCAAAAATGGTTTCAAGCGATCGGTCAAGTTTCACATAGGACAAACTCGATCGATGCTTCAAATTCACTTTATCACAAAGTGCACATGGTCGAGTTACCTTTATGAAAACTAGACCAACTGCACTGTACAAAAAATGTAGAAAAAGTGATTCTAATTGTTGGAGTGTTGCGAAACTTAAAATTATATCTGTTGCAACACCCCAAACAGCTAGAAAATGTTCTTTAGTATTCCTACCCTCTAGTGGATACCCCCAACTATAAATAGGACCTCTTGGAGTTCATTCCAAGGTTTCTCCTTCATACTATTCAAGATCCTAGCTAAGTTGAGAGCATTGAGTCCACTTGAGTATTTTTTATCTCTTAATTACACTTCATTTCATCCACATGAGTGAGTTAGGATCTGTGTGAGAGCTACTTCATTGTATACTTGTAAAGCTCTTAAAGCTTATCCTTCCCCAAACCCTTTCTCCAAAATCAATTGAAAGCCTCTCCAAGTGAAGGAGAAGGTGTAAGTTTCTTCAAGCTGTAGAACAAGGTGCAAAAAGCTTCTATGAGTGAAGTGGGGGGACAAGGATGAAGTAGAGTTGGTGAATTCTTCAAGGTGGAAGACTCGTTGCAAAAAGGGGATCTCCTTGATGAAGGTGTCCATCTTCTTGCAAGAGTGGGTAAGACCTTGGTGAGGTAGAAGACTCTATCTCCAAATAGGTAAGACCTTAGTTGTAAGGTTGTTGGCTCCATTGACCTCAAAGGGAAGCTAGGTATCCTTATCCCAGAAAAGGAAGGTCAAATTGTATGTCTTATAATGGAGTATAAGTATACATAGGTTGCGAAATCCTAGGGCTTGGCCTCTCTAGGCAGTGGACTGACTCTCTCCTAGTTTGGAGAATGGACCCACTCTAAATAACTTGTTCAAGTTCTCATTTCAATCTCTCTCATCCTTTCTAAGCATGTTTAGATTGCCATCAAACCATTTTCTATTGTGCCTAGTTGAAATGACTTAAAGGTCTAATGAATTTTATGCAAGTGTTTTTTAGTTGTATTTACCCCCCTCTAGACCCCTTTGATCCAACAAGTGGTATCAGAGCTATTGTTTTCTTCGACACATATCCCATGAGATGAGAAGATGGGTGACAACCTACTTGGGTCCCTCAACCTAGAGGGAGGCTTCTCCATAAGACCCCCGGTCTTTTATGGCACAAATTTCCTCTATTGAAAACAACGAATGCAATTCTACCTTCAAGGGATGAACTACGACATGTGGGAGGTGATGATTCTTCCATATAAGGAACTGAAAGGTGATGTAACTACTTAGGATGAAGCTACACTCAAGATGGAACAACTGAATGCCAAGGAAATATGCATCATCTATGTTGCCCTCACTCCCTATGGGTTTAACTAGATCTCATCTTGGGACATAACCCATGATATTTGGAACAAGTTGTGCATTACCTATGAAGGAACACGACAAGTGAAAAGTCAAATATCTACATGCTCAATGGACTTCTTGAAAACTTCAAGATGGGAAAGAATGAAAGAGTGGCCGAAATATACAAAAGGTTCAACACCATTATCAATGGGCTTGTGGCCTTGGGCCAAACCTTGGATAGAGGGACTATCAACTCCAAGATACTAAGGTCTCTTCTCAAGAGATGGGAACCCAAGGTGACTTCAATTGAAGAAGTTAGAAGCCTAGGTGACTTAGCCACCGAAGAGATCATTGGAAACCTTCAAGCTCATGATCCAAGACTTGACAAGAAAGAAGAAGATGACAAGTAAGAGGATAAGGAATCAAATAATATCAAAGACAATTCCTTCAAAGCTCAAGTGGAGGTAATGATTCTCCAACAAGAACTTCTTATCGGTCCTTTCCTCCCTCCTCAAGTGAAGATGATGGCCCTAGTGATCATGAAGCAAACTAATCAAAGGGCAAGCACTTCAAGGAAAGTCTTCATCATCCTCTACTCATAGATACTACAAATGTGGTCAAAAGTGGAACTACAAAAATGATTGCCCCAAGGGAAAGAAGGCCTACCATAAAAGCAGCCACAAGAATAAGGATGACTACAAGAAGGAAACAAGTACAAGAGGAAGGACAATAAGGACAAAAGGAGTAAAGATGCAGCCCATGCCTCATGGGAAGATTCTTCTTCAAATGATTCAAGCTCCAATGAGGGAGAATGCCATCTTGTACTCATGGCCTCTACAAGTGAGGAAATTGGTGAGGTAAGTGAGATAAATTTACTTGAGTTATCTAAGGAAACTCTCATTGACATGCTTAATGAGACCCACTCTTATTATTCCAAATGCAAGTCTAAAAAGAAGAGGCTAGGGAAGATCGTCGATGATTTGTATGCTAAGATTGATATTCTTGATCAAAATGAGAAGTTTCATCTTGATAGTATTGATTCCTTACAAGGGCAATTTCTTGATCTTGAGCTCCAATACAATGGAGTTGAAGTAGGGAATGTAATCTACCTTAAGAACAATAATAGTATTAAGTAAGAAAACCAAGCCCTAATAGATGATCTTGCTTTACTTAAAACTAAAAATGATGATCTTAAGTTTGCTTGTGATGATACTAAGGATCAAAATAGATTTTATCTTGATGATCTTGTTATGCTTAGAACTAAAAATGATAGATTGCTTGCTCAAGTTAATGATCTTTCTTCTAGAACTTTATTTCCTAGGCATGAAGTTACTAGTCTTACTTTAGAAAAATATTCTTATCTTATTAAGGCCCTCTATTTTAAGGACGAATTACTACATGCACAAGATGGTCTTTCTAGCTTATCTTCTACCGTCATTACTCTTGGTGATAATAATCACAAACTAAGATATTCCTTGTAAAAATTCCTCAAAGGGAAGAAGTCCCGAAATGAAGTTCTAGACCACTCTTCCAAACATAGTGGTAAAGTGGTTCAGAATATGAGGGAGCTCCACAAAGCAAGAGCAACGGAAAGGGTAAGAAAAAGAGTAAAGGACCTCCTATCTTCCATGGAGAGTCATCTATCTCTAAGAGCACTATGGTTTGTATGCATTGCAAGAGTGATGACCATTACTCATTGTCCTTATAGAGAGAAGGGGACCAACCCAGAGATTAAATGGGTCCTCAAGCTAACAGTGGATCCCAAGGTTTGAATTGGGCACTGATATCTTTCCTTTTTGTAGGTAAAAGGAAAATGGATTGTTGATAGTGGCTGCTCAAAACATATGGCAGGTGAAATCAGCCACTTTAACCAATTCACAAAGAAGAAAGGCAGATCATTAACATTTGGTGACAACAACAAAGGTAAAGTGATAGGTGAGGGGATGTAGGCGATTCACTATGCATCAATAGGTGAGGGGATGTAGGTGATTCACTATGCATCAATAATTATTATCTTGTGGATGGACTACATCACAATTTAGTTAGTGTTAGTCAATTGTGTGATAATGGATATCTTTTTCTTTTTACCTCACTTGAATGCTTGCTTCTAGATTACCTCTCCTACAATGTTATATATAAGGGAACTACAAATGGTAATATCTATGTTATTGTGCTGAATTCTATTAAGCCTATTTTTTTGTAGATGTCTTGTAGACAATTCGAATGATATTTCTTTGTGGCATCGTAGGCTTTGTCATGTAAATATGCTGTTGGCTAAATGGACATCTATAAATCCCTTTGTTTTGATTATGACAAACATTTCATTCTTATTAATCTAACGAGCTACTTGAGTGTGCAGGATGACAAAGCAACAAGGGAAAATCTACAAGCTTACATATTTATATTTTCATGCAATGTAATCACTATTGTAAAAACTTGTACAAAAATATAATGTACAAGTACTTAGAATTGCATGTAAATCAAGCGTTAGATTCTCCCTAGCTAAACACCACAGTTAGACAAGTCATCCCATTCAAATAGGATTATTTTTGCACACTCACACACATAATTAGTGCCTAAATTGAAACCTTGAAACAGGATCTATCTCGGTCGACAAACTCCTCGACCGAGACACTCTCGGTCGACAATCTTCTCGACCGAGAAAGATCCAAAGTAGCCGTTAGACACAACAGACAAGTTAGTTGGTAGTTGAAGAAAGACGTTGCAAATCACTTGTTCCAGAGAGCCTGTCGGTCGACAAAAGTTCGACCGAGTAGGTGTCTCGGTCGACCATTTGTCGACCGAGATGGTCTCTGACAGCAACTGCAGAATTAATTAATTAGCCGTTGTTAAAGCAACAACTTTGTACCTAACGGCTAGTTAAGCACTTAGAAACCCCTAGAAGTTGTCTAGAACGTCCTTAAGCATCCTTAGGCCATTCCTATAAATAGGACAAGCCATAGGACACCTAAACTCACTTGTTTTACACTTGCTACACTTGAGAAAATACTTGAGCATACTTGAGCAATCTGTTGCAAGCAATTTGAGCACTGTGATCATTGGCATACTTTCTCCTTAGCTCAATTTCGTGTCCTATAGGCTAGAATCTCCTACCCACAGCAATCACAAGTTCACACACTTGGTTAGGAGATCTATACACTTGATCTAGGCATATCAAGCCTTGGGCTTAAAGGATAAGTTGTAATTTCCTTTTTTCTTTCTTGTTCCTTTTTATTATTTGTACTCTCCTTGCTACTCCTAGGGTTGGAGGCTGCGGATTGGAGAGGGTTGACTTCTCAGGTGGAGAAGGGGACTTCAAGCTACTTCAAGAAGGCTATCGCAAGGGAAGCTACTTCAGAAGGCTGGTGCAACGGGAGTTGGTGCATCTACTTCAAGGGAAGGCTGCTTCAAGGTTGGGCGATTACTTCTAGGTGAAGGCTGCTTGAAGGGTTTGGGAAAAGAAATTGTATTTTATGTAAAGTCCTTGCGAGGTAATAAAATAAATTTCTTTTCAAATCCCGGTTGGGTAAGCAACCAGGTAGTGGACTGACGGCTATAGTATTTGCTATAGTTGGAACCACTCTAAACCCTGTGTCTCCTTGTCCAATATCTTCATTGTGGTTGTTTGAGTTTAAATTATCATTAAAATCTTTATAAAACTCTATTCACCCCCCTCTAGTAGTTTTCAATTGGTATCAGAGCAAGGCTTCAAGGAACCCTAACAAGGTCTTGAAGAAATGGGTGATGGAGTGCTCAACAACCTCAACATTGAAGGGACACTTGTTGCTAGGCCCCCAGCATTCGATGGGACAAACTACCAATATTGGAAGAGAAGGATGCAATTCTATTTCCAAGGAATCAACTGGGATCTCTGGAGAATGGTGTCTACTCCATACATGCTCCCTCAAAATGAATTTGCGGAATGGGATGCAAACACGGTAAAATTAGCCCAAATGAATGCAAAAGCTGTAAGTATCTTATATTGTTCTATTTCGGTAGGAGAATTTAATAGAATATCAAATTGTGATACAGCTTATGATATTTGGCATAGACTGTCCATAACCTATGAGGGTACAGTCCAAGTTAAAAATTCTAAAATTAGCTTGCTTAAAACGAAGCTTGAACACTTTCGTATGGATCCTAATGAATCTATTAGTGAAATGTTTTCAAAATTCTCTATCATTGTTAATGGTTTAAGTGCCCTAGGAAAACCTGTCCTTGAGGAAGATCAAGTATCAAAAATCCTTCGATCACTTCCTCCAAAATACAAGCCAAAGGTGACAGCCATTGAAGAAGCAAACGACCTCACTCGACTCAAAATGGAGCAACTCATCGGCAATTTAGAAGCTCATGAAGCAGATCTAGAAGAGGAAGAAAGAAGAGAACGTGAACGTCAAAATGGAAAGAAGAAGGATGTGGCTCTCAAAGCTTCAAAAGTCGTTACACAAGAAAGTGAGGAGTCAAGTGAAGAAGAAGGAGAAGAATCCTTGATCGTCAACGGTAAGAAATACAAAAGGTTTAAAACTAACAAAATTTCTAGTTCTTCTACCCCTCCTAGGTGCTTTGAATGTGGGAAGAAAGGGCATTTCAAAAATGAATGTCCCAAAGCAAAGAAGGGAAAGAAAAGCTCACACAAGAAGAAAGGAGAAAAAGCCTATAAAGCTGCATGGGATGAGTCAAGTGAGAGTGAAAGCGGAGAAGAGGTGGAATGTCTAATGGCAAGAGAAGACAATGAAGACTCTCAAGAGGTAAGCCTAATTGATCTTCCTAAAGAAGAGTTAGTTACTAATTTACAAGAAACTCATGATAAATATATTGATGCCAAGAAGAAACTAAAAAAGGCTATAAAATCAAATGATGAGCTCATTGCCAAATTAGATGAACTTTCCTCTGAAAAGAACAACACTGATCTTGAGAATCTATCTTTAACAACATCTTTAGATGATTGTACTAGAAAGCTACTCACTTTAGAAACAAATGTTGATCTTCTTTCTAAAGAAAAGACTGAATTGTTAGCTAAACTACAAGATTTTCAAACTCAGCCTATTTTGTGTAACCATTCGGACTATGATAAACTTGTAAAGGAAAAGGACTCATTATTTTCTGATTTAGATCAAGCAAGAAAAGATCTACACAAGAAAATGAATGACATTGCTATGTTACAAAGAGAACTGTATGAGTTAAGAAGAAAAGATATACTTGATAACATACTAAAAGTTGGCACTGTTTACAATGGAAGAAAAGGTGTGGGATATGCTCCAAAGAAAAATCAACCCAAAAGAACTCAAACTAGGTTTGTACCTAAGAACACAATGGCTAGAAAGATAAATGAAGTTGATTCTATTACTCGCCATTTCTGCTTACGTCTTGGACACTATTCCTTTTCATGCCCCTACAAGACTAAGGAGTCCGACTTAGTTTGGATCCCAAAACCCCAAACTTAGTAGAATGGAATGTAGTTGAGATATGACCAAATGCTTTATTTTGCTATTTACATTGTCTTATCTCAACTAAACAAAAGGTGTCATGCATATTGTTATTATTTTTCTGCATTGTTGTACTAAAACAGAAACCTTGTCGGTCGAAGTATTGTCGACCGAGCTTTAGATCGGTCGAAGTATTGTCGACCGACTGGATGACTTTAACAAATCAAAATTTACAGCACCTATTTCGGTCGAACATTGGTCAACCGAGCAAAGTTCTGCGTATCTTTGATTGTAATACAGTAACCTTCTCGATCGACAAATTGTCGACCGAGACATATGTCGGTCGAACAATTGTCGACCGACTGGACTTCTGTTTCAGAACTTTTATACAAATCTGTATTTAAATGGTTCTAACCATATCGGACCATCACATGGGTACCAAAATCTACATTTTAATGCAGGAATGGGTGGTTGACAGTGGATGTTCCAAACATATGACCGGAAACAAGGATGCATTCCAAACTTTTGAAGAAAAGAAAAGTGGAACAGTCACTTTTGGAGACAATGGTAAGGGCAAAATTGTTGGAATAGGTAATGTTGGTACAAACCTTGAAATTAAGAATGTTCTACTTGTTGATGGTTTGCACCATAACTTAATAAGTGTTAGCCAATTATGTGATAGTGGTTATGATGTGTTATTTAACAAAACCTGCTGCAAGTTATTAATAGAAAATACTACAAATGTTGTTTATGAAGGAAATAGAGTTGGTAATCTTTATATTCTTAAACCTAACTCTATGAAAACAGTAGTAGGAAAATGCTTGCTTGCAAATGACAATACCTTATAAATATGGCATAAAAAGCTAGGACATGCTAGTTCACATGTTATCAAAAAGTTAGTAAAATATGATCTTGTTCGCGGATTGCCTACTTTATCTTTTGATCAAAGTGAAAACTGTGAACCATGCACAATGGGAAAGCAAACCAAAACATCTTTCAAATCAAAACATGTACTTAGCACCAGTAGATCATTAGAATTAATTCATATGGATCTATTTGGACCAATGAGGACACAATCAATTGGTGGTAAGAGATACTGCTTTGTGATTGTTGATGATTATAGTAGATATACATGGGTACATTTTATTGCAACTAAAGATGATACTATTCATGTTTTTATGCAATTTTGTTCAAAGATTGAAAATCTCTTACAAAATAAAATATGTACCATTAGAAGTGATCATGGTGGGGAATTTGAAAATCATACATTTGAAGAGTTTTGTACATCTCAAGGATACACTCATAATTTTTCTGCTCCACGCACCCCACAGCAAAATGGTATAGTTGAAAGGAAAAATCGATCACTACAAGAAATGGCTAGAACTATGATGCTTGAACATAACACACCCAAAACCTTTTGGGCTGAAGCTGTAAACACTGCATGCTATGTGCTAAACAGAGTAACTGTTCACTCTTATTTAAAGAAAACTCCATATGAACTCATACATTCTAAGAAACCTAGAGTTGACTATTTTCATACCTTTGGCTCCACATGCTACATTTTAAATACCAAAGATGATAGAGACAAATTTGATTCTAAATCACACAAAGCATTCTTTTTGGGATATTCCACTTCTAGTAAAGCTTTTAGAGTATATAACACTATCTCTAGAAAAGTTGAGGAATCAATTCATGTTTCTTTTCATGAGGAGTCAAAATCTGAAAATCTAGAAATTACTGATCTCACTAATCAATTCGAAAATTTAACCATACCAAATGATAATGAAAAAGCTACTACATCCAATCCCCAAGTTGAAACACAACCTACACCTAGGCTTATCATGGATCATCCCCAAGAACTGATTATTGGAGATCCAAATGATAAAGTCAAAACTCGGTCTTCCATCAAAGATGTAGCAAACATGGCTTTTGTTTCTATCATTGAACCTAAAAAGATATCCGAAGCTCTTAAGGATGATTATTGGATAATAGCCATGCAAGAAGAATTGAATCAATTCACTAAAAATGATGTATGGGACTTAGTTCCTAAACCACAAGATAAAACCATAATAGGAACTAAATGGGTTTTTAGGAACAAGCTAAATGAGTCAGGAGAAGTAATAAGGAATAAAGCTCGGTTAGTAGCACAAGGATATAATCAACAAGAAGGAATAGATTTTGATGAAACATATGCACCCGTAGCTAGACTTGAAGCTATTAGGATGTTATTAGCTATTGCTGCCCATAAAAACATTAAGCTCTATCAAATGGATGTCAAAAGTGCATTTCTAAATGGCATTATTCAAGAAGAAGTTTATGTTGCCCAACCACCTGGCTTTGAAATACCGGAAAAAGGTGATTATGTTTATAAACTTAAGAAAGCACTTTATGGTTTAAAACAAGCACCTAGAAATTGGTATGAAAGGCTCAAAACATATCTTTTTTATAATGGCTTTTCTATTGGAAATTCAGATTCTACTTTATTTTTCAAAACATATACATCTGATTTCCTAGTTGTGCAAATATATGTTGATGACATTATTTTTGGAGCTTCAAATGATTCCTTGTGCACACAATTTAGTGATATTATGCAAAAAGAATTTGAAATGAGCCTCATGGGTGAACTAACTTTCTTTCTTGGTTTTCAAATTAAGCAAACACATGCAGGAATTTTCATAAGCCAAGAAAAATATACTAAAGAACTCTTAAAACGTTTTGGGATGGATCAATGCAAACATGCTACTACTCCTATGGCTACTTCTGTCAAAATTGATAAGGATGAAAATGGGGAACCTATTGATGATTCCTTATATAGAGCCATGATTGGTAGTTTGCTTTACTTAACGGCTTCTAGACCGGACATTATGTTTTCTGTTGGTCTTTGTGCTCGATTTCAATCACAACCTATGCATTCTCATTTTCTAGCAGTTAAACGAATTCTTCGTTATCTAGCCGGTACTACTTGCTTTGGTTTATGGTATCCAAAAGGACAATCCTTAGATTTTAAAGCTTATACTGACGCGGATTATGCTGGTTGTCGACTTGATCGCAAGAGTACTAGTGGTGGTTGTTTCTTATTAGGGAGAGCTTTAGTATCTTGGTTTAGCAAGAAACAAAATACGGTTGCCCTATCTACAACTGAAGCTGAATATATGGCAGTCGGGTCTTGTTGTGCTCAAGTGCTTTATATGCAACAGGTGTTAAGCGATTATGGTTTTAATCTGTCATCTACACCTATTTTTTGTGACAACACGAGCGCCATTAACTTAGCACACAATCCTATTTTACACAGCCGGGCTAAACATATTGAAATCCGTCATCACTTCTTAAGGGATCATATCTCCAAGAATCATGTTTCCCTTCATCATATTGATACGGAAAATCAATTGGCTGATATTTTTACAAAACCGCTTCCACTAGATCAATTTAACAACATTAGGAAGCAATTGCTAATCACTCCTTTGGAGGATGTTTTCTTTGACATTTGTGCTACTTAAACAAAAACTCTTGTTTACATTTTTGGCTTTTATATGGACATCTTTTTCATTAGATTTGATGGGATATCTAATTAAGGGGGAGTTTTTATTCTTAACGGTTATCTTTTTGAAATGACAAAGGGGGAGAGATAAATATAATGAGTTTCATAAATAAACTCTTGGCTTTACATTGAAAGTTGCTATATTCCCAAATGATCTGGATTTCATGTTCCATAATTCATGGGGAATAATAAGCACACATTTTATACACAAAAAAAAACTACAAAAGGTAATCTAAAGGTATGAAACTCATATGTTTTATATTTCCTTTATTTATATTTTGGAAATGTTTGTCATCTTCAAAAAGGGGGAGATTGTTGGCTAAATGGACATCTATAAATCCCTTTGTTTTGATTATGACAAACATTTCATTCTTATTAATCTAACGAGCTACTTGAGTGTGCAGGATGACAAAGCAACAAGGGAAAATCTACAAGCTTACATATTTATATTTTCATGTAATGTAATCACTATTGTAAAAACTTGTACAAAAATATAATGTACAAGTACTTAGAATTGCATGTAAATCAAGCGTTAGATTCTCCCTAGCTAAACACCACAGTTAGACAAGTCATCCCATTCAAATAGGATTATTTTTGCACACTCACACACATAATTAGTGCCTAAATTGAAACCTTGAAACATGATCTATCTCGGTCGACAAACTCCTCGACCGAGACACTCTCGGTCGAAAATCTTCTCGATCGAGAAAGATCCAAAGTAGCCGTTAGACACAACAGACAAGTTAGTTGGTAGTTGAAGAAAGACGTTGCAAATCACTTGTTCCAGAGAGCCTGTCGGTCGACAAAAGTTCGACCGAGTAGGTGTCTCGGTCGACCATTTGTCGACCGAGATGGTCTCTGACAGCAACTGCAGAATTAATTAATTAGCCGTTGTTAAAGCAACAACTTTGTACCTAACGGCTAGTTAAGCACTTAGAAACCCCTAGAAGTTGTCTAGAACGTCCTTAAGCATCCTTAGGCCATTCCTATAAATAGGACAAGCCATAGGACACCTAAACTCACTTGTTTTACACTTGCTACACTTGAGAAAATACTTGAGCATACTTGAGCAATCTGTTGCAAGCAATTTGAGCACTGTGATCATTGGCATACTTTCTCCTTAGCTCAATTTCGTGTCCTATAGGCTAGAATCTCCTACCCACAGCAATCACAAGTTCACACACTTGGTTAGGAGATCTATACGCTTGATCTAGGCATATCAAGCCTTGGGCTTAAAGGATAAGTTGTAATTTCCTTTTTTCTTTCTTGTTCCTTTTTATTATTTGTACTCTCCTTGCTACTCCTAGGGTTGGAGGCTGCGGATTGGAGAGGGTTGACTTCTCAGGTGGAGAAGGGGACTTCAAGCTACTTCAAGAAGGCTATCGCAAGGGAAGCTACTTCAGAAGGCTGGTGCAACGGGAGTTGGTGCATCTACTTCAAGGGAAGGCTGCTTCAAGGTTGGGCGATTACTTCTAGGTGAAGGCTGCTTGAAGGGTTTGGGAAAAGAAATTGTATTTTATGTAAAGTCCTTGCGAGGTAATAAAATAAATTTCTTTTCAAATCCCGGTTGGGTAAGCAACCGGGTAGTGGACTGACGGCTATAGTATTTGCTATAGTTGGAACCACTCTAAACCCTGTGTCTCCTTGTCCAATATCTTCATTGTGGTTGTTTGAGTTTAAATTATCATTAAAATCTTTATAAAACTCTATTCACCCCCCCTCTAGTAGTTTTCATATGCATCAGTAGAAGAAGTTGAGAAAAAAAGACTTGGTAAAGGGACTCCCGAAGTTTGATTTTAAAAAGGTTGTGGAATGCCAACCTTTTACCCAAGTAAAGCAAACCAAGTCCCCCTTTAAATCCAAAGGAGTCATTAGTACCAGAAGATCTCTTGAGCTTCTTCACATTGATCTATTTGGATCAATGCACATGCAATCACTTCGTGTTAGCAAGCATTGTCTTGTGATTTTTGATGATTTTTCTTGATATACTTGGAACTACTTTCTTGTTTCAAAAAGCAATACCCTTGATGTTTTCTCAAACTTTTACCAACAAGTTGAAAACAAAGCTTCTTTTTAGACCGTCTCTAACTACATTGATCATGGGGGAAGGTTTGAAAATGTATTGTTTGAACATTTTTGTGAGGAATTTGGGTATATGTACATAACTTTTATTCACCTCGAACACCTCAATAAAATGGGGTTGTAGAGAGAAATAATAGGTCACTACAGAAAATGGCTAGGACTATGCTTCTAGAGTATGATATTCCAAAGAAGTTTTGGGATGAAGCCGTTAGTACTTCATGTTTTGTTCAAAACTGGGTTTTCACTCATCCATCTTTGAAGAAAACCCCTTATGAGCTATGGTGTGGTAGAAAGCCTTCTATTGATTTCTTTCATGTTTTGGGATGTCCTTGTTTTGTTTTAAACACCAAGTATTCCCTTGACAAGTTTGATTCGAAGTCTTACAAGGCTTTCTTTCTTGGATATAACACTATTAGCTAGGCTTATAGAGTACTTAACATTGAATTTTGTACAGTAGAAGAATTTATCAATGTTAGATTTTTTTAAACTAACCCCTATATTTCCAAGAATATTGTTAATGATGATGTTGTAGATGAGGTGATCCCTCACTTGAAAGAGATTTACATTGTTGATAAAGGAAAATAGGTGTTAGTTGATAAAGAAGAGAAAGAAGAAGAAAATAAGGATCCAACTCTGCATTTTGTAAAGAATCACCCTAAAGATCTCATTATAGGTAATCCTTTTTAAAGGGTAAAGACGAGGGTTTCCTACAACAAGGAACAAGCCGACAACACCTTCATATCCCAACTTAAGAAAAAAGATGTCAAAGAAGCTCTCAAGGATGATGAATGCATCCTAGACATGCAAGAAGAGTTGGAACGGTTTGAGAAGAACAAAACATGGACCTTTGTGCCAAGAACAAGTGATAGAAAGATTATTGGCATTAAGTGGGTCTACCTCAACAAGCTCTATGAAAGCGGCAAAGTGGCAAGGAACAAAGAGAGGTTAACTCAAGGCTATAATAAATAGGAAGGTATTAGTTCTGATGAAACATATTCACCTGTCAATTAAAATGTTACTTGCTTTTGCTAGTCATAATAATTTTCTACTTTATCAAATGGATGTTAAAAGTGTTTTTTTGAATGATACGATTGAGGAAGTATTTGTTGTTAACCTCCAGGCTTTGAACATGATAAATTACCTAACCATGTTTATTTGTTACAAAAAGCTCTCTATGGCCTCAAACAAGACCCTACTCCCTAGAGTTTGGTATAAGAAACTAAAGAACTTTTTGCTAGATAATGTCTATATCATGGGCAAAGTTGATTCTACCTTGTTTCTAGAACACATTTCTAGAATTTTTTTGATTATTCATTCATGTTGATGATATTATTTTTAGTCGGTCTGGTCTTGATGTTTGTAAGGAGTTTAGTTCTATTATGAAGAGTAAGTTTGAGATGAGCATGATGGGGGAGATTACTTTCTTCCTTATCTTTTTAATCAAACAAATGAAAGATGGGAACTTCATCAACCAAGGCAAGTACACCAGCGAACTACTTAAGTGCTTTGGGATGGAGAACACCAAACCGATGGATACTCTCCCCATGTCAAACACCGCCAAGCTTGACATAGATGAGTAGGGAGAAAAGGTAGATGAGAATCCCTATAGAGGTATGATTAGAAGTTTACTTTATTTGACTGCCTCTAGACCTGATATAATGTTTAGTGTTGTCTTGTGTGTTCACTTTAAATCAAGTCCAAGAAAATCAAATCTCATTATGGTTAAGAGGATTTTGAGGTATCAAGCCAAAACTCAAAATGTTGGACTATGGTATCCCAAGTCAAGGGACTTTACACTTACTGCCTATAGTGATGTTGATTATGCAGGTTTTTTGATTGATAGAAAGTGCACAAGTGGCACTTGCTTCTTCCTAGGGCCATACCTAGTTCTTTGTTCTCTAAGAAACAAATCCCCTCAGCTCTTTCAACTATCAAAGCTGAATACATTGTAGCTGGGAGTTGTTGTGCCCAAGTCCTATGGGTAAAGCAAATGCTCCAAGACTTTAACATTCATTTTGATGCCTCTCCTATCTATTGTGATAATACTTGTACAATTAACTTATCTTATAATCCTATATTGCATAGTAGAGCTAAATATATAGAGGTTTGTCATCACTTTCTTCATGACCACATTGCCAAGAAGGATATTTATATCACACGTGTGGACACAGAGAATCAACTTGTAGACATTTTCACTAAACCTCTAGCTAGAGATCAATTTTATTTTATTACATCAAAACTACTTATAACTTCCCTTGATGATATTGACGTGCAGTCTAGCTAGATGTTATGATACCTATATGTTTCTTGCTAAAAATTGATCATATCTTGACTACAAGTGCTTTAATTGCCATGTTTTCATGCCTTGTTTCACTTGTTTTGGTTTTTTGCAAATGAATGTTTTATCACAAAATAGACCCTATGATGAGTGAATTGCACCCTAATATGTCTAAAATATATGTTAGGCTAGAAAACTAAATTTGCATTGCACTCTAGAGGCTTGGAATTAAATCTTCTAAGGTTTGGACTGGTTGACCGTTCGATTGAGTTTTTCCTGATACAACTCAACTAATAACCATTCGAGGAATTAGATTGACTGGCTATTTTATTGAGTTTCTAACCCACAGAACTTGAACAATCATGTGATTGGATTAAACTAAAAAGGGGCATCAACCAACTTTCTCCCTCTCAACTAGATAAAAATTGATCAATCCTGACCTCCAGTGCCTTAGTCCTCAAACCCTAGGCTCGATCCTCCCTTACCAACCTTCATTTTGCCTTCCTTGCCTCTCCATACCTCGACCTAGGTGGCTAGGCAACCTGCACGTGATGGTTTCTTTGTCCTTTGGTGATCTCTACATCTCCATCCGCCCTAATATAGCTTCAAACTATAGGGAAAGATCCACCCAACTGGAGTTCCATCTTCTTCCTATGCTCCTCGCCTTATATCCTTTGATGGCACCTCCTTCATATCCTCTCAAGCTTTAAATTGCCATAAGGAACTTTTTCCTAGGAATCCCTTCCCATTTTGAGCTCTATATGAACCTTGTTTCACAATGAGTGATGTTATAAGGAGGTCTATGAGTTGTTTTCAACCCATCACCTTGGTGCATTGTGTGTATAACGTCGGTGCTTCTCAAATTCTATCACTAGAACTAAGGTAGTCCATGAGTTTTATGCTAATATCAAATAGAACAATGACACAATTGTGCCACCACCCAATACAAAGTGGTTTTGAATTCTATGATAGTCGATACCAAAATTACCATCTCTAAATATTCTTTAAATATCTATTTAAATGGTACTGAGGTTAACAACTCATGGAGGTCTGACTACCCTAAGTTTCATGGCCTGCTTGGCCCTAAGGAATTTTACAAAAGCTATGATCTTACACTTCTTGACATTCATAATTTTTTGAAGAAGCCCAATGTCCCCTATAGGAAGAAGTCCACCCTACTGTCCTCTTACCAAGATATCAAAAACCATCTTATCGTATTGGTGGTAAATCCTAAGAAAAATCAAGCAGTGATTGCAGAAAACACCACTGTAATAATGTATCATCTTTTGGAAGATATCAAAGTCAAGTGGTCTCACTACATTCTTCATCATATGACCTACTTTGATTCTAGGAAGAACATCTTTGGCACCCATACCCCTTATCTTGCCTTGAGTTTTAGTCTCCTTCGTGGCTCATAAGTCTATTTTCCATGATCTCCACTACAAATCTAGTCAGACAGGAGTATCCATCAGTGAGACAACAATCAATAAGACTTCTCTTCCTACTTCCCCTACCACTCATGGAGCCTCCACCTCCACCACCACCATCCCACCCTGACCGCGCCTCTTTTTCTATATACGATGAAGCTCTCATGGGATACATGATTCATCAATAGGCGTACAATTTTAGGGTTCAGGATCATCTTTGCTAGGACCTCTATCAGATCATGTCTCACATGAGTCTGTCCTGCAGCCATACCTACCCTACCTACCAGGCGTACCCCAATGCTGACTATGCCTCTTATGCATGCAATTAGTTCTACTCTGACCCCCACCTCATGCCACTTCTTCTACCACCCCTGCTATTGATGGTGGACCTTCCCCTACCCCTAGTGTTTTCTCTCTATTGGCTATGCCTATTGGCCCCGCTGCCACTCTACTTTCTAGTTATGATGGAGTTGATCCTCCTAACTTTCTACAAGCAAATCCATTACATGCATGTGGCATGTCATGGGCTGAGTAGAATTCCCATTGGACTGGTTGTGACTTTAGACCTCTTGTTGAAGAGGAGATGCCAGACCAGGACATTGAGGATGTCGATGATGATGATGGTTCTAGTGATGGTTTTTCTAGTTCTTTAGGTGATGATGGTGAAGCTACTGTTGTTGCCTCTACTACACCATCTGATGATGTTGAGGACTATCAGCCTGAGGATGAGGAAGATGAGGACATAGTTGAAGTAGTAGATGCCATAGATGTTTAGTTTTGTAGTATTTAAAGTGCTCATATATATATATATATATATATATATATATATATATATATCTTTTTGTAGACTACCATGTATTAGACATTTGGGCACTGTGTATCTGAGGCATACTATTTTATCATCTTCTTGTTTCTTGTTGGTTTGTAGTTTTATTCTGAGAGTACATGTTTTGTGTTGTGATCTTAATATCATGTACCCTTAACTCTTTGATTGCATGTATCTTATGAGTTTGTGGTATGTTATCCCATATTTTGATTATGACACTGGATCGCTTATTTCTCCCTGTTTGGTGTGTGCTATATGTGGTTACTTGTTTATATTGTGCCTCTGGAGAAGACATGTTCTTTTAGCTCTTATACCCCTACCTTTTTGATATGACAAAGGGGGAGAAATGACCTCATCAATATTGTTTTATTGCTTATATGATCCTTTTCTTGCCAATTATCTACATATCATGTGACTTGCTAGAGTACCATGTAATATATAGATGTGATATGGTTATTTGTGGAAAAACTAACCATGCATGCATAGGTAAGCATGAATTGAGGGGGAGCAATTAACATTGTTCATTCATGTATTCCCTTGCAATTCACAAGGTAAAGAGTTAACTTTCGTATCCTTTTCAATATGTTGAGTAATTGTTTGTCATTGTCAAAAAGGGGGAGAATGTTGACCTAAGTGTTACATATTGTCCATATTTTGATAATGACTTAACCATTCCATTCATATGTATCTAATATGTCTATTTGAGATTGATTTTAGGTATTAGGTACATGAAAAGGATCAAATATATCAAGCCCTGTCTTGTTCTAGTTCAAGTCAAAAGCAATGCAAATGCACTTTTGTGGAAAACACTTCAAATCACATTAGACGGTTTTTGTAACCATTGTTATTAATGATATAACTTGTAACTAAGATGGGAAAAAATTAGGAGTCCTTAATTCGAACATTTGATCACTCAAAAGGCATTTCCCAAAATTCATTACATGTTGTTAATCGATAAAGATACAAACTCGACGATCCCTTAATGGATTTTGAGAACCTTGATCTGGTCAAGTTTCCCATACATAGAACTTGACCAATACTTGTACTGAGCACAAACTAATTTCAAGCGATCAATCAAGTTTCAGACAGGACAAAATTGACTGATGCTTCAAATTGCCTTTGTCACATAGTGTAATCGGTTGAGTTACCTTTACAAAACTTTGACCAACTGCACTATACAAAAAATGCAAAAAAAGTAATTATAACCATTGGAGTGTTTCAAAAGTCAAAATTATATCCATTGCAATAGCCCAAACAACTAGAAAATATTCTTAATGTTCTTACCCTCTATTAGACACTCCCAACTATAAATAGGACCTCTTGGAGTTCATTCCAAGGTTTCTCTTTCATGCTATTCAAGCTCCTAGCTATAGTTGAGTGCATCTAGTCCACTTGAGCCCCTTTCTCTCTCTTGATTACACTTCATTTTGTCCATACGAGTGAGATAGGATCTGTGTGAGAGAGATACTTCACTGTATACTTGTACAACTCTCAAAGCTTCTCCTTCCCCAACCCCTTTCTTGGAGATCAAATTGGTAAAAGCTTCTCCAAGTGAAGGAGAAGGTGCAAGCTTCTTTAAGCTATAGAAGAAGGTGCAAAAAGCTTCTTTGAGTGAAGGAGGAGGACAAGGTTAAAGATCTCAGAGTAGAGTGGGTAAATCCTTCAAGGAGGAAGACTCGTTGTAAAGAGGGGATCTCCTTGTCGAAGGTGTCCAACTGCTTGCAAGAGTGGGTAAGACCTTGGTCAGGTAGAAGACTCTAGCTCCAGATAGGTAAGATCTTCGTTGTAAGGTTATTGGCTCCCTTGACCTCAAAACGAAGTTGGGTATCCTTATCCCAGAAAAGGAGGGTCAAATTGTATGTCTTATAATGGAGTATAAGTATACATAGGTTGCAAAATCCTAGGGATTGACCTCTCTATGCAGTGGACTGACTCTCTCGGAGTTTGGAGAGTGGAACCACTCTAAACAGCTTGTTCAAGTGCTTATTTCAATATCTCTCATCCTTTCTATGCATGTTTAGATTGTCATCAAATTCACCATTTTCCATTGTGCCTAGTTTAAGTAACTTGAAGGTCTAATGAATTTTGTGTAAGTGGTTTTTAGCTCTATTCACTCCCCTCTAGATCCATTTGATCCAACATATAGATTACATAGAGGCATGGAAGCCTTTGTTGTTACGCTAATAGGACGCTACCAGTTGTCATTTATGAGTGCTACACCAAGAGGATGCCATTGACTACTGTCTGTGTGTTGCTTGAGAAGGAAGCACATCTCTATGCAAGGATAGTCTTTAGACTTGATTCAAGAAAGGCACATCTTGCACCGTCTTTCCTAATACATCATTGTTGATGGAATCTACTAGTTAAGAAATATGGACAGAAATTTTACTTTTGTTTCCATCTTTGTCCTCATATTTCCTTATAGTGGTATCATCCACGACAATTTATGATGTATAGACTTTTAATCTATATGGTTGGACATAATTTTATAACTTACTTTGTTACATATGATTGGAACCTTTAAAGGACTAATGTGCATATCTGATTAAATACACATACTCTAGGGAATGTTCTATAGATCCTATCTATATATGTATATATGATATGATATATGTATACAATTTATATGGGTCATCCTAAAAGTTTTTTGATGTTGGATGTATGTGTGGTTATGACCAAAACTCCTCGGATGCTTATACATATTTGAATGGTTTATTTCTTGTATTAAAAATTCACTTTGCACATTGAGCCTCCTCTTTCTTCTCCAAATATAAATAATGCTTAATCTCATATGCTCCCCTCGAATGTAATTTGAGGTATTAACATTTCACACTATAATATGAAGATAGGAATAGCATTAGTTTCTATTGTTATCAAGAGAATGTGTGTTATCTAGATGAGTCAACCGACTGGAAGTCAGTCGATTGATCGCAAGTGCTACTGACCAGAGATAGCAGTCCACTTGAGTATCCACTTGCCTGACTGGAGTCCCCACTGACTGATAGGAGTAGAAGCTGACTGATGGATTGGAGGCCCAACTGATTGACCAGAGGAGACTAGCCATTCGCTTGATATGAAACCAAGTCTACCGATTGACAAGCGGACTAACTAATCGACTAGAAGAGTTTAATCGACTGACCGACATGTTTCCAAAACAATTTTTCTTATATAAGTTGCCCATGTGATGTATGACCTGAGAAAGCAATTTTTTATGGCTCTAAAGAATTGTATTACTATGGGTATGACCATCTCTCATATTTTATAATTGCATATTTTATTTGTGAATATAGTATGTCTATGATATTTATTATAAGTATGTGGTGATTAGATATGTATATGTATTTATATATAAAATCTTATTCAATTTTAGATGCTTAAAATAAGCAACACACATAAAAGCTTGATCGACTAAGTGTAAGTTATGTTATAGTATGGTGCATTGTCTATCTCATGGAAGTGTGATATAGATATGTAGGTCTACCAAAGTAGGGTGCATATTATATCATGTTGACTTTTTGGTCATACTTAACTAGGTGGCTAGGACCATATATTCCAAAATATGTCATATAGTAATGTATTGTGATGATGTAGTTACCATCCAAGATAATCTAAGGCTTAAGAATCAATCTTTATAAATATTATGAATACATATGTGTCATAAATTTTAACAAAGCCAACAAATTGAAGAAAAAAAGATAGGACAATACATGTCTAAGAGGCCACCTAGATCTAAATGTGCCTGATAGGAGTGTACCTTAGTTTGTCGCTTGACTGATATCTGCCTTGAGTCGTTTTCATAGGTTCTCAACCCCATATATGGTTATTATGTTTATTTTTAAGGTCATGTTATTCTAAATTAATGATTATTTTCCATGTTTTAAGTATACTTACTCTTTTTTAATGTTTTATACTTTTCTTAGTAAACGTCTCATATATGCATAGTTTTGTGCCTAAATTCTTGTGGGGGCTTATCATAGCTCTTATTTTCACGATCTTGTGTAATATATATATGCATATGTATTCTAATATGACTATGCACACTTTTATATAAGGAGAATATACTTGTAGTACAACAAAAATACATGGATATAGTAAATAAATTATCATAAATTAATAGGTGCATATGGAATTTTAGAATGTCACCGCCTACGAATACCAAAAATGTTTGGTGATAATTAAAATTGTATGGTCGTAATGTCCCAATATGAGCTACACATAAAGTAAAAGGTGTTCTTAATTCATGTCATTCTATTGATGCTACAAGCTACATGTGGAGATTACATGCCATTTCAATTAAGCCTTAGATCACATATGTATAAATATGGCTCTTGTAAGTCATTATTCAATGTGAAGTGTACTTTTATTTGGTCTATTAATAGGGATTGTAAATTTGGTTAGGAGATAACCTATATTGATTGCATATCAACCTACAAAATTTATATGTAATCTCAAAGAAACATATTGTCGTATTTTGGTTTCCTTTAACCCAGATTACAATTATAATTAATGTTACAACAATGTTCTAATGTTGACATGGGCTCTTTTTTATCGTATAGGCCTGTAAATGGATTTTTGAAATTAACGCATTAAATTTGGATTCAAATTCAAAATTTTGAAGAACATCCAAAATCCTTCATATTCAAATCGGATTTTGGATCCTGGTTTTTGGATCCAAAATTTTTGGATCAGTTATCGAATATTGCTATATCCGTTATGAAATAGTCTAAATTTGACAAATATATACCTATATTATTAAATGTATATTATTATATATATAAATTTAAAAACATAGACACTCTATAATGTATATTTAATATAATATTAATATTTCATG
Source organism: Alisma plantago-aquatica (assembly GCA_963693085.1). Lineage (NCBI taxonomy): Eukaryota > Viridiplantae > Streptophyta > Magnoliopsida > Alismatales > Alismataceae > Alisma > Alisma plantago-aquatica. The sequence continues at coordinate 895,793,045 of OY856412.1, read as the reverse complement.
CATATAATGAATTTATTAACATTAAATGTACGGTTTTTAGTTTAAATTGGATACTTATTTAAATATTATCTGTTCTGATCGGATTCAGATGCTTTCATGTGACATCATGACATCTGTCAGACATTAGATCAGATATTGGATCTAACATTTATTTTGGATTCAGATATTAGATAGAGTAGTATCCTCTCTATATTCAATCTGTTTATAGGTCTAGACTGTGTTGTAAAAGGATTTTTGCCCCTAAAATTATTTTTCATAATGACCAAAAATAAAAATAAGTGGAGTTAGAAAGATGTATGATAGGTGGGGAATATCTTGTATGGTTTGGGGGCTCAAGGGAGAACTGACAAGAGGGTAGGATTTTGTTCTATTGAACATACAAGGAATTGGAGGTAGCATTTTGCCGATGTCAAATCATGGATTAGGTTGGATTTTTTTTCTCTTTATGAAAGGGGTGACAACTGGGGAGGTCTTCATCATCGGGATCTTCCTTTTCTTTGGTATTCATTTGGCGTCGATAGCCACCCTTTGGGTTTTTGGCATGAAGTCGCTGGCACAAACTAGTGCCCTTTTTTCAGTGGACTTCTATTCTTCCTCACCTCCCTTCCTCAAACTTGCTTGGATCAAGCATTGGTTAGACCATAGTAGAGTTAAGATGATTTGTAGATACAAAATGAGTAATGGAAGGAAATTCTATATCAGAGGATATTGCTAGCAGGAGAATCATATTGCATGACAGGGTTCATGTTCGTTCTCTTCACATATACCTTCAAGGTTGGCTGGTATGGGATAGTTTGACTAAAGTAGACAACTCTTCCCCATGAAATCTTAGGGCTAGAAGGTTATAGCCTGCCACACCAACCCTAGCTCAAGGTCTTTGTCTTGAAATAGATACATTCAACACGTGGCATAGAGAATTCCCAAAAAATAGAAGGAAAAAAAGAAGGGCTAGGGAAAGAGGGTGGGGCGCTAGCCCATTTGGATAAGATAGGGTTATCCTATCATCTACCTTCCTCACATGATCCCTCCTCTCTTGTGTTTTAGATAGTGAATTTTGCCTTATTGGAGATGAAGCATCATATATATATATATACATATACATATACATAGATACATATATATGGGTGTTAATTCAATGCACACACAGGTAGATACCCGCTCAATTTTTGGTTACTTTTTTTGGGTTTCTTACCTTTGATATGTAGAGGATTACTTTATCTTGCAAATTGTTACTTTTCATGCATATATAGTTACATTTGTACCATCCACTATTTGGGAAATCGGTCCGCACATCGCATATACTCCC